>JADKLZ010005465.1:13211502-13226818 GCA_021533235.1 Biomphalaria straminea | reverse complement strand
AGTAGTGGAAATCTTTTGAAATATAGAAGTGCGATTAGAATAATTATAAAAGTGCCGATCATAACTTATCATCAAAGGCCAAGGTGTGATGGAAGTACGACTATGTTTCACTTTATTTTATTTTTCAATCGCTCTTTATTGAAAATGTGCGAGTCATTTTTAGCCTTGAAATAAGGTTTTATGTTTTTCTAATAAAGGCAGACTTCACCCATGCTCAGGATATTATGTCGCCCGTATAAGTTTTGCTTGATATCCTTTTAAACATTAAAATTACAAATAGTGTTATAGTATTTCTATCGATATTTCATTTCTACATATATATGTAAGTATGTATTTTGTTTATTAATATTTACTTTAGATATCGAAACTGGTGGGCCTATATTTATGTGTACATAAATACCGTCATGATGAGGCTCCTATAGCCTTAAAATTAATTGCTTGAGTGCTTATTGCATGCTAAATGTATATAGTTTTTAATGGCATTTAATTTAAATTTTATTGTAATCTATCATGTTACAATTGTTTCATTTAAATAAAAAATGAATATATTAAATATTGCTCATTTAATGAGTTTAAAAAATAAAATTTGTTAGATAAAATGATCAGATGATGAATATATCTGGGAATGAAATGACCGACTGATGAAGTGACCAGGGGATGAAATGAACGGGGGATGAAGTGACTAGGGGACAAAATGACCAGGGAATGAAGTGACCAGTCACCGGTTTGTGAATGTGATGACCTGCTTTAGCTCACTCAAGGTATCACTAAGGTCAGAGCATTTAATTAATTTATTGAATGTCTTGATCATCAATTTTTCTCAAACTTAGCCCATCGACCACCACCACTCCAAACCCCCCTTCTCTAGTCAAAGTCATCACATTTACCTTCCTAGCCTGACGTGTACCACACTAAACTCTTGACAAAGAGTACACTCCCTGTACCTATCTTGGCAGATATCTGTTGCCCACCCCATTTCTATTTACCGGTCCGACGTGGACGAAGGTGGATTGGACCCCACACGCCAGACCACGGCTTTCCTCTACTGACCCCCCCCCTTCTGATGGACGGCGGGTCACTTCAAATGACCCATTCAACTATACGCCTCGGGGGACGTTCTTCCCCGAATGTCTAGCTAAAGTCAAGGTGTAATCTCCCTTGCCTTAGACAAGCCCCATCACATCTGCTGACCACCTGGTCAGAAGACAAATGGACGCCAGCCAACCAGTTTCCTGGTTTTTCAATTCGTGCTTATATGCAATGTCTATCCAAAGGGAAACTTTCGTCTAGGTCAAGCGGGGAACTCTTTATCAAAAGATGCCAGATAGTCCACATCAGATTTGCTGCTTATTGCCCACCGCTCTTGTCCCTCTCTCCATCTATATCCGGACTAACTTTTCACTGTCCGAGTCATTCACGCTCGAGAGCTGTTTATGAGCAGATGCTCTCTTGCTTGAGATCTACACTTTATTATTTCCTTACTTTCACTTTGGTGGTATGTAACTTAGTAAAGTGCTTGAGAACCATTATACTTAGTTATTAGTTATATATATATATATATATATGCATTTATTTACTGCATTATTTGTGTACATATTTGTGTATTCATTATGGATAAGTAAGTAGATTATTTTATATTATGACTTTAGTGGCTAAATAGTCAGAATCATTCTCTTTATCTGGACAAGAATTCATTGATAATTCTTACCACATGTATTTAGCCCTTTAGCTATCATTAATTTATCCGGATAAATTATCGCTCACCACAAGCCCTTAGCACATTATTATTGATTAATTAATTGGCAGGGAATTCTCATAACATTTCCATAATCATGTCATATTACCAAGTATGTATTCACCGTTATTCCTTTGTAAGAAATCCCGTAATTATTTATGTATTCTATTTTACCAGCCATGTTGGCCAAAATATATTACTTAGATAAAATGTTTATATATACTATGTTTGCTTATGGGAAAGCGTGGGTGAGTATCATTCATTCATCTCCCCTCCCTTTCATCTAATTTATCTAAGCAATTTGTGTAATTGCTATTCACCGTGACTGGTGAACATCCCTTGTATTACCTTATCACTTATTACTGTTTGTTAAATCCCTTTATGGGATTTCCCATTATTATTGTTATCTCCCTTGGTGGGATGCAATATTTATTTGTTTGCTATTTGCTATTTATGAAACTATTTTATAGTTTCTTTACATCATTCTGAAGATGTCCTTCATGGAAAGACATCTACTCTCCAGTGGTATCATTATGGCTAAATTACTTATACATCATGTCGTTGCAGCTTTTATTTATAGACAACCTCCACTAGGTGGATACCAGATTTGTTGGCACCAGATATGTAGATACCAGCCATACTTAGTCTTCACAAGTGTCCAAGCAAAAACACTAGCCACAGACCCGTCACTGGCTTGACTGATAGTAGCCGCATCTGAGCTCTGCCACTACAAACTGTTGGACTGCACCCGGTGCCTGGATCCACTACATCAGCCCACCAGCAGACAGCGTTAGCACCAACCACATTCGTCTCATCAGTGCAGCACCGGATATAAAGCTAAGCAACCAGCCTAATGACACTCAGACCACTTGGTTCTCGAATCTAATGATGAAATACTGTGACAAATCAAAAGCTTGCTGACAGATTTAATTATTTCCCCTTTCTATGCCCTATTTCTTCACAAACCCCACCTTTTTCCTCTTCTCGCTAGACTAAGCCCGCCACCTTGTCTAGAGCTATGCCACCACTTTTCTCTTATCTCCCCTTGACCGGAGAAAAGATCAAACTAGTAGCCGCCCTAAGTGCCGGATGTCCAACCTTCTCAGTTGATACCATATGGGCAGGAATGTAATTCATTACTCCTCCCACCCCAACATGTGTCTCTCTCTTAAATCAAAGAGATTATTCGTATCAACACGCCTCATGACTTTCCCAATGTGTGAAATTCGTCTCGAGTCCACCACGTGAGAGATAATCCCTAGGCTCTCACATTTCTTGTTTCCGGTCTTACTTCGACTTGTATAAGGCAGACTATTTCAAAATAGTCACTCGCTCATTTCTCTCTCTCGTTGGCGTATGAGTCTGGACTATTTCATGTATTCTTTCTCTTAGAGGAATAGTTGTTGCCTCTGGTGTCTGCCTATTTGTTGCCCACTTAGACCATTGCCTACTTCCTGCTATCCCATACTGTACTATTTGCTACCTTCTAGGACCCGCCCATCTGGTACTAATCAGTATCGCCTGCTCACTTGGATCTACTACGAGTATCGCGTATCGATTTAGTGCTTTTCAGCGCTATAGGTCACTACTCGTCAACCCACTTGGCGCTATCGGCTCAAGCTTGCCTATTAGACAGCCCACTTGTCAGCCTATTGGGTACGATGTCCCTATAGACCCCGTTCTGTGCGAGACGTCATAGCTTCGCCAACTCACTGGACTTATCCTGCCTACGACGCTGCCCACGGCAGATCAGCTCTGCCCGCAGTACACTTGTACCCAAGGTAGCTGGCCACCTGCCGTACTGTACCCACTACAGATATTAGAACTTTGGATTGAGACTCCATGAGGACTATATCATCGGCGTCCCTCTACCCACTAGAGCGCCACCCCCAGCAAGGATATAACCAGCTGCGACCCAAGCAGGACAACCAGCTAAGTGCCAAGGACAAAGTGACATATTCTCTCATTAAGTGCAAGAGTGATGATTAAATATAGTATTGATTAGAGTTAGATGCAAACCCTCCCCTTTCATTCTTCTATGTAAATATTTATGTAAATGAATATTCTTTAATTTTTAATGTTTGTATCTCTCTTCCATTACTTGTCTCGTTGCGTGTCTGCTCCCCATTTATCTGCTGATGGGTCAGTGTGTGATAACTTCAAAAATAATCATCTCCTAGACATCTGTGACAAGTCAAAAACTCGCTGTCAGATTCGATCAATTTTATCACAGCATTAATTATTATTTATTATTCTCTATTTATTTTATTTTAATTATTTCTCCTTTCTGTGCCCCATTTTACCACAAACCCCACCTATTTCCCCTTTTAGCTAGACTAAAGTCTACCTTGTGGTCCATGACTATCACCCCTCTTTGCGTATCTCCCCTTGACCGGGGCAGAGATAAATGCTCCATCGCTTACTTTGATCTTATGTGCCGGATGTCCGACTGATAGTCGACACCGTCTGGGTAGGATTGTTCCTTCTTCTATCCATACCCGCGCCTCTCCTGGATCAAAGAGATTATTCGAGGCCACACGTCTATCGACCCTCCAAGGTGTGTCCCCTACTCATGTCCACACTCATCGCGACTTTCCCAATATGTGAAATTCTTATCGAATACATCCATGTGAGAGACAATCCCTAGCTTATCACATTTCCTGTTTCCGGTCTCACTTCCGACTTTTATAAGCTAGACTTTTTCAAACTATTCCAACTCGCTCATTTTCTCTCTCCCGCTGGCACTTGCCACACGAGTCTGGACTATTTCATTTATTCTTTCCCTTAGAGGAATACCTGGTGGTTGTCACAGCCCAGTTTGAGAATCATTATTACATTTAATGATTTGTAATCACTACATATTAGCCCGTGCTTTTTGCACGAGATTTTTGATCAGCTGAGTAGCTGACCAGCTGACAGAAAGCAGTTGTTTTCCCAGACTCCTAGGGATAAGGAGCACATATATTTTATTGTATGAGTTGTTCTTGAAATACTAATGGACTTAGTGTAATCCTCAATTCTTATTGAACTTATATATATTGTATTGATTCATTATTGTGCTGGCTGGAATTGCCTTTATTATTTGTTATATTATTATTGTTGAATAAAGTCAACGTCTGCTATATTGGAAGTTTATTGATTATTTACATGTGCTGTCCTAGCAGTTAGAACTTATTGGTGGATGTTCCTACGTGCTAGCAAATCTAGTGCTTACAAGTATAATAATACAAGCCAGAAGAGGCTTACTGCACAGTCAACAGAAATACGACATTGGCATTGTAATGTAACAAAATAAACATTACAGTGGTGAGTTTACGTAAATCACAGTTCCATTTTATCTAGCTTGTGTATATTTCATTCTGGATATTATCAAGTGTATTTTACTTATTTCATTTATATTTAATTTGAGCATTGTGTATTTCTCACTGTCGTAAGAAGGAAACTTAACCATTGCATATGTATACATTTATATCTTACATTTACCTATGTCAGCAATATTATTGCCACGTTGCTCAATTTGATCATTGACGCAACCTTGTACACAATATGTACCTCGTATTTTATTTCATTTATCTCGACTGACCGCCTTGGTAATGATAGAAGAGATATAAGAATTATCTCCCCATCAACGAGAGGTGCGCCTCTCGTAGGGACTCTTTCCATTGTTCATGTCATGGCCCCGGCCGTGTGTAAACAATAGCGTCACGGTCATCGACCACCATCGTACACTTCTCCCCTCTCTTCCCACCCCATGCTCTTTCTACTTGTATTTTATTGAGATTCTTATTTCCCCTTTTATGTACATATATATTGCTTTTTCCCCTCTTAAGTACATTTTATATTACTATTGTCAGACCTCTATTTTTCCAACCCCATTTGTCATTATCTCCCCATTGTGCACTAAAGCAATTTTATCAATCTGACGAATGCACCTCAGTCGAGGGCATCAATATGATGCATGAGAGACATGTCCTAACTTGTCTTTATCTATCCGCAGCCTCCCTCAGGTGTCTGCCTATTTGGCTCTAGCCAACTCTACAAGATATTACTTAGCGCTAGCCTATCTACTACCTACTAGGACTTGCCTATTTAGTGCTATCCCGCACTGTGCCTATTTGCATTGAGTTCCATCTACCTACTTGGCGCTAGCCAATAATACACTCGCCCATTTGGTACTAATCAGTATCGCTTGCTCACTTGGATCTATTACGAGTATCACGTATTAATAAGTGCTTTTCAGCGCTGAAAGTCACTACTCATCGTCCACTTGGCGCTATCGGCTCTAGCCTGCCTATTTGACAGTCCACCTGTCAGCCTCTTAGGTACGACGTCCCTATAGACCCCGCTCTGTGCGAGACGTCATAGCTTTGCCAACTCACTGGACTTATCCTGTGAATACGCTGCCCACGGCAGATCAGCTCTGCCCGCAGTACACTTGTGCCCACGGTAGCCGGCCACCCGCCCTACTGTGCCCACTACAGATATCAGGACTCTTGGACTGAAACTCCACTAGGACTATATCATTGGTGTCCCTCTACCCGCTAGAAACGCCACTTCAAGCCAGGATACAGACAACTGCGATCCAATCAAGAAAATAGCTAAGTACCAAGGACAAAGTGACATATTCTCTCATTAAGTGCAAGAGTGATGATCAAATATAGTATTGATTAGAGTTAGATACAAACCCTATCCCTTTTATATTTTTATGTAAATATTTATGTAAATAAATATTCTTTTTATTTTTATCATTTGTATCTCTCTTCCATTACTTGTCTTGTTGCGTGTCTGCTCCCGATTTATCTGCTGATGGGTCAGTGTGTGATATCTTCAAAAATAATCATCCCCTAGACACCAAACAAGCTAAATACACATCACACGCCGCGACCCGTCACAACATCAAACAAGCTAAACACACATCACACGCAACGTCGCATTCCATATACCTATATATGTAAATAGACTAGATTCCATCCTAGCTACTGTACAGCATTACGCCTTTATAATTATTTCCTTTGTATAATAAACCTGTACATAATTTTACATCTAATCATAGTATTTGTTGCCTGCATTTTAATTCTGTGCCTGTAGATAATTTGTGCAAGTGTGGGTTCTCAACCTATAAAAAAAACCTAGACACCTAAAATGGCCAAATTTGAATCCACCTTGTCACAGTGAAAAAAAATTGTTGATTATCTATATAACATAAGCTGTAATTGAAATTTTAACCCATTTGTATTGAATGTAGCACAATACTTTAATTTCAAATTATATAATTGGTAAATATAAAATGAAATATAAAATTACCTCCCCGAAGACCATTACTTTTTTTCACATTTTAGTGGAAATATTTACATTATTTTTTTTTTATATAAAAAAATCTGTCATTAATATTTGTTATAGATGCTACATATTTAATTCTTATATCGCCTTACTTCTTATTTTCTAATGTCAAATGCAATTATGAATAATAAATATAAAATGGAGAGAGGACATGATTAATCGTTTTCATTCTACCGCCCTCTCCCTTTTTCTGACCAAAGCATGACTGATGGGTGAACTCAGAGGCGCCCGAGGATCCCAAAATTAAAAATCCCAGTCTTCACCAGGATTTGAACATGGACCCCAGTTCGGTAGCCAAGCGTTTTACCGCTCAGCCACCGCACCTCCCTTCACTGCACTTAATATCATAATATGGTAAAAATAAAGTAATTAATTTCTGCATAATTTATTGAGATCGATTATTTATGCTCAAAGGACGGATCGTCATATTATTTTTAGGGTAGAAAATATAATCCTGAGGTAGAAAACTGTATCATAATACATGCTTGATCTACGAGCAGTTACATGATGAGTTTTTTTTTAAATAGAAAATAAAAAAAAATTGACCAAAACTACAACTTACTGTAAATAATGAATTGAGACCCCAAATTACATCTTTCAGCTTTCTGGTGGGTGCCCAGCCTATAATAAGTAAGCATTTAAAGTTAACAATTACATTGTAAAATGATTACAATTATAGTATTCAGAGTTACCTACAGGTACGCATCTTGCGTATTTTGTACGCAAATAGACTCAAATACGCGAGTACGGTTTATCATCTGAAAATACTGAAAAATCTGGAAAAAAAACAAAAAAACAAGTAGTTCTTTCTAATCATGTATATAGATCAGTGCGTCAATGCCTGGACTATTCCTATTAGTTCTATCACGAGATAGATCTAGTATCGCTTTAGCGCGCGAAGATTTAAATATTTACTAGGTCTAAATCTTACTGATCTAAATAAAGTTAAGTTCCTATCAGCTAATGCGCCACAACTTCGAGAAACACCACCATGATTTATTGGCATCATTTGAAAACAGCAATATAATCCAGTCTCAAGAACTGTTTAATAAACAAGAAGTAACTAAAATATTTAAACAAGTAAACACTGCCAAAGCCTCAGGACCCGACAAATTAAGTGGCAAACTTGTAAAGCTATGTGCAGAACAACTGGTTTATATTTTTTGTGCTATATGCAACAAGTTCTGGCAAACGCACAAAATACTTTCTATTTAGAAGACATCTGAAATAATTTCTAGTACCCAAAAAGAAGACCTTCGTCCCGTAGCACTTAATCGATTCCTATGAAGAGCCTGGAGAAAATGATTTTAAAACATCTACTGAAAGAAGTCGAAACACTTCTCAATCCGCACCAGTCTGCTTACAAACCGTCAAGAAGTACAGAAGATGCAACACTATTTATGCTGAATTGTCTATACCAGTGATTCCCAAAGTGGTCCATATGGACCCCCAGGGGTCCATGAGGACTTCCAAGGGGTCCACGAAAGTGAAAAAAAAAAGAATTGGGGTCCACTAGAGTGTATCTTATTTAAGAAGGAATTTAGTTTAATATAAATCTCTCATTAATGAAATCTTCTATTTTATCATGCAAATATACATTATTTATACTTTATTGTAGTAACTCTAGTGGCGGACCGAAAGGGTTAATGTGTTTGTGTTTGACACACACCACTCAGGCCAACGGGTCATCGGCTTTATAAACAAGGGAGTGTACTACTAGTGCACGCAAGCGTGACCTGTGCTATGGTCATGGACTGAAGGCCTTTACGGTCGAGAGACAATGTGTAGAAAGACAGTTGGGTCCAGGACAGCAAGAGAGTGAGTCTTAAAAATATAACTGAACGAGCTAGATAGACTTGTAGTGTTAGGCAGTTCTGTTGCATTTGAAGTTAGGTAGCCAATTGTGTGTCTTATTGGATGTTGATGTAATTTGTAAATAAATCGCCACCTTGTTACTAGAAAGTCTTGTTGTCAAGTTCTTTCTTAGATGTGTTGTGTTGTAGAGCAGTTGGGACAGAAAGGTCTGATAAGAAAGTCGTAACATTATTATAACTAGACCATTAAATTTGTACAAAGCGTTGTCTGCTGGCGGTCTACTTAAGTTTCCTTTCCGTCTATTGCGCCTGTTTTCAATAATGGCTTTTTTTTGTCTCAGATGTTTGTTCCGCAGCTTTGTGAGATTATTGGAATGAAAAACATATTTAAAATTTTAATACCTCATTTAAATAGCTTAATTTGGTCTAGAGATAACTAATATTTAACATGGCTGAATCTAAATACACAATGCACGCCAATGTTAGATTTTTCATCCGCATTCAATACCATCCAACCACATCACATGATACAAAAACTATCTGATTTGAACGTTACTGTCATGCGCAGCTTGTTTATGCGCATTGGGATTGCTATTCTTTTCTTTACACCATAAGCTCCGCGAGTATCTGTTTCTAAGGTGGTGCGATTTGTTGTCATTTTTCTTGGGTGCCTCTGTGTGAGTGGGTCGATGGTGTTTTGCTTTGGCTTTGTTGTGATGGCGTTTTGGAGTTAGTGTTTGTTTTCCCCAGTTTTGGGTAAGTTGGTTATTTTACGGTCTGCTGTATGTTGTAGATCTTGAAACGTTTTATTATGATCTTTTCAATAACGTTTGTTACGGATTGATCCTTTATTTCGTTTAGGGACTTAGGCTTGGGCTCTGGTGGAGTCAGGCTCGAAGTTGTTCGATTTGGTCCTTGATTTTTGTTGACATCACCCATGGTGTTGAGTTGTTGAGTGTGGGCGTCGTTAGCCCTGGTAGACCTTGGCAGTAATGTTAAGGTGCGCTATTGTGTAAACATATTTGCACTATATTGTGAATGATCGATACTATATTGATGTGTATTCATGTATCCATTTATTATGCCTTATCATTTTATCATTTCATTAGTCATTAAACTGTTAACTTTATAACATTGTTGTTCGCTGATATAAGTTGACAATAGTTACAGTCCATAACTTGTTGTCCAGTTGAATTACTGAACTTTAACTTTACATATCGTTACTTTTGTTCAGTTCACCCTGCTCAGCGCGAGGGTAGACCCGGGCAAAGACTTCATACCCCATACGACAAGACGAGTCTGCGGCCGCCAAAACCCTCCCTGATAGTTACAAGCTTGGAGTCTAAACTTTCTTATCAAACGCCCCAAATATGTAAAAGTGAACGGGCATGTGTCAGGCACGAGAGAACTTAGCACTGGAGCGCCGCAGGGTTGCGTCCTGTCAGCAGTATTGTATACCATATACACAAATGACACTCCCATCATAAAATTTGCTGATGACACAGCAATCATTGGCCTTATTGCAAATGACGAAAATATGTACCATTCAACAGTTAACACTTTTTACCAATGGTGTAGGCCTTTAGATAACTTTCTAATTTTAAATGTCCAGAAAACTAAAGAAATGATTATTGATTTTAGGAGAAACAAAGACCACATTGCAGAAATTCAGATAAACAACCAAACCATAGAACAAGTACAAGAATATGAATATCTAGGTACAACTATCAACAACAAACAAACAGAATAAACTACAATATCGGTATCAAAACAAATACTCGAAAATTCACCAGCGACTCTTCTATCTCAGCAAGCTAAGAAAATTTAACATAGACAAAACAATGATAACACTTTTCTACACAGCAACCATCAGTCTTATTAACTTTGCCATCACCATATGGTAATACTTTACTGGCACAAAGACATAGACTAATTAAAAAGCATCGTACAACACTCAAATACATCCACCATCTCTTGAAGAGCTTTTTCAAGAAAGATGCCTTTCCAAAACACTCACGATTAGACAACTGCACCCATTAAACCAATGTTACATAAGACCTGAGCGAAGTGGTCGTCTCCTTTCCATTAGGACTAAAACAGAAAGAACTTAAAACTCCTTTATACCACTTTCGGTCAGAGTGTTATAAGATTAGCTGTCGTCATCGAGAAGTACATAGAAGCCAAATTTATAAAGCGCTGGTTGTGAGTGTTTGTGTTTCCTGTGTGAATGTTCTATTTTTTCATCTATATTGTTTTTGTACAGTAGTTAAGCTGTGGTTGTCAATTGTAGTCAAACTGAATTTCCATTTGATTATCTTATTTATCTTATCTTATATGAAGTCTTCAAACTAATTGGGAATTAATTGATTGATTAGTTCTAATGGACCTCATTCACCAAATGTAAATAAACACATTTAGCCACGTCATAATATTGATAAAATAGTGAAAATTACGTATCACGTGACAGCCTTAACGTATTGCGTAATTTGTATAGAACATATAGAAAAATGTTTGTTTACGTTTGGTGAATGAGGTCCATTCATCTAGACTGGATCTAAAACCAGAGATATGTCAGGCAAATATAATAGAATGTACGTAAATCTAAATTTAGAATTGAGATCTAGATCCAGATCTTATTGTGTATTCTAAATATAGATCTAGATTTTTCTAGATTTAGATCTAAATCTAAATTCTAGATCTTAATCTAATTCTAGTCTACATTCTAGCTATAGATATGACCAGGTGTGTAACAGACTTAGATTTAGACTACTGGCTAGATATGGCAATCAATGTAGGCTGTAGGTTTTTATTCCACTCTTGTAGAAGAGGTATCTCAAAAACTCAAGGCTCTAGATATCTAGAAGCAATTTAGTATCAATTATGGCATCTAAAATATGCACATTTAAAAACTATCAACTGTTAATGAAGCTGCTTACAGATATAGATCTATTCAAGATTTGGATTGGTTTTAAGATGAAAGTGAGAAGGGCAGACATAGAAGTAACATTGGTTTTCGCTTAATCTCTCTTTTGACATGATAAAGGGAACAGATGTTCCATATATATAACTTGCAGAATGTATCTTCTGTGGTAGCTACTGTTATAGACACTAGCGACTAGCTAGGTTCCATTATTTATGAAGGCCTATGTTAAAAGAATGAAATCAAGGGCATTTAAGGCAGACTCAAGAGCAAAGCTTTTTTATATTAGAAAAAGTTCAATGACTAATTAGGATTATCTGAAAAACAAATACAAAATTAATTTTACAAAAATAGATGTCACTGAACCAGCTAAATGTTCTGTTGCCGCTATTATGGAATGTGAAGTATAAAGAGAGACATTATGATCAAGTGACAAGAACGTTATCATTCTAATAATAGGCTTGTCTTCGAATCCGAAGATTAGTGAGGAATACAGTGTTTCCTGTGGCTGTGCAGTCCCAGCTGTGACCTACATATTTTGCCACATCCAGGGCAAGCAAAACCATTGTCCGCAGGTGGTCGGTTTAGATGTTCTTTTCGTCGTCTGTGTTTGTCCTCGACGGCAGATTTTCTTTTGGTCTCAAATGTGTATCCCCCGGCCTTCGTGAGTGACCTCCAGCTGTCTCGTTCCGACGCCGCATGCAGCCAGGAAGGTGCTCTCTTCTATGTAAGCCAAGGAAAGTTGGCGCCTAAGCTGGTCTTTGAAGCGTTTCCATGGGGCGCCTCTGTTACGTCGACCACCTTTTAGCTCACCAAAAAAGGCTGCCCTTGGCATACGTTCGTCTCCCATACGGGATAGGTGCCCTGCCCAGCGTAGCTGTCGGACCATAAGAAGTCCCTCAATACTGTCTATACCGGCGTTCGCAAGGACATCGCTGTTTGTAGTGCGGTCCTGCGATCGTATGTCCATAATGGAGCACCTTTGGTGAAAGCGCTCAAGAAGTCTTAGCTGTTTTCTATATAGTGTCCATGTCTCAGAGCCATATAGAAGGGTTGAGAGAACCACCGCCTGGTAGACATTTATTTTTGTAGGTAGGCGGAGCGATTTGTTCTTCCAAACTCTCGCCTGAAGGCGTCCAAAAGCGCTACTGGCCCTGGCCAGACGGTTATCAACTTCCCTTGAAAGTGAGGCGTCATTTGACACTATGCTACCAAGATATGTGAAGTGGTCTACCATGTTAAGGGGCTGTCCGTTTACTGTGATCCTTGGGGCTGAGTATGTTTCATTGGGTGACTTGTGGAACATGACTTCTGTTTTCCCGAGGTTTATAGATAGACCGAAAGAGGCGACAGCGTAGGCAAATTCGTTTACCGCGTTCTGGAGGTCATTTTCATTATGAGCTAGCAGGGCGCAATCATCGGCATAGAGAAGCTCCGTTATGACCATCTCCTTTGTTTTTGTGTGAGATAGTAGACGTCGGAGATTAAACACGTTGCCATCAGAACGAAACCGGATGTAGATGCCTTCATGCAATCGCTGCCTCATTTGACCCAGCATTACGCCAAAGAAGATAGCGAATAGAGTAGGGGCAAGTTATCATTCTTACATTCTAGAAAAGTCTAAGACAAAGACTAAATATGTAAATATTTTGACAAATGTACAAAATATCTTATTTAACACTAAACAGATATTACCTGCTGCCCGCGGGTCTTAACTTTCGTATTGCTGATGTAGTCAGTGATATAGTACATTAGAAACAATTAAAGAAAATAATGTTGTAAGTAAAGCGAATGTGTGAATTCACGTTAAAAAATATGAATGAAGCTAAAAATAGACTATTGACCTTAATTTACGCTATATTAGGATAAGTATTGTAATCATGTAAAAATACTTTAGAAAACAAATTTCAATGTTAATTCGATTAAAATATGAAATGAATGGACTATAATTAGTATGTTCATGTGTTAAAGCTTAAAACTATCTTTGCGAAGAGAAGTTCTATCATCTTGGAGTTCAATTACAGTTGTAGACCTAGACCTAGATCTAGGAATAGAGAGATGTGTAACCTTTCGGTAATGTCTAATGAAAGAAGAGTCTATGTTCAACAGGATATTTATATTCGCATATACAAAGAACGAATTTATATAAAAATCCTTTAGAAACACAAATTCGAGTTTAGTTTAGTTTTTAGTTTTAGGCACATCGGCACAGTGTAGGCCATGTCGTGCCTGCAGTCCCTTAAGGACTACTCTCCCTCTATAAATTTAGTTTTAGTTTAGTTTAGTTTTAGTTTTAGGCACATCGGCACAAATAGGCCATGTCGTGCCCGTAGTCCCTTAAGGACTACTCTCCCTCTATAAAAAGGTCAAAGTTTATACAATTAACTCATTAAAATTAAGGTTTATTTACAGTTAAAGTAGCATAGATAAAAATTTAGATATTTGATAAAAATCTAGTGTAAATAATATGTGTATACAGACTCACGAATCAGATCCTCGAAGACAACCCCACCTCCCGGATAAAGCCCAGTACCTTCCCAGGGTCGACAGTGTCAAACAGTATTTTTAAGTCAGTGGATATAAAAAACTTCTCCCTGACATCCTGGTATCTGGGGCAGTCAATGAGGATATGTTCCACTGTGAGGCGAGAATCACAAAGCTCACAAAGTGGTGGCCCCTCTCTCTTCAGCACGAAAGAGTGTGTGATGTAGGTGTGGCCAATCCTAAGTCTAGACATGGTCGTGCTGCCACGTCTTGTCAGACCCTTAGATATGGGCCGCCACCGGACATCCGCCACGATCTGCTTGAGTTTGTTGTGATTCTCAGCCTCCCATCGGTCCTGCCACTCTTGATAGGTGGCAGTGGCAATACTTTGTCTCAGGTCCGAGTAGGGAATTTGGGTTCCTGACACTGCTTGGTTTAGGGCTTTAGTTTTAGTTTTAGTTTTAGGCACATCGGCACAGTATAGGCCATGTCGTGCCCGTAGTCCCTTAAGGACTACTCTCCCTCTATAAAAAGTCAGAGTTCATATAATTAACTCATTAAAATTAAGGTTTATTTACATTTAAAATAGCATAGGTAAAAATTTGGATATTTTATACAAATCTAGTGTAAATAATATGTGTATACAGACTCACGAATCAGATCCTCGAAGACAACCCCACCTCCCGGATAAAGCCCAGTACCTTCCCAGGGTCGACAGTGTCAAACAGTATTTTTAAGTCAGTGGATATAAGAAACTTCTCCCTGACATCCTGGTATCTAGGGCAGTCAATGAGGATATGCTCCACTGTGAGGCGAGAATCACAACGCTCACAAAGTGGTGGCCCCTCTCTCTTCAGCACGAAAGAGTGTGTGATGTAGGTGTGGCCAATCCTCAGTCTAGACATGGTCGTGCTGCCACGCCTTGTCAGACCCTTAGATATGGGCCGCCACCGGACATCCGCCACGATCTGCCTGAGTTTGTTGTGATTCTCAGCCTCCCATCGGTCCTGCCACTCTTGATAG
>JADKLZ010005465.1:13196747-13211402 GCA_021533235.1 Biomphalaria straminea | reverse complement strand
AGGATCTGATTCGTGAGTCTATATACACATATTATTTACACTAGATTTTTATCAAATATCTAAATTTATATCTATGCTACTTTAACTGTAAATAAACCTTAATTTTAATGAGTTAATTGTATAAACTTTGACCTTTTTATAGAGGGAGAGTAGTCCTTAAGGGACTACGGGCACGACATGGCCTATTTGTGCCGATGTGCCTAAAACTAAATCTAAACTAAACTAAACCAATCACCAGCAACCTAGATTTAGACACTGGACAAAAAGCAAAAAGAAAGGCTTCTTCAGCAATAGCAAAACTGATAACTCTCCAAGTCTATGGCCTCCGTCAGTCGCGAAGCGACTATGGATCATCTCATGGAAATAAGATGAATGCCTGGGCATAAGCTGTGGTCGGAACGATGTCGCCCACACATCAGTTCCCCCTCTCCACGCAGCTGATGTATCCAAAGGAACGGAATTGCCGATACAGTTTGGGTCAGCAGCGTCGCAGGTTCTGCCAGAGTGTAGCACTGGGTGCTGCAAACTGCCTTAGGGTCGCCAGCTCCTGATTTTTCCTCAGGGTTGACTCCCGAAGCCTTTCCCTTGATTGGGTATAGCTGCAAGGCAGCAGAGGTTTGAATTCACAGTTTTCCTTCTCCAAACAACTCTCCAAGTGCATCTAGGAAAATGTCAACCAAAATCCTAGTCAACAATGCCTTTGTTGTGAGCACTCTTCTTTATGGTAGTGAGAGCTGGTCAACATACATGTGATAAAATGCATAGATTTAATAGTTTTGTGATGCATAATATGCATTTCTGAAGGGATCATGTCTCCAACCAGGAAATTTTGAAACTGGCCAATATGATAGCATCTATGCTCTTCTGACACACTGGTTCAGACTTGTCACCCACATGCCAGATAGAAGAATCCTAAAGACATACTATATGCTGAGTTTGCATTGGGAGTCACACCCAGGGACTGCCCGAGACTAAGCTATATAGATGTCTGCAAGCAAGATTTGAGAATGCAGGCATCAATGAAAGTACGTGAGAGGAGTTAGCTGAAGCTACCTTAGTCAAGAGAAAGAAAAGGAAAGCTGCCCTATCAGCTAGTCCTAAAACAGATGCATATACATGCACAAACTGTGGCAAACTCTGTTTCTCCAGTATTGGCCTGATTAATCTATTGTCTTCTGAAACAGAAGGAGCCATGTATTATTGTTAGCCTAGATGTACTAAACTTTAATTACATGACTGATCCAGTCTAATTGATACTACAACACTTAATTTTAAGCTTTTTTTTTTACATTTTTTTTTAAAGTATTCTTTTTTTAATAAAAGCATGCAATATTAATTAAATAGACCCACCCCCTATTGAACTTTTCATTATGGGAACCATTTGTTTGAACAAAGTATGTTTAAAAAAAATCTTTTAACTATTTGTCATGTAACTGGTTCTCAATAAGTTCTTATTATAAAAGACTTCCTTTTGTCAAATCCTAATTGTTATTGAAGACAGACAACAAAGATGAAATCAGGCCTGATAGCGTTTCTGTGTATCATATATTGGTTTGATTGGTTGATTTAGAATTTTGTATTGTAATAAGTTGAGCTGGACAACTTCCTGGTATTGTGGAAGCTTATGTCAAGTTGAAGAACAATGAGAGTTTATTTAATATTGAAACTTTTTTTTTCCAAAATAGATTTTGCAGAATAGAAAATTTGTAAAAGTTGACATTAACACATGTTGCTAATTAAACCTGACTGACTATAACAATAACATATCTGTAAAGTAATTGACAAAGAAAAAATTTGCAAGAAAGAAGACATAAGAGAAAATGAAACAGTCAATAGCATGAAATTTTCCATATTTTTATTACAGATATTTGCTAGATGGTATCTGTTGGCCTCTGGGATAATCATAAGGACTCATGAAAGGGGAATAGAAGCCCTTAGTTTTGAGTGGTCTGTCTGTCCGTCCGTCCATCCTGTTTAGATCTTGTAAACTGGAAAACATATTGAAAATCCGACATCATATTTTAGACCTTTCAAAGTTCTGATGCAACGGCTTCTTTTTTCTTTTTTAAAAGTGAAAAATGTAATTTTTAAAATCAACTTTGCAAGCAGTTTTTTCATAAAAATACACCATTTTTACAACTATTCACTATTAATGGTAGTAAACACTGGTGGCTATTTAGTAAGGAAAATGTCGAATTATCATATTTTTAACACACACATTTATGCAAATGGTTTTAAATTTTTAAAGAGAAAAAATCTATGTAATATACATGCAAGTGGGACATAATTTAAAACAAATTCTTCTTCTTCGTTCTCATTGTTATGTTGGAGAGTTCAGATCACTACACCAATATATGAGATGAACTGCGCAGTGGTTTCAAAGTGAGGGAGCTCTCCATATAGTTTTCTTTCTGTTGGGGTGTTTTGGGGCCAATGTCTTATACGGGCCTCTTGGTAAAGAGCGCAGTGTTGGAGGACGTGGTCGGCATTCTCTGGTGACAATCCACATGGGCAGATGTCACTGGTTCCAATTTTGAGCTTCCGGTACATGTGTTGTCGCATTCTGTTGTGTCCGGTCCTAAGTCGAAAGATTAGACATTGATCTTGTCGGGATAGCTTATAGTAAGCATCATATTTCTTATGATTTGGATGTGAGCTCGTCCATTTCTCATTTATTTTATTTACAATTAATTTCTTCCGGGTAGAGTGCAGAGTTTATTTGTGAGTTAGTTCTCCCACTCTTGGCGAGTGTGTCAGCCTTCTCATTTCCTTCTAGTTGTATATGAGCTGGTACCCATTGAATAACAGTTTTTTTGCTGTTGCTGTTGAGTTTTGTAAGTGCTGTTCTGAGGTTTTAATATAAGAGAAATCAGAGTTTTACAAGCTTTGGAGGGTTGTTTTCGCATCGGTTAGTAAGACAATCTGACTGTGTGGGGAACTTGGATGATTGGCTAGCATGGTAGCAGCTAGTGTTAGTGCTTCCCTTTCTGCTCTGTGGCTGTCAGGGAGCTCTCCAGTTGCAATGGATTTTTCAAGTTTTTCTCTATCTGGCAATTCGATGAGAATTCCAGCTCCTCCATTTGTGGTGGGTTTATGGGATGATCCTTCAGTGTAAACTGATCCACTGATTGCTAGAGTAATTGGTTTGAAGAAAACAGTTCACTATTTCCTTGAGCTCTGTTTGGTCTGTAGTCAGATTTTCTTTTTATGTTTTCAATATGGTCCCTTATAGTAGGAAGAGGGCTTTCGTCCCAGGGTGGAGATTCATTATGGTGTATAGAGGATTCTAGAGTTACTTTTTCGAGTTGGTGTCTCTTTTTTAGGTTAACAGATTCCTGTATGAAATTGGTCCTTTTGAGACGGTTTTTAATGCCAGTTTTGTTGATTTTGGTTCTGAGTGGGTGCCTTTCCAAGGTTTCCAATTTGGTGAATTGGGAGAGGATTTTTATTTCTCTTCTTTCATCCAGAGAGATCAGGGCAGTGGTTTCCTCCATAGCTCTTATGGGTGCTGTTTTCATTGCTCCTGTCATTATTCTTAGACCAATATTTTGAACTTTGTCTATTTTTCTTAGGTTGGTTTTGGCGGCTGAGCCCCATGCTGTGGCACCATATTCTAATACAGGTCTTATGTAACTAGTATAGGTCTTTTTCAGGATGTTGTGGTTAGCTCCCCAATCTGTGCCAGCTAATTTTTTCAAGAGAGATAGTCTTTGGATGCCTTTACTCTGTGTTTTATCTATTTGGTTTTTCCAGGTTAGTTTTGGGTCATAAGTGACTCCATGATATGTAGGGCTGTCATTTTTTTCTAAAACTTCCTTATCTAGTGTTAAATTTATTGTTTGTTGTTTTGTTGACAGTGAGAATATGGTATATGTGTTCTTTTTTGTGTTGATGGACATGCCCCAGTCTTTGGACCACTTATTGAGTTTATCGAGAGCGTCTTGTAATCGAAATTTTGAAGTTCCTACATATTCTTCTGGCTAATCATCTTAAAACAACAATTAATAAGGATTTTTTCATATTTTCACGGAACTATATCCACAGGCACAAAGGAAACTTTTTTTGTTACGGAAATTTTTTTTTTCTTTGAGGCTTTGAATAAGAGATCATTATATAACATTAGTTAGGCCAGGTTCACATCTACCTTCACTTTCATCTATCCATTGGTCTGCTGGACCATTGGGGTACCACACAAGGTCTGTCAACCTTCTTTTCCATTCTTCTGTCATTTGCCTTTGATGGAATTTCATTATGATATTCTTTATTTCTGAAAATATTGAAACCTGCCTTTTTACCTACGTGGTTGGACCACCTCGGGGGCCAATTTTGAGTTTGTGTTTCCACACAAACTATCTTTGTGACCTTGATTGATTATCTCTTAACCTTCGAGATCTTCATATAGCCCAAGAGTTGTACAATAGCCACCTATTGAAATATAGATATTTAAAAAACAACAGCTTGTCATTCTAGTAATTATGGAATTAACAATCAAAGAATTATGAAAAGAAATATAGTAAAAATATTACTTTTATTTTCATATTTCCGTGGTGTATTTTTAACTACATTTTGCATTAATAATTTTCTTTGAAAATATTATATTTAAGTATTTCTTTGCTGTTTTAGAAGTACAAGAAATGGAAGAAAACATGCCTTCAACTTGTGAAGTGATATTTAATGATCCGAGTTGTTTGCATCAGTTTACATTGATAGTCATGCCAGATACAGGATTTTGGCAAGGTGGAAGATTCCGTTTTACAGTATCTGTTCCTGATGACTACAATATTGTGGTAAGAATTATATTTTCATAAACATTCTTTAAGATATAGTGTAATATATGAAATCTGTAATCTATGGCTATGGAACATAAAAATGTATACATATAGTTTTTTATTTTTATTTAAAATAGCCTCCAAAAGTAGTCTGTAATACAAAGTTGTACCATCCTAACATTACTGAAGTAGGGGAAGTATGTCTTAGTCTACTTCGTCAGAGTTCATATGATAGTATGGGTGAGTTTCTATTTTTCTTTCAGTAAATTCGCTACTAAGAATTTAAAAATTTCATTGCATATCATGTTATATTTGTAAATCAATAAATATTATTTTCACTAAACCTGTAGTGCTTTTGATGATTTCAACTTATTAAGTAAACATTATTAAGTAAACATTGGTTTAAATTCAATTGCATTGTCTCAAAGTTTCCTAAAATGGAAGACTTTTTTTCTTTTCATAATACATATATGTTGTACAAATTTACTTTCCACTTAGGCTTCAGCCTAAAAAAGTCTTTATAATTGGTAGTTGAGCCTTCTTTTTTCCATATGCAGGATTCCAGTTCCACATAACTTTTGTGCATCTTGCTCAATCTAATCCGCTAGGGTTTTTTTGTTTTTTTAAGAGTAATAAATATGTGTAGAATATGTTACTGCTTGTTATGTAAGCCAAATTGCTGATTTTTTTACAAAACAGAAAAAAGTTCATTATCATTCAAGGAAAAGTCTTAATTTTCAGAAGACAGCACCAATGTTTGTATTTTTAAGTTTGTTATGCCAAATTTTAGATTAAATTTTAATATAAAACTTTCTTTTCATTTATCAGAATTTTAAAATTAGATTGACTTGCTTGTAACTGGTTATAATGTCTTTGCTGCATAGCTGCTTTCAGTATCTATCACAAATCAGAGTTATCGATTTAAAAAAAAATTAATAATGTTCATGTAGTTTTTTTAGTGATTGGCACAGATTTTTCTATGGTAAGATTGATTGAACACCTTTATTTCACTAGAAGCTAGTTGATAATGTACAATTCTACAGATATTCATCCATCCAAGTAGCACCAAAGTCAATGGATGACCCTTTCTATTTAGCTATGTCTGTCAAGCATTTTGTGCCCAACTCTGATGTCAAGTTGTTGTAGTTGTCTTCACATCATCAAGGCCACTTAATGGGTCTCTTCCTTCTTTTAGTAGAGGCTTACACTGTTGTCTTTTTCTATTCTCTGAATCCTTTCAAAGTAGTTAGTATAACTCTGATTGATGCATTTCTTCTATCCAGTCTCATCTTGTAACTCCATATATTTTATTAGTATCATCGACTACACACGTACAGTACACTAGGCCTACATGTGTACCTATGTCTAGCTGACCAGGTTGTTAAAACCAGTTGGACAGTCAATTACTTTATGGTCAGAATCGGTGTGGATTAGGATTTTTTTAACTAGAGTTAGTTATCCTAATCCTTTTAGATTATTAACCAAAAAAAAAAGAATGTTGAAATTGCAAAGTTAGTTCGGTTAAGATAAGGAGGGTTCGTTCTGTTCATTTCGTACAGAGCAGTTTCAAGGTTTGGTTCAGTCATAAGTGAGGTTCGAGTTTGGTGTGTTCCGTTTCCCATCTCTAATTTTATTAAGGATTTTCCTTGTCCAAATATTAAGCAGGGTTTCTGTCATTTTTGTCAGTATTAAAGGGCTCACTTGCTAAAATAACAAATGTTGTTATATTTTGTAGATGGTTTTCTTTGTTTTCCTTGAGATTTGTTTTGCTTTTCTAATTTGTAGTGGGTGTTGCTGTATGTCCTGTTTACCTTCATTTTTTTTCTTTACCTCTGCCATGAAGTCATTTTTACAACACTTATATTAACTTATTCTGTATCTTGCACGCTGTCTGGATTTTTAGATTTTTGCAGCAAGTTTTCAACTACTTCGACTCATCTAATCATCATCAAATTTTACATACAATCTCATGGTTGATAACAACATATGAACAATTAAAAAATATCAACCAACTAATAAATCAGTTAGTTGCAATTAATTAAGTTTGTTTTTAATAAAGAAAATGTACTAAGCTAATGGGTGATAGGGGATTGGAATTGAAAGATAGCTAGAGTTATGAGATTTCTGTCTGAGAGGCCAAAACTGCTTGGCTGCAGCTTGGCCACCTAAGAAGGGGGCTGGAATTCAAAACCTGACTCAAGCAGCAGTGTTTTTGCTGATCTCCTAATGACAGCATGTAAACCTTCTTTCAATAGCCCTTCCCCAAGTGGTCCACAAAGGAGATTGGTCCAAAGCACACTGAGCATGCTATAAGCTACAAGCTTTACTGACACAGCAGTTGCCTCTCTCCATGCAGCTGATGTGACCAAAGGAAAGGAATATTAAGTGCTTTTTGGGATCAGTAGCACCACAGGCTCTGCCAGGGTTTAGCACAGTGTGCCACAGTCTGTCAAAGGGTTACCAGCTCCTGATTTTTCCTCAGAATTGTATACTAAAGTCTTTCCCGTGTTTGGGTATAGCTGCTCCTTGATAGGGTACGTGACGTTTTGGCGACGCCGTTTTGGCGACGCCGTTTTGGCCCGAGACGTTTTGGCGCCAGCCGTTTTGGCGATAGGGACGTTTTGGCGCGAGATATAATTTCACGATAATTTATGTAGCACGTAGCTTTTATAGCAATGTTTATTTCACTGTACTATAATATTGTATGTGTAGTATGAATTCTAACACCGTCCAGCGATTATTTGTTTTTGTAATATAAAGGTTTTGCTTCTTTCATGAATATTGGCCTATAATAAGTCAGATTCCTGAATGGTAATGACATGCTATCCTCTTCCTTTTTTAATGTGAGTTCTGCTAATCGTACTGGATGACATTTTCCTATGTCTTTCTAAAAGACATATTTGTTTATTTGAAATTAATACTGAATAATTACTAGCTAAGTGTAACACTTAAATATAACCAAAAAAAAGCATATTTACATCTAACGCTTTATTACGCAAAATGACAATAATTCCACACATAGTAAAAATCAGGACACGGAATGTGGTCAGTACAAACTCTAGCGTGAATCCACAAATGGAAAAAAAAATACTAGGGGCAACAATAGATAGATACAAATTCACTACACTAAGATACTTTGAAAAGATATATTTTGAGAAATTTGGTAGGGGTGATTTAGTTGACACATCTCGCATAGACGCAGGTATAGTTAAAAAAATGAAGATAAGACTAGAACAGAGCACTGGTCGTTGGCGTCATACGTCTGGCGATTATCTAATTGGGACTGGTCATTACCTGTGACACCTATCCCCCTTCTCCTCCCGCTCACATTTGACTCTTGTGTATACTCTTTCCTCCACCCCTTTCCTCTCTCACGAGTAAGTCATGAAATAAACCAATGTTCATGTAAACAAATAATTGCATCATTTTTTTTGTCTATCATTGTTTCATTTTGTTTTTGTTTTTAATTTTAACGTAATATCTTTAAAAAAAACTTTTATTTTGAAAATAAAAGTGTGCCTCCATGTGTGCCTTTTAATAAACACACATACACAAGGCCAAAATGCTTATTAAAGAAAATGATGTGAAACACAAACACACATTTACATTTAGTAAATGATAAGTCACATTAATTAATGGACTTGTTATAGCTCACGTTAAAAAAAAAAGTTTTAAGGAACAGATATAAAAATAATTGCTCGAACAACATATGTAATGTACGAAAGCTACTAATTATTTTCGCTTAAATATGTGTTTAAAAATGTATAACAAACAGCTTTTTTAGTATTTTATAACGAGACAAACAAAATATATATTCTACCCCCCCCCCCCCGCTCCAACGAAAGAAGTCTTGATAACTTAATAATTTTGACTAGAAATTATGTCTTAACACAAACACTCATGCAAAACATAGATATGAATAATTCTTTTTTAAGAAATAATACAATAAACGTACATTATGCACTTCGCGCCAAAACGTCCCTATCGCCAAAACGGCGGCGCCAAAACGACCTTGGCGCCAAAACGGCGTCGCCAAAACGGCGGCGCCAAAACGGCGGCGCCAAAACGTCCTGCTTCGTCCTTGATAGGTAGCCAACCAGTGCTAATGAGACCCTCCCCCCCGACCGAAGCTTACTGGTTTAGGCTCCAGTTGCTCGCATTTGCCCCTTCTCTTTTAGGCGGTAACGGTTCCACCAGGCTCAGTATCTGAACCACACGTGAAGAGTAGGAGTTGGACTGGTTGTTAGATGCTATTTTGAGACGAGTATTATTGGAAGCATTTTATAGGTAATGATGGGCTTAAGACCAACCGGTATGTATATTAATCAATTATAAAGAAAACTTTGATATGGATTTGGTAATTAACATTGTCTTAATCAGCAGTTTCACAATTGATTTCTTCTTCTACAAAGCGACCATTAAATAGCTTATCTTATTTATTACAGACGTTACTTCAAAAAAAAATTGCTTCCTACGCATTTTATGTATCTATATAATCATGCTTTTTAATCAGTGACTTAAATTCTGCTTTGTCATCTGGCTTATTCAGACAACCCATTCCATTCTCTAATGACACTTGAGAAAAAGGAGCATTTGTATGAATTAGTTCTAGGGTATGGAATAAAAAATGTGTCTTTATCTTTATGTCTTTCTGAGTATTTTATTAGGTTTTGTTTTTCTATTTGTAAATTATGGTTCAGTGTCTTATGTACTATAACTACTTTACTTTTTATTCTTCTGTCCTGAAATGTCTCTAAGTTTAGTGATTTACTAAAGGTGTTACCCTGATCAAATTTGAATATTCCTTTGTTATAAATCTCACTGCTCTATTTTGTATTTGTTCTAGTTTAAGTTTCTTTCTGTTGAGGGATCCCAAACAGAGAATGCATACTCTAATATTAGCCTAACTAAAGTTAAATAGCATTTTAGTTTTATGTTCTTGTTTGATATGTAAAAATTTCTTTTGATTTTTGTTTTCATAATTTCATCATTATGGGGATTCCATGATTGCTTTTCATTTATTATTACACCTAGATATTTTGAGTTTTAAGTCATTGGCATTTTTCTTGGTGGAAAGACATGCTCCGATTTATTTTCCACTTCTGTAATTTTTTAAATTATTTTTTTTAAATTTCAGTATCTTGTGTTGTTTTTATTGTTCTATATGTTATGCAATCATCTGCAAATAATCTGACTGAACTAATGCAATTTAATAGGTCATTAATGTAAATTAGAAACACTAATGGGCCTAAGACTGTTCCTTGAGGTACACCTTTTACTATTATTGGTGTTGATTTGGAGCCATTTACTGTTACAGTTTGTTCTCTTCCTATTAGGAAATCCTGAATCCATTGATGTAATGAACTATTGATGCCAAAGTATTTTAGTTTTTTTTTTAAGCAGACTTTGTTGGTGAACTTTGTCTAATGCCTTAGAAACGTCTTATAAAATTGCATCTATTTGCTTATCTAGTCCCTTTGTAAAAACACACCTATTAGTTCACATGACTTGTATTTCTTTAAGCCATGTTTATATGGAGTGAGGACATTATGTTTATGAAGTTGCTACATACCTTTTGTTCTAGTATTGATGTTGGTAAGTGATACTGGTCTGTAGTTCCCCCGATCTTATTTTTCTGTTGTTTTTTTTTGTGAATAGGGGAATGACATTAGCTTCTTTACAGTGCCTCGGAACCCTGCCCTGATTTAGTGATGACTGGAAAAGTATTTTGAACACTGGTGCTAACTCGCCGTTTAGCTCTTTAAGTAATCTACAATTATATCTCCAATGTTTTCTACTTGCTTTAAATTTATCAATATGTTTTTGTCTTCTGGGGCTGAGAATGCTGATGCAAAAATATGTATGAAGAATGTTAGTGTTAATTTTATTATTCATTTTATTATAAATATGTGTAAGTTATCTTCACATTTTAATGGGGATACTCCTGTTGTTAATATTTTCTTAGATTTAATATCCCCATACATTTTTGTTTGTTATCTTCAGAAATTACTTTTTTTTTCGTTCTGCAGCTGTCTGCTAACTTTTTTGGGATAGGTGTTTGATTTTAAGGTTATAAGACTTTAGTATGTATTGACGTCTACTAGAAGCACAACATAGGGTATTAGGGTAGTAGGGTATTAAAAACAACCAGTCGACCGGCGGTGTAGCATAAGCTGCTATTTTGCAGGGCCGGCCTTAGGCTACTGCAGCCTTTGTGATCACAGTGCGCCCGCTTTCATAGGACCCCCGCTAATTTAAGGTGTATAAATTATTAAATTAAACCATTTTATAACTTAAAACATATTTCTAGCGCCCACCTGTCGATTTACCAGGAGCTCCTGGAAATCTCCCGAAATTGCAAAATACAAAAAAAAAAAATTCCTTAAAACATACGGAAATATATAGACAAAAAAGAGGTAAATAAAAAGGTCTGGTTTGGTGTCTTGAGAGTGCCCATCTTATATACCCGTAACGGGCTGGTTTTAGGGCTGGGATGTACGCCATAGACCAAGGGGGCGTTTTCGAGATTTTGGGGGGCGCTGGGAGCCAAAGGGGCGGTAGGGAGGCGCTGGACACAAAAAAGGGCGGTAAGGGGGCGCTGGGTATAAAGGGGGAAAGAAGAAACTAAAAATGCACTGAAACAAACCAAATTTAAAAAATATTGAAAATTAAAGCTGGCAAACTAAATATAGACAAAGTATATATTAGCTTGCTTCTGATTTAACGTTAGAAATTTAGATCGGGAATCCTATTTTCTAATTTTAAATTCTTAATCTTTTACTAAAATCGGAGGGTATCTAGTGTCCTTAGATCATGCGCGCATAAACTTTCAAAATAAAGTGACTATTACGCCTTTTATATTATATTTTATTTTATCAACATATGTTAATATATTAATATGTAAATGTTTATAAAGAAAAACGTTAAAGCTAACATTCAAATATGATAATTAATTTTTTTAAAACAAAAAACATTGACAAAGTGTTATGGAAACTCTCTGGTATGTAATGGAATATTACAAAGAGTTTTAGTGAATTGCCACTAGATAAAAATAAATAATAAAAAGATGTTATGCTTTTAAATTGTTGTCAGATGCGGCCTTTAGCAGTGCGCGGGGCCATGGGGGAATGGGCCCTGCGCTGGAAGAGTAGACTAGATATTGTAAATATATCGTACAATGTCATATTAACGGGATCGTCCGCCACTAACACTGGAGGCTTTTTTACTTACTGAACATACTATCTTACGTAAGTACTGTACTATTGACCTTTAAACTACATAAACTCGAAATGTTCTCCAGCTTAACTTCTGAATCTAAGTCCACAAAATGCTATGTAAAAGACATATTCTCTTTGTGGCTAACATCAATCGTGCAATAATAATAATAATAATAATAATAATAATCTTTATTGTCCATAAGGAAATTTGTCTTACAATTTGTGCATTATACCAAACAAAACATTATAACTATAAAGAGAAACAGAATGTTCATTCACACCAGACTCACACACAATTTACATGTCAAAAGTTTACATCAGATTGTTACTGTTTAGTGATTTGATTGCCAGAGGAACAAAAGAGTTTTTGTGTCTGTTTGTCTTTGCTATCGGTGTCTTATATCTCTTTTGTGATGGTAAAATCACAAAATCCTGTCCCAAAGGGTGATTTTTTATTTCTAGAATCTTTTTAGATTTTGTAAGGATATTTGTATCAAACAGCTGTCCAAGGGGGGTTTGCTTTTTGCCAATGACTTTACCAGCAGCATTTAGGATTCTCTGGAGTTTATTTTTATTCTTAGTGCTTAGATTGCCATACCAGGCAGTGATATTAAAATGTAAAATATTGCCGATGTGAGCGTGATAAAACATAGCTAAGACCTTTTCGCTAACATTAAAAGATGACAGTTTTCTTAGTAATCGCAATCTTTGCTGTCCTTTTTTGCTGATATAATCAGTATTTGCTGTAAAATTTAGTTTATTGTCTAAGATTGTACCAAGGTATTTAAAGGTTTGCACTATTTCAATAGTCTCTCCAGCTACAGTAACAATATCATTTTCAATCTCTCCCCTACGAAAATCAATTATCATCTCCTTGGTTTTTTTTACATTTAATAATAAAAAATTATCTTTACAGTACTTTCCAATGTTTTCTATTTCTCTGAAGTACTCTTTTACGTCTGAACTCTCTGAGAGCAGGGCAAGAAGAGCCGCATCATCAGCGAATTTTGTAAAGGAGCAAAAAGGACTCTCGGATCGAAAATCATTGGTATACAAAATGAACCATAATGGCGATGTTACAGCTCCCTGGGGTGTCCCTGTGTTAACTATCCGTGCATTTGATATAACATTGTTTACCCTAACTCTCTGAGGTCTCTGGGTCAAAAATTCATTAGCCCATAATATTATATATGGACTTATCTTCAACGCTTTCATTTTTTCAATGAGTAAATGAAGTTGTATGGTATTAAAAGCTGATGAAAAATCTATAAAAAACAATCTTACATAAGTGTTAGGTATGTCCAGATGTTTGTACACACAATTTAGAATGGCATCGTCTACACCTTTACCCTTTTGGTAAGCAAATTGTAAAGGGTCCAATTTACTACAAAGATCGTTCAGAAGAAACATTTTAACAAGTTTTTCTAAACATTTAGAAACAATTGAAGTAAGTGATACAGGTCTAAAGTCATTCATTTCTTTTGGTTTGGAAACCTTTGGTACAGGTACAATTATGGACGACTTCCACACAGATGGTATCTCGTGGTTTAGTAATGATGTAGAAAAAATCTCTAGGAAAGGTTCAGCTAGTTGTTCAGCACATTCTTTTAAGATTCGCCCTTTTATTCCATCAGGCCCACCAGCTTTCATTGGGTTGACGTTTTTGAAAATGTTGCAGACTTGCTCTTTAGTAATCACTAATTCTAAACAGTTGTCAACTTTGACATCTTCGAGGGCTTTGAGTCTTTGATGATTAAAATCATTAGTGTCGAAACAACAATAGAACTCATTTAACTCGTTGCACAATGTTTCGTCGCCTCTTGAGGCAAGATTATTTTTACTTTTGACTTGCGCTCCTGCCATTTGGTTCATGATGCCCCATGCATGTCTCATGTCACTTGTCTTGATCGATTCTTCCAGCTTGGTGCGGTAGTTTCTCCTGCCTTCCTCAAGAGCGACGTTCAGATTACGTTGTGCTATTTTCCTTTCCTGTCTGTCGCCACTGACATATGATCTTCTCTTTTTAATGATTTCCCGTTTAATTTTTGCAGTGACCCATGGTTTGTTGTTGGGGAATATCTTGATACTCCTAGTACTGATACACATGGTTTCACAGAATATAATGTAATTTGTCACTGCTTCGACCCATTCTTCCAGATTTGAAGTAGTCTCTTTAAACAAATTCCAGTCGGTGCAGTCTAGACAACCCTGTAGTTTGAGAATGTTGTCTTGAGTCCATTCTTGTACATTTTTTTTAATGACTTTGCCATCTTTCAGTTTCGTGCGGTAATTAGGCAGCAGTTGTACTGTTTTGTGGTCCGACGATCCTAGTGGTGGCTTTTCACGAGATCTGAATGCTCCTTTGATGTTAGAGTAACATAAGTCCAGAGTTCTTTTCTCTCTTGTTGGACATGAGATGTGTTGATAGAAGGTGGGTAGGTTAACCTTCAAGGTGCATTTATTAAAATCGCCCAGTATAACTACTGGTGCGTCCGGTGACCTTGTCTCAAACTCATGCACTACGTCAGCGATGATTGCAGCTGCGACTTCCGTCTTGGCTGTAGGCGGAACATAAACCAGGACAATGTAAATAACACCAAAGTCTCGGGGCAAATAAAAAGGTCGTCCCTGAGACACGACGTTAAACTGCGCTCCTCTTTCCTTAGCAC
>JADKLZ010005465.1:13183826-13196647 GCA_021533235.1 Biomphalaria straminea | reverse complement strand
TGCTAAGGAAAGAGGAGCGCAGTTTAACGTCATGTCTCAGGGACGACCAATTTTTTGCAACACAAAATTAAAACAAAAAACATAAATAATTTTTTAAAGTTATTAAAAAATATTTTGTTATACACAATACCTTTAATGAGAAGCTTATCTCTAATGGATAAGCGTTTCGTGCTAATTTCTCCCTGTTCTTGATTTTTTTTCGCTTGTTTCATTTTCAATGTGATCATCTATGTAAAACGAAAAAAAAATTATTTCAATAATATTTTTCCATAGAACTTTAGCCTTCATTGTAGTGAGTAGTGAGTGTAGCCATTTTTCATAGAGTTAATGTACAAAATTACAGATAAGAAAGATTTAAAAAAAAACAGCTAAAAAATGAATATTCTAGTAAAATTTAGAGATCAACAGTCTATGTATAGTTTTTATGAAAATAACATACATTATTACTATCCTCATCTTATAGATTCTAGATTTTACTTCAAATGAGAAGATAATTATGTTCTACATATGTGTCCATTTAGTCATGCATGTTAATCAGTGAGTAAACTCTGCTAAGTCGTTCGGTTTTCCTGGCTAATTCAGGCAACCCACTACATTCTCTACATGGCACTAGGGAAAAAGGAAATTTGTCCTAGCATATGGTATAAGAAATGTGCCTCTATTTTTGTGTCTTACTGAGTATTTTTATTAGTTTTTGTTGTTCAATTTGTAAATTATGGTTTAGTGTATTACATATTATTGCTACTTTACTTTCCATTGTTCTGTCCTGAAGTGTTTCTAAATTTAGTGATTTTACTACAAGTGTTACTCTAAACAAATGTTAATATTCATTTATTATAAATTTCACTTACTTATTTTGCATTTTGCATTTGTTCTAGTTTCTGTACGTTTTCTAGATTTCAGTATATTGTGTTGTTTTTATATATATATATTATGTAATCGTCTGCAAATAATCTGACTTTAGTTTTGTACCTCATGGCTTAGTTCTTTGAGCTAACTGTAATACCTTCAGGTCTAGATTATTTATTTGGATTAATGCTAGATAATAGCTTTTTGGATCCCCTTTTTCTTGTACGTCCATAACTATGTTTAAGACTTGGTTTAAAAAAGCAATATGTCTTTGTCTACTGGGGCTAAGAATGCTGATACAAAGTATATATTTAAATTTTAGTTAGTTTTAAATAACAATATGGATCATATTCACATCATATTTATGAGGTCAAAATATTTAAGGAGCACAAGGCCAAGAAATCCTCATTTCAAATGAGAAAAAAGAAAGTTGTAGTATTAGGTAATGTCTACAATAAAAGCATCAATATAAGGCTACAAAAGATTAATCTGTTTATTAAAAAAGCTTTTTATGAATCTTAGCATCACCAATGATCTGCTAAATTTTATAGGACATCACAGGTTGTTTTTTATTGGCTTTTTTTTAGGTTTTCAGTGGAAAGCAGCTCTATTATGTTCTATTCTTACATTAAAGGATATGATGTGTCCACTGTTTAATAGGTTTAGCAATGAGAAAAAAATCCTATTGTTGTAATGTGCCATGTTTCAAAATTTCATAATTGAAAATGACCCCTAAACACTTTAAATTTTCAATGAAACATATAAGCATAATTACAATATGTTTGGCTGATACAGCCTCCACCATTTTTTTTTCAGTTCTAAAGCATGATACGTTTTTTTTTCCCTAGTTTTACTCATACATGTTCCATCAAGATGTCTAACAAAAGGAAGAGTACTCCTGCAGAATCTTCAGCATAATGATTTATATATCCAAGAAAAGGAAGGTTGAATGAAAGTTTTAGCAACCAATCACTAGTAGCAGGGGCTTGTCTCATCCCACTATTTCTACTGTTCTTAAAGACAAGTAGAAAGTGAAAGAGATAGCAAAGACTACTGTGAGCTACAAAGCTATCATAACAAGACAACATAAAATAAAAATAAATTATGGCTTTTATAAAGCGCTACTGTTCTTTCATGCTTATAGCATGCTCAGAGCATAGTCCAATCTCATTTGTGGACCAGTGCCACAAAGTGACATGGGTGTCACCACAATAAGACAGAGAATCAAATTGACCATATTACCATATGGCGGAACTGGAGAAGCACATTACTAGATGTACGAAACAGAAGAGGAGCAGATATTGGCTCAAACCACCATCTAGTTGTTGCCAAACAAAAAATGAAGCTGGCCAGCAATAAAACAGGAATAAACAAAAGGAAAAGATTTGACCTAGATAAGCTCCACAACACCCACAACACTTAAAAAAGGTGTTCCAACTATCCCTTCACAATAGATTTGCTGTGCTACAACTAGATGAGGCCGAACAAAGCGTTGATAAATCTTGGCAAAACTTCAAAGAAATCTTGTGCTGACCAAATAGCAACACTCATAATAATTGTAGAACAATGTGTTGAATGGCAAACTCCTCTCTATGCAACATTTGTTGACTTTGAAAAAGCCTTTGATAGTATTGACAGAGAATCTACCTGGAATGTAATGAGACATTACTGGATCCCAAATAAAATAATAACTATAATCAAAAACCTTTATGATGGTTTCACCTTCCAAGTAACCCACTGTGGCAAGCTATCAGAGGAATTTCCAGTCACAACAGGAGTCAAACAGGGATGTCTTCTTTCACCACTCCTGTTTCTTCTAGTATTGGATTGGGTTACAAAAGAAGCCTACTCTAATTCAGGGAAAGGAATCCCATGGACTCACACAAAAGCTGGAAGATCTGGAATTCGCTGACAACATAGGCTTATTATAACACAGACTACAGGATATGCAAGAAAAGAGCACAGCTTTAAGCGAAGTAGGAAAAGGAGTAGGCCTCAAAATAAACCACTTGCTGATTTTAAAGAACACAATTTTTTCTTTTATTTATTTTTTTCGTATAGTCCAAGTTGGTAGTTCTAGTTAGGCTTAGGTAACAGCTATTATATATTTTTTTTTACAAAATGTTTTATTTAATTAAAATTGAGTGGAAACAAAATGCACCAACAACTATATCTTAAAGTATAAAAATCCAATTACAGTTAAAGTGCTACCATTAGAAAGGTTATTTTAAGCCCTTAAATAATATATATAACGTTTTTCTTTTTGGTAAAAATAAGAGTAATAATCCTTTACGACTAACATCACTGCACTGAAAAATCGTGCTAGCGGTTATGATAGTTCTATACCTTATCTTTTTATTCATAAAATAAAGCATATGTCAACAAATGAATATTATTTTTAAACAAGGGTAATTTACAGAAAAATGAATGAGATGATTTCCATGAAAATGATGTAGACCTACTACTAAACAAGGAAGCTTTCAAAAGTCTTTTAGAATGGGAACCAGTTTCAGAAAAAATAATTAGAGCCAAATTTATGTAAAAGTTCAAACATTTACACATCATTTTGTGCATGCTCCCACCAACCTTGCAAGCAGTGACGTAGCATCCATAGCGCGAAGGGGTTCAATGAACCCAGGCCCACGACCATTTAGGGGCCCATACCCAATGGTGAAACAACTATGGGGCCAGTTCCCTCTATGCAACATAACCACTAGCTTAGGGCCTCTATGAAATATTTAGTAGTTACATACAATATCTGAACTAATATGGGGCCCCATATCTCAAATAGCTTAATGAGTTTTCAACTATAAATGTGACCCTGCATAGCACATAGGGTTTCATATTGCCTGGTCCCATGACAAATGACCAATTATGGCCTGCCCTAAACTGCAATTTTGTAAAAAAAAGTTTCTTTAAATTTTCCTGCACATCATATCAAACTTTATATAACTTCCAAACATTAACCTGTGTTTTCAACTAGAGTCATTGTAAGGGACTGCTTTCATCAGTTTTATTGTAATCTGGTGACTGTGCGTTGGTGGTGACATTTGGATCCCATACTCCCATTCTTTCTTTTGCTTCTTCCCCACTGTGTTAATTAAACTGTTGATAGAAGGCCTATAAACCTTTTTCTGCTTTTTTTTTTCTATTACCAGAAATCTAGATTTAGACTTGAAATAGGTATTAAACAAGAAAAAAAAAAACAACACACATTTTATTCTGTTTGTTACTTATTATGACTGAATAGGGAAGGAGTATTATAGGCCTAATACAAATTTATAAGATAGGCCTATAGCGATAATTGATAGCTCCTCCTTCGTAGTCGAAGATGAGCACATTTCTCATTTCTTATGGACTCGAAGATGACTGTAAAGTCCAATTCTCGCTTTAAAAAGCCAGGCATATACATGGCATGGGTGGGTTAGGTTAGTTGCAGATAGGCCTGTTTCTTCTCTCAGCTTTTTGCTGTTCACACAGCCGTGAATGTCGATATCCCATTCCTTGAAGAAGCTCTTGAGAGTGTCTTATAGTGCTTGTATTGGCCTCCTGGGAGCGCTTTCCTGCACACAGCTTCCCGTACAGAATTCGTTTGGGATGGCGTTTCTCTTGCATGCGAACTACATGCCCCACCCATCGAAGTTGGGACCTTTTTACTGTCGCATTGATACTGTACATGTTGGACAGTTTTAAGATGTGTCTGGTATGTGATCGGACCAATGCACCTTATGGATACTCCTTAGACAGAATGGCTGCTTTGTCGTCTGGTATGTGCACTGGAAAGTCGTTCTGAGGGTCTCTATAGTTTTGGGTTTATACCCTGAGATAGCCATCAATGTTGTTTGTTTTCCAATCGTATCGTCAAAAAAAAAAAAAAGATAGGCGTACTATATATAAATACAGACGCCATGAATGACTGGTGTATGTGAATGATGTAGACAAGGAGCACATTGAAGAAGTTGACAATTACTGACGAAAGTAATTCATCCCATTGTAATAATAGTTTTAACTTTACCATGCAACAACCTTTCATTTAGTGGTGTTGCGTGCCTATTCGCGGTGTTGAATCCAACAAATGCAGTAGACAGGAGGTAAACTGTCACAACTCAAACACCAACGAAGGCCGAACAATAATAGAGTAAGTCGACGATCGATTTAACGATAAATAACATTTAATAACCAAGAAGGGATCCGTCTTTTGTCTTTCTGTAGCCTTAATCAAAATCAACGTCTTATCTCTTGAGTCGACTTAAAGAGTTCTTGTTTTCAATCTAAATCATGTCACTTCCGTCACTAAGTAAAACTTATCCCCTAATTATTCCCGAAATAAATATATATTCTAATCATGTCATAACAGTGGCCATCGTGAAGATTATCGTTTATGTGATACAAGTAACAACAACAATGTCAAACAGTATATAAATTCTTTAGAAAACAAAAACACAACCCTTTACTTTGACCCACAGTTTCTAAACAATATAATTGACCTGTTGAGCAGTGCAATTTTATCAAAACACCTAAAGGAGATCCAATCTGTGTCATTTTTCTCTATCATGGTTGACAGCACTCAAAGTTTATAAAATTGGTATTATTTTTTTTAAATGTTTTGTCAACTCTGATGATGAAGAAATTGCATTCAGATAATTATTTTTTAGGTTTTCATATTTTCGAGAACCAGAAGTCTGCAGGATTGACTGAGCAAATACTCTTAAGTAATAAAATATGCCCATCTTTCTTTAAATTACAATGATGATTTAATATAAGCGAACAGTACAATAGCCTCAGTGTCGTAACTAGGGATTTGGGAGCCTGTCAAAGGCTTGACCTTTTTAGGGGCCCCTTCGATTTGATATTCGACATCATGACATTAGATTGAGGCGCAATATTTATTATAGAATGGAAAACAAATTTCGGACACTCATTTGCGAGACCACTCAAGTGGTCTTGCAGGGGTATTTTCACTTCTGGACCCCCGACCCACCATACCTAAGCCACTGAATAGCCTTCATGTATTGTTTCAACAAAAGTAGCCACTTGCACACTTAGCTAAATAGTACTTCAACATGTCTTAAATGATTTTGTCAGCTGTGTTATTGAACTTGCATTGGAATGTTTCTAAGTCAATGTAGGCGTAGGCCTACTAATACATACAACTACTGGATTTCTTTTAATTTTAACACAAAATATCTCATATTTGGGAGGGGGGGAGGGGACCATCAACATATTCTTGAAACCTGGACCACAGGTACCTTGCTACACCACTGCTTGCAAGCAATACTGACAAAAACACATTTTATGACCAACTGCAAAGTATAGTCAGTCTTGTCTTTGTCTTAGCTAGATCTAGATTCTAAATAATAAACATAATATATATCTAGACTTAATACTAATACTACTGAATAATTACTTACATTGTGACTATAATACTGAGTATAATTCAAATTTAGATTTCAGGTCAGTGAGCCTGTCAGGTGATATAGATGATTTCCAGAGCTTTAGAATTAGAAATAGACTAGATGTCTATTAATATCAATGAATCATTGATAGTTCTAGTTTAGATCTTAATGAGCAGATGTTAGACCTAGTTAATCTCTAGTTAGTAGAGATTTATATCTAGATCTAGTGCTAGTACTAGTGATGATTAGTCTGTGCTGTGAAATATTTACTCTCAGGCGTCTTAGGTCTACTCGACTACTCAAGAAGTGTTTCTAGAATATTCTAGATTAGTCTAAGACTAAGTCTAAGTCTAGATCTAGAATGACTGAATCAACTGAATGTAGTCGTAGTCTAGAACTAGAAATATCATATAATATAATATATTATATACAATATATATTTTCTAAAATCTAGTCTATATTACTCTAGATCTAGAATCTAGAATATCTAGATCAACACAATTTCAAGACACAATCTATAGTATCTAAAAGTATTTAATATCATTAAAAAGTAAACCTGCTGCCGAGGACAGACGCAAACGCCAAAAAGAAAATCTATTCTAAATCGACCACCTGCGGATGATGGTTATGCTTGTCATGGATGTGGCAAAATATGTAGGAGGTCACAGCTGGAATAGCACAGCCATGGGAAACACTGTATTCCTCACTAATCTTTGGACTCGAAGACAATCCTTATTATTATGATTTATACGTTCCAAATCTAGAATATTCTAGAATAAATATATTATTACAATATATTCTATATTTAACAGTTAATTTAAACTAGATCTAGATAATTATAAATTTTATATATCTAGATTCTAGATCTAGCGATCTAATCATTCTAGTTATACACTATAGCAATACAGCTATTATACCCCTGAGTGTACAAGACAATACACTATTAACCCTATTACTATACTAATTAGTATACTCAGCATAATGATGATAATTCATACTCTATCATCTATGTGTCTATAGTCTATCACTATCTATAGACACTATACTTATAGAATAGATAGTCTACTAGTAATAGTCTATAGATCTACTACTAAGTCTAGTGTGACAATCACAATAGACTTGTCTGACTAGTAACCGACTATTCAGTCTATTCAATAGACTGAATAGTCGTTTACTAGTCAGACAGTATAGATCTAGTTATTAACTGTTAGTTACTCAAGTTAGATCTAGTAATAGATCTAGTAGTATATAAGTATAGGATGGCTGCCTGGTCGAGCGGTTTGCACGCTGGACTGTCGTTTGGATTTATCGATGGTCCCGGATTCAAACCCTGCCCGCTCCCATCCCCCGTCGTCCTGCGGGAGGTTTGGACTAGGAAGTAACTATCTTCAACTCTGAAGGAACATCCGAAACATGTAAAACAAACAAACAAACAAGTACTATAACTACTATATATAAGTTATAATATATTATAATATAAGTATAGACAGTATTAAGTATATAGCTTTAAGTTTAAGTCTTTTTTACTGTATAGTGTACTATAATACTATATACTATACTGACTCTATAATATTACTAGCAGATCTATTAGTAGATCTAGATCTAGCAATAGATCTACTAGATAGATCTAGATTCTAAGACTTGAACTTGAAGCTGATTTATGATTAGTATAAAAAAAAAATAGTGTCTAATCTAGATCTAGATCTAGAACTAGAATGACTAGATCTCGACTCTAAATAGATTATAAATTAGAATAGACAGTCACTCTCGATTGTAGATTCTAGACTACACAGTGTTACTATATATATACTAGATATATAGTAATAGAGAGACTATATCTAGATTAACTAGATCATTCTAGATCTAGATTAGATCTAGTCTAGTACTAAAGAGTAAATCTAGACTGTCTAGACTAGTCTAGAGTAGAGTATTTCGCAGATAATAACAGAGCAAGCGAAACCGGAAACGGACAACAGAGCAGGCGACCTTAGGCAGGGGGTCGACTGGGTCCCGCGATAGCAGAAATTATTAATATAGGCTAGATATCTTATCTTACATAGATCTATTACAGACGTAATTTGCTCTCATTTTGTTAAATTTAGTTATTTTAATACCAGTGGCGTCACTAGGCGGTGCGGTCCGCACCGGGTGACACCCGATAGGGGGTGACACCCCAAGTAGAAAAATGCATTTTTCCAAAAAAATAAAATAAATAAATAATAATAATAATAATAAGGCTTGTTTTCGAGTCCGAAGATTAGTGAGGGATACAGTATCTCCCGTGGCTATGCAGCCCCAGCCGTGACCTACATATTTTGCCACATCGTCTGCGTTTGTCCTCAGCAGCAGATTTTCTTTTGGTCTCTCTTCTATGTCAGCCAAGGAAAATTAAGTTGACGCCTAAGCTTGGCTTTGAAGCGTTTCCGTGGGGCGCCTCTGTTACGTCGACCACCTTTTAGCTCACCAAAAAAGACTGCCTTTGGCATACGTTCGTCTCCCATACGGGATACGTGCTCTGCCCAGCGTAGCTGTCGCACCATAAGAAGTCCCTCTATACTGTCCATACCGGCGTTCGCAAGGACATCGCTGTTTGTAGTGCGGTCCTGCCATCGTATGTCCACGATGGAGCGCAAGCATCTTTGGTGAAAGCGCTCAAGAAGTCTTAGCTGTTTTTTTATATAGTGTCCATGTCTCAGAGCCATATAGAAGTGTTGAGAGAACCACCGCCCGGTAGACATTAATTTTTGTAGGTAGGCTGAGTGATTTGTTCTTCCAAACTCTCGCCTGAAGGCGTCCAAAAGCGCTACTGGCTTACATAATGTATTCTATTTATACATGCATGTAGTCGGAAACTATAAACCATGCAATAGCAGTTTTGAAGCATTTTAGTATTACTTATAGATTACAGACGTTTCTTGAAAAAATGTGTCAATCTAGTCATGCATTTTTATCTGTGACTTAAAATATGCCAAATCATTGATTTACCTGGCTGACTCAGGCAACCCTTTCAATGGAACCATAAAAAGACGGGGGAGGGAAGGAGCCAAAGAAAAATGGGTGTACCATCAAAAGGCCATGCCGATTAGACCAAACACAACCCCAAGGACATCAAATCAGTGTTGAAGAAAGAGAGATGTCCAAGCTGCAACAGATGATACGATTATAGGAACTGAAGTTACAGCAGACAGAGAAAGCAAATCAAGAAAAAGAAAAGGAAAGACAGGAAAAGGGCAAAGAAAGACAGGAAAAAGACAAACAGAGGAACGTGAAGAAAAATGAAAAGATTAGATTTACAAATTGGAGAAAAATAAAACGCCAAGCACGACAACAGGAGTCACGGCCCAAAGATCAGAGGAGAGATAAAGTGTTAGAAGAAGACTGGGTGGCACAGTTGCAGGAAAAAGTAACACCTAAGCTTAGGCAATTCCTGACACAGAGAAGGCTAGTGGACTGCAATGATTACAATAAAATAAAGAAAGAGTTAGAATATGTGGGGATGACGGAGGAGGCCTGTCAAAAAACATGGCATGAGACTGTCCCAATTAAAAATGGCCCGAGAGAATTTTTTGTTGCGTTACAAAAAAAACTTCCGACAGTGGTGCGAGGCGGCTAAAATGGAAAGGAACTATGATCAGCTGGAGGAGTTAATATTGAAAGACTCTATACTTAACGCCCTTAACGAAGAAGTAAGAGTGGAGATCTTAGACAAAGAACCTGAGTCGTTAACTAGACAAGCTAGTTGATCTGTTGGAGAATAGAAAGATAATTTTCTCAAGTAAAAGTATCTTTAAGAGATCTAGAATGTATCAGGCCAACAGATTTATACACAGAAGTCTGCAAATTCTTCAATATGAAGATCATCAAGTTTTCATTGTACCACCCAGCCTCGAATGAATTCGTGGAACGCCTACATACCAAGAAAGTTGTGTTCTGAACGATCTAAAGATTGGGGCAAATACTTAGCCTCTGCATTATTTGCTTTTAGAGAAATGCGAAATGATACAACAGGATTTTCAACTTACGAGCTTGTATTTGGAAGAAAAATTAGAGGGCCGATGGCAATCTTGAGGAAAATTATGACCAAAGAAAAAGAAGTTGACACTAATTATACAAACTTATTTGAATATCTTGAGGAGTTAAAAGAAAGACTACAAAGCACAGCTAATATTGCATGTGATAATGAAGACACAGCGAGGCAAGAACAAAAACGACTATATGATAGAAACACTGTAAAAAAAGTTTTGCTTCAAGGGAAATGGTGTTTGTGTTGAAACAAAAAAGGGAGATAAGCTTAAATTATATTGGGAAGGCCCTTACAAGATTGAAAAGAGGTTATCAAACTTAAATTACATAGTAAAAAACGGAAAGAAATCAAAGATATTCCATGTAAACAGAATAATCAAATATTACACCCCAGTTGAAGTAACAAGTAACAATGTTGCCATAATAGGTGTAAGAGTAACATTTTGTCTGCTGCATCTATTGGAGTTGTGGATGAATATGACCATGATGAAACAGGACAAATAATTGATAATGAAATAGAAGAATTAAAAGTACCGAAATGTTCCATGGAAATGGAGAAATAAACCAATGGGCAATAACCATTAATAAAGACTTAGACCAAACTCAGAAAAATCAATTTGAAAAACTCTTCAAAGACTTTGCACGCGTCATATCTGATGTACCAGGAAAAGCGAAAGTGAAGCCCTTTAAAATAATTCTAACATCGGATAAGCCTGTCAATTTAAAACCTTATAATGTACCAATGGCGATAAGACAAAGGCTACAAGAAGAAATTGAGTCGATGATTAGCGTGGATATTATTGAAGAAAGTGAATCGCCTTTTAATCAAGAAGAAAGATGGATCTTTGAGACCAGTTGTTGATTATAGACACTAAATTCTATAAAAGAGTACTTTTTTTTGTTGAAATATTCATTTATTTATCACGTCATTCTACAAGTTATTTCCCTTATTGATTTATTGTAATATATACTTAGATTTTCAGGAAAAATCTAGGGGACATAAGGGGAGATGTCAAGAGCAGGGATCAGTAAGATGTGAGATTGTGTGTGTGTTTGTTTATTTTTTTAGTTGTGAATGGTGAACTGTTTTGGCACGGGGTTTTCAAGGGGGGACAATAAGGTTTTCTAGCGGTCAGTCTAGTTAGTTGGAGAGCTGACCTCGTCTGAGTAGGGTGTTTGATATATTGTGTCAGCTGAATTGCGTTTATTGAGAGATTGTTTACACATTGTGATACTGAATATTTTAGGGTAATACGATGTTGTTACATTATACTATACTACTGTTATTATTATTAAGTTTTCAGTAAGCAACCTGGAATATATAGTTTAAGCAAATTTATATACTCTGGTAATGCTGATATGTATCCTATATTTACTAGTTGTATATTAAGTTGTAAATAGATAGTAATATTCTACTCTGTTGTTCAGTGAGCTTTGTAATACGTGCATTGTCTGCATGCGAAACTTTAACGTCTCCAAGTGTATCGAGCTGTTTATCTTTCTTTTTTTTTTCTTCTAAGAAGTAAATATTTAAAAATAGTTTTGTAAATTTAAATCCAATTTTCTTTTTTTTTTCAATGAATATTATCCATTTTTTATACAGGTGTTGTATCATAGAGGAAAAGATAATTCAGATCAAGAGTCAAGAAGCGATGTAGCCTAAGAAGACCGCAAAATATGTCAGTGTGACATTAGGATAGGTGAAGTTATTAAAACATAATTCAACCTTCATAAAAAGTCTTGTTTTCATTGTGGATTAGTCTGTCTTGACTCCATCTGACAAATGTTTTTCTCTACTACTGTATTGTACATTTCAAATGCCAACATCCAATTTCTTTTTTTGTTTGATGTTTAATTTTAGATTGTTTAGTTTTCTTATATTTTTTAGCATATCTTTATTATTTCAATTTTTATTGGTTTAAATCCTTACATGAAGAAAACTATTTGTTTAAGTTTGAAAATATTTTTCAGATGATGCTTATACTTTCAGTTATTCAAGTTGGCTAATGATGCAGGTAAAATTTTTAATTTGTTTTGTTTTCTTTTGTAAGAAGTAGAATGTACAAAAACAGGCTTTTAAATTAATTTAAAACTTCAAAACTACTCTTGTTGATGTAACAATAGTTGGATGGAGCAGCTCAAGGTAAGTTTTACTTTTTTTAAATTTATTTTCTCTGAAATAATTATAAATTTATTCTTTCAGTTTGAAAGTTGTTTTTTTTTAAATATTTCAAGTCACTCAAAACTGGATTGTACTTAGGGTAAATGTTTTTTAAATTTATTATTTCTTTTTTTTTTATTTTAAGAAGTAGAATATTTAAAATAGGTTTGTAAATTTAAATCCAAGTTGTTTATTTTCAAATTATTTACCCATTTTTTATAGTAGTATTGGAACATGAAGAAAAACATAACGACCAATGGCGCACTATTTCATTGGGACATTGTGGTTCAAAGTAGGTTATTAGTTTTTAAATCTTTATGTGACTTACTGAATGTTGACCTAATTACTCTAGAATTAACTCACTGCATGTTGACATGACAATAATCAATGAC
>JADKLZ010005465.1:13144017-13163826 GCA_021533235.1 Biomphalaria straminea | reverse complement strand
TTTTTCAGAAAAGGCTCATATTTCAATTCACTCAAATTAGGATTGTATGGCTGGTATAATTTTTTTGTTGTTATCTTTCTTTTTTTTCATTGTAAGTAGTAGAATATTTAAAAATAGTTTTGTAAATTTAAATCCAATTTTATTCTTTTTAAATGAATATTTACCCTTTTTTTATGCAGGTGTTGTATCATGGAGTATTTTTTTTCAGACGTGGCTCATATTTCAGGTCACTCAAAACTGGATTGTAGTAAGGGTACAGGTTTTTAAATTTGTTTCTTTTTCTTTTTTTTTTTTTTAAAGAAGTAGAATATTTAAAAATAGGTTTGTAAATTTAAATTAAAGTTGTTTATTTTCAATATATTTACCCATTTTTTATAGTGATATTGGAACATGAAGGAAAACATAACCACCAACTGTTTTAAAAGTATAGTTGTTGTCAGTGTGGTTTGAAATCCTGTATCAACATATCGTCAAGAAGGTGGAGAGAATTGTCGTGAGGAATTAGAGATTGTAGTGTGATAAACATTTGATTTTATGCATGTATTTCTAGAACACTGTTAGGCGTACTACATTGATGGTTGCTAATATATAGAAGAATTAAATTGATGTTAAGTAGAAAACGTTTTATGCTGTTCTTTATTCAAGTATATATTTTTGTGTTATTTTGCTTTATTCAAGTATATATTTTTGTGTTATTTTGCATAACAGTTGAAATGATATTGATATTGCTATTTGATAGTATACATTTCAATTTCTTATGCCTTTTTACTTTATTTAAATAAAATTATTCATAGAAGTATTCCAGGGAGTTAATAATCATCCTATGTCCTTGGCATTAATGAATTTTAAAATTTTATCAGTTATCATTTGTATCAGTTTTTTTTTTTCAATTCATATATTTCTTACCTTGGGGAAAAAGAGATGAAAGAATAAAATAAAATAGTAAATTCTGTGTTTTGTTGTTTTGAGATTGTATAAATACGTTCGATTAAATTGATACACTAATTCATCTTTTGTTAGTCATTTTATAGCTATGTGATTTGATAAAGACTAATGTTTGGTACACATTGAGAATGAAAATCACTTCAATCCTATAAAATAATCTCCAGGGTGGAATATTTCAATATTAGTTGCAAGTAGTACAGTATTTTTTGCATTGGAAGTTTTCAATATAATATACATAATACATAGTAAATTACAAAATGTATACAATACGCAGAATAAAAAAAAAATAGTAAAAGATAAATCATTGATCTTGTAACTGGGTTCAAAAAGAGTCGAATTCAAATAAATTAAAACACTTAGTCCTTTTAACAATCCCCACCCTCAAACAAAACTAGAAAGCTACAGCCCGATCATAAAAAATAACTATATATACTAATCTATTTGGTACACCTAACAAATAAGCAATTTTAAAAGTATTGGTTCAAAATATTATCTGGTGAATAAGAGAATGCATTTGTGTTAAATAGGCCCCTTTGTTTATTTACTTTGTGGGTGCTACCCTGACATGTAGGCACTGGCGGATCCGGGTGGAGGAGGGGCGGACGAATTTTAATATAGAATTCACAGAACTTGTATGCGAATTATATTAACATATACTATTTAGTTATTTCAACCTATTTTTAGATAATGTCGTTCCCTCCCATCTAGTATGTTGACAATTTTGTGGGGTCCGCGAGAAGGCGATCGCATCAATCCCGCCCCTCCCCCCCTAAACTTTCGAGTGGGGGGTCCAATTTATTTGTAGAAATCAGAGCTTGCAAACAGAATCAATTAAATATCTATATGATTAAAACTTGTTATTGATATTTTAACCGATCTTTATATTATGTCGTTCCCATGTTGGCCGATTGGGGGGGGGGGGCGAATATACCTCTAAAGCCCTTCCCACATAAACCATTTGAGTGGGGGAGGGGGGCGGTCCTTCATTTATAGAGAAATCATAGTTTGTGACAAAGTTAATTGAATTAATATAAAAATATTCTTTGTTATTCTTCTGGTTTCTTGGCCGATTCACACAGTAATCTCAAATTTTATAATAAGTATATAAAAATGATTAATATAAAATGAAAAAAAAGTTGTACCTGGTGAGATCGGACAAACCAATACTTTTTCTTTTTGTATTATAGTTAAGAAATTACAAATCTGTCACTAATATAATTTATATATGCTAAATATTAAATCGCACCACCCCAATTCTTTAATGCCAAATGCAATTATTATCAGAAATTATAAAGAGGAGCGAAGATTAATCGCTTTCACTCTACTTTCAGACTATTATCCCACATTCTTTTATGCAAACGTGACATGGTGTATCCTATTGTTGTCTTTATCCGGAAGAGCATTGCTGGTTATGATAGAGCCAAGATAACAAAAGTGATAAACAATTTCATAAACTTTCTTAAATTCTGTTGCAGGTATCCTTCTAAAAGTTGTCTAGCCATTTGTTTCGCCTCTTTATTAGTACTTTTGAAAGCTTGCAGAGATTTTGGACTAAGCTTTTGTCTTGTAAGCTTTTTATTCGAAGAGTATATAGCAAATACAAGGTCCGTGCTAGATTCGCATCAAACCAGTCTACATTTTTGTGTTTTTGGGGTTTAAGCCGCGGTAATTGGTGTGAAGATTACATCTTAATTAGAGATGTCTTCTTCAACACTTATTGACATAACCCGAACCTATCTTTTGAATAATGTTAACTTTAAATTTACATTGCAAATACAACCGATTTGTTCCTTGAAAGGATAAGATACCCAATATTAGATTTAGAGTTTGAAGATCGCAACAGGAAGTGTAATCCAAAAATAATATAAAAAAAAGCTCATTTGTAAAAATTATTTTGAATTTTATAATCTCTTAAAATACAAAGGAAAAAGTTTTTTTTTCTGGTTTGATTTGGTATTGCTTTTAGGCACATCGGCACAATTTAGACCATGTGCCCGCAATCCTTTAAGGATTACTCACGCACTAGTCTAGTCTATGGCCTCCGTCAGTCGCGAAGCGATGAATGCCTGGTCATATGCTGTGGTCAGAACGATGTCGCCCACACATCAGATCCCCCCTCTCCACGCAGCTGATGTATGCAAAGGAACGTCAGTGCCAATACAGTTTGGGGTCAGCAGCGTCGCAGGTTCTACCAGAGTGTAGCTCTGGGTGCTGCAAACTACCTTAGAGTCGCCAGCTCCTGATTTTTCCTCAGGGTTGACTCCTGAAGCCTTGATTGGGTATAAGCTGCAAGGCAGCAGAGGTTTGAATTCAGAGTAGCCCGCCATGGCTAACGAGCCCCTCCTGCCCGAAGCTTTCTGGTTAAGGCGCCAGTTACTCGCCTGTGCCCATTCTCCAGTCTAGTCTAGTCTATGGCCTCCGTCAGTCGCGAAGCAATGAATGCCTGGTCATATGCTGTGGTCAGAACGATGTCGCCCACACATCAGATCCTCCCTCTCCACGCAGCTGATGTATGCAAAGGAACGTCAGTGCCAATACAGTTTGGGGTCAGCAGCGTCGCAGGTTCTACCAGAGTGTAGCACTGGGTGCTGCAAACTGCCTTAGAGTCGCCAGCTCCTGATTTTTCCTCAGGGTTGACTCCTGAAGCCTTGATTGGGTATAGCTGCAAGGCAGCAGAGGTTTGAATTCAGAGTAGCCCGCCATGGCTAACGAGCCCCTCCTGCCCGAAGCTTTCTGGTTAAGGCGCCAGTTACTCGCCTGTGCCCCTTCTCCAGTTAGTAAGAACAGTTCCGCCGGACTCAATATCTGAGCCATTAATGTTAAAAAGAAAATGCTGCATCAACTTCCTCCAAATAAAGCTGTCTCATAGACATTCTCATAGATTGTCAGAAACTAGCAAGTGTCAAAAAATGTGTCTATTTGGGAAGCACCATATCAGCAAGCGCCAAACTAGATGATGACGTCGCCTTCCGTATTGCTCATGCCAGTGCTGCTTTTGGCAGACTTCAAGAACAAGTGTGGCAACGGAAAGGACTCAGCTTAACCATAAAACTAAAAGTCTACAGTGCTGTAGTTCTCCCGTCACTCCTATATGCATGGACCTACTCCCGCCACACCAAAAAGCTAAACTCCTTCAATCTACGCTGGTACGTTGGTCTGACCACATACCAGAAAAAGAAATTTTAAAGCTGTCCAACATGCACAGTATTAAATGCGACTGTGAAAAAGGTCCCAACTACATGTAGTCCGCATGCCAGGAACGCCTTCTCAAACGACTTCTGTATGGAGTTACGTACAGGAAAGCGCTCTCAAGGCGGCCAATACATTCGCTACAAAGACACACTCAAGAGCTCCCTCAAGGAATGCGGTATCGACATTCGTGACTGGGAAGCACTATCTCTAGATCGCTCCGCATGGCGAGAAGCTCTGAGTCTTGGAGTCTCAAGATTTGAAGCAAGTAGAGTGGCCAGTGCGATAGAGCGCCGAACCAACAGAAACCAACTGGAACTGACAAAACTCACCCATGCCACATATGCGGCCGGCTTTTCAAAGCGAGGATTGGAGCCATCTTCGAGTCCATAGGAAATAAATGTGCTCATCTTCGAACACGAAGTACAAATTTAATAATTTGGTAAAATAGTATAAGTAAAGTATAGTAAATAGCTTTTTAAGTTATTTGTCACACACAGTTTATGAGAGCCACAGAACTCGAGTAGCATTTGGCCGTTAATTTTGCCAACTGCATGAGTTCCCATGTGGTGCGACATAATACACAAAATGGGTTAAAATGTTATAAGCTGATTATTAACAATTTAACCCATTTGTATATTATATCGCACCAAAATCCAATTTTATCACTCTTCTTTGAATCTCGAGACTCAGCTCTACTACAGTCTACGATAAGAAGCACTGGCACGAGCAACAGGAAAGTTACCTTATCATTTGGCGTTAATTTCGAAGGAAAGTCTTTTTTTGCATTTATGATTAGGGGTAGCAAAATTTACGCAGGCGTTGGACAAGAGGGACAAAGCTATTTTGAAGGTCTTTTTTGATTGAGGCATTTAGGGCACAGTCATCTGCGATTTTAGAATCAACCGGAAGAAGAAAATGTTGAATATTGCAGTCATAGAGACGGAGAGGGTATTATTTGTTAAATAATAATCTTTCATGTGTCAGATTCCGTTTTGGTATTAGTGTAGCGTTCTTTTTTTGGGGGCAAAAAGCTGTTAAATTTGTAAAAGATTTAACAGATTGTTGATGTGCTGGAATTTAATTTCACAATCTAGTTAGTTGTTTTCTGGGTTTGTGAGCTTACCGATACCTAGGTATGTTGTGGCCGTCTGGTGGATTTATGTAAATTTTCAAGCCCAACAGTTATAGCTTTTATTCATGCCCAGAGCGATATGGCCCAAACTGGGAGAATATTTTTTTTTCGCACAGTAAACACAACTCTGCTCGAATCGGGTGTTGAACCTCAATCTCCCTTCATAGGTAGCCAAGCCACGTTCAAGCGTACTTAGCCTATCGATCACGAAGTTTGCCAGTAGAATGTCTTTTTTGTGAGGTAGCATCACACAATTATTATAACTATGCACAGTTACATACTGATTCTGTTCTGTCAGAACATTATGCCCTGGCATTAAAGTTGCCTAGTATTATGTGTTGTGGCTCTTCCGCGATGTCGCGGAATATTAACAGGTCTTCAAAATAAATCACGAACACCGTTGAAATTATAAAACAGGAAATTTGATTTTACGAGATGGTGAGAAATTCTCACATTATTACAAGGGTGCCTTAACGTTGTTATTTGTGAAGCCATGATAGATAGTAAAGGTTTTGAGTCAGTGACCACACAAAATGTGTTGTCCTCAAATGTCCCTCTATGCAGCCCCTCTCTCAATTTACTGGATCTCACGAAGGTAGTCAACGATCAGCAATAAACAACATGAAAATACCAGGTGCCACGCACCTTTCCCTGACATTTTTACCTCCAAAAGTTTAGTGGACCTACATTAGCGATTATTTCAGCCGCATTCACATGTACTTGGGAATGTATCTACTTTAAGAGCTGTCCTACAATAAATTTGTCTGCTCGGCTCACCACTTCGTGGATGCCAGCTTCCGCACAATGCATGGTTTCCTTGAGGCGACGCTTTTGTTTAGAAGCTTTGGTTCGTATGGCGTTTCAACAAATGACACATTTAAAGAAATCACATTATGTCTGACAGCTATTGCGAATATTCTGGCGTATATATAATAATAATAATAATAATAATGATAATAGGCTTGTCTTCGAGTCCGATGATTAATACTACAAGACAAATTCGAAATTCATAGAACAGTGAATGATGTGAATAAAGGTCGATCAGGGCGACCTTTTTCGCGGTCTCTCTTTCTTTCTCTCTCTCTGTGGCATTTTACGTTTCGAGAAACGATCTTTTCCCCTTGCAAGCTCTTGCGTGACTAAAGAGACCGATCCTTTACTCTCATTACCAGTATTAACCTTTCGTAAGTAGAAGAGTGAACCAGTATCTAGAAACATGTAATAGTGACTCTCGCTACCAGTACTAAGCCTATGTAATATTTCTTATTACCAGTATCTAGAGCTATGCAAGAGTGATTCTCAATACCTTTCTCAGCAGATAAGTCTTGAATATGTCAAAAGGTATCCACGAACCTGGGAGAATCAAATGGGACTTGAGGTTATGCAACTTGTTGGATTGGATCATCATCTGCTTATGTCTGATCAAAGGCGTCAGCACCATGGGCAAAGTAAGAGTTACAAATGCTGTACATACGTAAATACGAGGACACTATAGTCATTAGTGCATATCAAAATGCATATTTTTTTGTTATATTAGCGGTCAAGCCTTTTTGAAGACACAGATGAACGATTTGGGGCGTTTTGAATCAAAGGAAAACTACCGTAAAAACAGGCAAAGAGTGTGGTTTAGTCTGCGTTGAATGAGGTTTACAGTTGGGTCTCCGTAGGATGTGAAATACTTGACCGCTAATGTAAGTTCCCCTTTCAGACCAAGTGATCTATGGAGCAGATAATGTTAAGGTCATCTCGTTCTATGGCCCATGGTTAACGAGGGTGTCATCTGGCCAGCAACCCCTTTACTTTTCCCTAATAATGTCAGGTACCCATTAGAGCTGTGTGAAATCATAGGGGCCCAGGGATCGTGAAAGTAAAAATCCAAGCCTTCACCAGGATTCGAACCCGGGATCCCCGGTAGGAATGGATCCTATGGATCATCTCATGAAAATAAAATTAGCTATGGTCGGAACAATGTCGCCAACACATCAACCCCCCCCCCCGGGCAACTTAGATGATGTATCCAAAAAAACGGCCGATATAGTACACTGTCAGCGGCGTCGCAGTTCTTCCAAGGTATAGCGCTGGGTGTTGCAAACTTCCTAAGGATAGCCGTCTGCTGAGTTTTCCTCAGGGTTGACTAACGAAGCCTATAAGTTGATTGGGTGCACAAAATTGCAGAGTCCACCAAATTATCAAATATATTCGAAAATCGTGAAAGCAAGCGCTAGTAGATTGCTACGCATTCTGAAAGCATTACAATCACAAAGTTTCCAATGTTGGTGCAACAGTTAAGAAAAAATCCAAACTGGATAAACTCGAAGGCTAGAATCTTGTGAATTGGTGTGTGACATGAACCGGTATTAAGGCATAATTTGGATGATGCCCAATTCAAAATAAATGGAACTGTCACTAAGCACAATTGTGTGTGATACGGCTTAATTTTGAAAAGTGTCAACCATTTAGTCTGCATCCTAGGTCTGCACTTTATGCAGGATTTCGGTATATCAGTTGAACTGTACAATATGGATGCATGGAGTTTCCATTGCTTGTTGATGTTCAGGTGAAAAAGAGTAGTTTCTTCATCTAGCGTTTTCTTTTCAGGTCTGTGATCATCATAACAATCACATTCATTATCTTGAAAGCTAGACTTATATGACGTCGATGGTGCTGACACCAATAACTCTTTCGTGTAAGTACCCGAACAACCGCAATGATTCTCCGTATTTCCAGGATGTAGCTGACCATCCAGTTTGTCTCTTTTGTTACCTATTTAGATTGGAAACATTTTTGTATGATCGTATGTTCGACCGATACTATTCTTTTTCACCGCCTTCTTCGTGTCAGCCGTAGCAGATCATCGCTGAAAATTCGGCCGCCTCGTAGGACATGGCATACATGAGGATTTTCGTTGATTTTCCGTTTTCCGCATTAATCGGATGGCCTTATTAAGTTCCGAATCTCTCACTTCATCTATAAAGGCATCTGTGACCAGAACCAAAAATTTCTGTTGCTGATGGGTAAAAGACGGGCTTCACTTAACTGTGTCGCTTCTTTATTGCATCTGATCGTAGTTCCATAGTTTTGACTATGGAATTCTTTGAGCGTCCGATCCATCATTGTATCTATTAAGCTCTGTTTTCTCTGCCTTTAGTTGCACAGCCGCTGGTGTTATGGTTTTGGATTGTAATCGAATCACCAACCAAGTTAAACAAGGGTGGTCATCTCGGTCACAGTGGAACCCTCATCCTGTTTCTTTTGCAGCTCTTACTTCATTACGTAATTGTTTAATTTTAGAATCAACATCTCTCACCATTTGGGACCTCAAGTTAGCTACCTAATTCAAAGGATTCTATTGTTTATTACCTAGTTCGTTCTTCACTTCATTTTTCTTGCGTCCCTCATTTGTTCTAGCTTCCTCACATCCGGTTCTATTTCAAACAAATAGATGTCCGTATCCTGTTCTTCATCTATGATGCTTTGCCTAATACGTTCTATGAGTGCCTCATTATTGCCGCTTCTTCCTGAAATTTTCAGGTAAAGTTGAGTCTTTGGCTCTTGTAACTCAACAAAAATGAACAAGAGCTCTCCCTGAATGAGAACAGTTTACACTGTTCTGTCTGGCGGATGGATCAGACTCACGGTACACGCCCCTTGAGGAACAGCGGCTGGATTGTGGGTTGTGGAAGCTTTTTTACAACTCCGCGCAGTGCAATGAAAATGCTCTCGCATCCCCTGAGGCAACCCTACAAGAGACTTGTTTTCTACCCTTTAGCCTAATCGTTTCCACCATGGCATCACTATGACGCAGGGTAGCATGCACTCGTTATTGTTCCTGACATTTAATTGCTTCCTTAGACGCTATCCAGTATCGAAACGATGATCAATTAAGGCCGAAAGATGTTGATTTGCCCAAAAATGACTCGTACTCAGCCTGCATGTATTGATGCAGAAATCAACCACTTTAACATTACTCATTATAATCAACTCCAATAAGCTTTCCGAAAATTTAGCATTTCAAAGTGTGTATACATTTAAAAAAACATACTTATCAGATTTTCCAAAAAATGCATTCATGTGACGTCTATTTAGTACGTATTTCACAGGCTTAAACAAAATCAAAGGACAATTATCGGTTAATAAAAGGTATTCTATATGTTTAGCCTTGGAAATGTCTAGAAAACAGAAAAGAAAGAGCCTCCAAAATACCTATCATGGAATGAAGAAATCCCAGGAGAGGCTTGAGACCCCGTCTAGCTTAAGGAGCCAAAAATATGCATGATTGCCAATTCTCATACTGCCTCTTCGACTATGGGTCGAAAAGTGATGTGCTACTAAAAAAACAGCTATTTAAAAACGTATACATCAAAACAATGGTCCTTAAAAGGGGAGAGGAAAATACGACCACATACATACCGCCCGCTGGAGTGTTTTATTCGGCCCGCCACCTACTTCTTTATTGCTGCTAAGTTGTGAGCTCTTCTGCAGACTGTGCCAAGGAAAAAAAGTATACTGTTTTCTTCAGTTTTTCAGCTTTGACATACAGGGTGTTATGTTTTATTGAGATAATTTAAATGAGGTTTAAATGTCCTGTTCTTAGTTGGAAAATTAGGGGAGGGGAGTTATACTATCCAGTTTCTTATGTATTGGTTGAGCCTCTTTGTGGTTGTTGATTAGCATTGACCTTAGGGTCAGGGAAGTTGACAGGTCTATTTGTTTGTCCATAGATGATTCTGCCTTTGAGAGCTAATCTGTCCTTTTATTTCACAAGACACCAATGTGTCCGGGGATCCGATGTAATATGATGTTTGTAATTTGGTCATTATCATTTTTAGTGTTTTCAACTCGGGCTTTTTGAGGTGTTAGCAGAGTGATAGCAGAGTGAATTGGGTGTCTGTAAAGACAACAAAGACAATAATAATTTGTTTTCCACTGTCTGTAGGTCACTGATTATTGCCTCAAATTTAGCTTGGAAGTTTGAGCAGTAGTCGCCACAGGGTGCACTTATTTCAAAGTGTTTATTTCTAGGAAGACCAGGAAGGCACCAAACCAGCACTGATGGCTGATCTGTCGGATAGCTGTTTTTTGATAGCTTTCAATTGTTTCAATTGCCTACTTTGAGCTCCAGTACATTTGATTCTTTTGTTAGAGTATTGTTTATTGTTTATTTATTGTTTATTATTATGTGTTTTACAAAGTTTTACAAAGTTGTTTTTTTTAAAGTTGAGTCCAGGACTTTTGAATCTGGTGATTTTTTATCTGTTATTGGGTAGTTTAGGGCTACTTCCTAAGTAGGTTCAGTGTCCCGGGAGCACGTTATCCTGCGTCAACGTGGCGTTCCCGTGGAAACGGCTCACTAGAGGAAGTGGCTAGGCGAAAGGGTAACAAATATGATTCCCGTGGGAGTGCCCATGGGCGGACGAGAGTCTGCCACTTCACGGTGCGGATTTGTAAGAAAGCTCCCACAAATCAGTCACAAATCCATGCGCTGTTCCTCAAGGGACCGTCTCATCAATGGCGGATTCTGCACAGTTAGCTTGGTACAACGAAGGTAGATGGTGGAGGCCCCCGGTGCCACCGAGTGGTATTGGAAACAGCAATGCCCTATAAGCATTGACTCGGGTCGCTCCTAGACAGGCCTGTGGTCCGCAGGTTTTTTTTTTTTTACTGTTTGTGTTTGTTCTCGGACGGATGCAGACAGGTTTTTTTTCAAACTTAGAGCTCGAAGAGCCTTCGGCTCAGCTCTTAGACTATTCACACGGTTCAGTGTCCTTTGCTTTTTTTTTTGGCTGTTTTTCATATTTCTCTTTGTCATTAGCTGCTATGTTGCGCCTTAACTTAAAGAGTTTTAAATATTGGAGTCCATTTCTAAGGCTGCTGTGGGAGCAGTTTAGTAGTTATTAGACGCAGGGCTTGGTTTTGGATTGTGTCAAGTGATGATTGAAATTTTTTTTTTTTGGCAGCTACTTATATGTAGAGATAGAAATCCAATGTCTTGAGGTTTTCTTTTCAGCTTCCCAGGATGTTTTTTATTATGTCTATATTTCGGATGTTTCTTTTTGCTGTTTTGATGTGGCTGTGGCTAAAGATTTAATAAACTGACTTCTCTTTGTTTATTTCCATTTTCCACATCAATCTTTTTTTAGTAGGCTGTTACAAATCGGGTTTGGATGGTTGTTTTTTAAGAATGCCCTGATCGAGCTGTACAATTTTTTTGGGACCTCAAGTTAGCTACCTAATTCAAAGGATTCTATTGTTTATTACCTAGTTCGTTCTTCACTTCATTTTTCTTGCGTCCCTCATTTGTTCTAGCTTCCTCACATCCGGTTCTATTTCAAACAAATAGATGTCCGTATCCTGTTCTTCATCTATGATGCTTTGCCTAATACGTTCTATGAGTGCCTCATTATTGCCGCTTCTTCCTGAAATTTTCAGGTAAAGTTGAGTCTTTGGCTCTTGTAACTCAACAAAAATGAACAAGAGCTCTCCCTGAATGAGAACAGTTTCCCAATTTTTTTCATCTTGAAAAATAGACCTTTTCTCCAGACTCTATCATAGGCTTGTTGCAAATCTATAAATATTGCTGTAGTGTGCTTGTTTTCGTGAATTCCTTCTACTATGTTTTGGATAAAACAAAAAAGGTGTTCTTCTTGCTTTCCTCAAGCCAATTTGTTCGCTGTGCAAGTACTTTCTAGCCACCAATAAAGTCGGTTTTCAATCATTTTGTATGTATCCAGCTTTCCATGTATGGTTAATAAAAAGAATGCAGTTTTGGTTTTCCTAGTTCCCGAATTATTTCAGTAACTCCAAGAAATTCTAGTCAGTTCTTCCACCGGAATCCTATGGGTGCCAGAAACCTTGCCTTGCTGCTGTTCAAACTATTTGGGTTCTTCATCGTTCTCATTTTACATATCGAAATCAGTAATACTAGAGATGAACCGCGCAGTGGTTTTCAGATCAGACAGTTCTCCAAGGGTTTTGAAGCCAGTCTTGTTCTGGTCTCTTGATTTAGTATGGAACATAAATTGTCTAATTCAGTGAGCAAGCATTTATGTGCGTGTTATGGAAACTAAACAAGTATAATTACTTGTTGATTTTTAATTGTAATTCGACAGGGGGGGGGGGGGGGGGGGGGGGGGGTGGGGGGTGGGGGAGGCGGGGGGGGGGGGGGGGGGGGGCACGAAGAGCACTATTGGCCCTGGTTCAACTTCCTAGATATGAGTAGTGGTCTACTACGTAAAGAGTCTTTTCAATAAACAGTATATCGCAGAACCAATATCGTCAGATGGCGCCTTCCGACTCTGAAGCGACAGCAATTACGATAGCGATAGTTGCAGTGCAGGGATGTAAAAGAAAAGCTCCCGCAGCAATCTGTTACATAATTGGTTTATCACCCACTGTTTGACTTGTACATGAAAAACAACGGAATTCCGTGTCTACTGGATATGAACGCAAAATTGCGGAAGGATTAGCACGCAGCCTGATTCAGGATGGTGAAAAGGAGCTTTTGTTGGCTTTTAATGGACTTAGTGATTTGTTGTTGGCATGTGATTTTCCAGTTTTTCAAATATGCTTTAGCTGTTGTAAAATCATCTGGGGAGGATACCGTCGAATATTTGTTTAACATAAAGATGGTTATTCATGGTTTACTCATTATTATTATTACATATTGTTATAACCCTATTTGCCCTATTGGCGGCGCAAAAGGGTTAACTGACAGGGTTTATGTGGCAAGTAGTACAGTTAGCGTGCTATATCGAAGGGTAAAGAACAGGACTGGCATGAACTTTGCACGCAAATGTGACCACTGTGTGTAGGAGAAACCAGAGACAGAGTGTGTAGGCAAGCAGTTCAAGACAGGACAAGGAGGAGACCAGGTCTGTCTGCTTATGAAGTCGGTCCTGGTCGAGTCCTGAACTGAATGTACGTGTCCAAAAGAGATAGAGACAGTATAATAAAGTTCTGTGATGTACAGTGTAGCATTTGTAGCTGTTGCTGTGCCAATTGTCTAGTATTGGCTGTTATCTTTTCCATTAGTAAAGTACCAGATTATTTTTAGTGCTCTTGTTGTCAGATTGTTTGATGTGTTGTGTTATGTGTTTAGCAGTGTTTACGGAAAGTCTGAGATAGAAATCTGAGAGTCGTAACAATATTCTTTCTATTGTTTCTTACCTTTCTTCAATTTAAAAAATTAAATTATCAGAATAACTTACAAAGATTAAAGTCAATTCAGTTAAACACAAATCGTCTCTTGGTTTCGTTATTATTCTGTCTGATCGTAGTTGGACGTCGTATTTCTGAAGAACTGATTTCAACTTTGACATATATCCAGGCTTATAATGTTCCAAAACCACTATCTTCACCACCGTAGGTATTTGCGGTTCGAAAACATTTTAATCCCTGTCACTTCAAGGTTTACACCAAAATCGTGACCCACGAATTTATTTTGTACGGGCAAGTCCACAAATTTAATAAAAATAGATAAAATTTACAATTAACTCTGTGAACTGTGGCATTCAGATATGGATGATGATCTGGCTTATTTCTCATTTGAAAAACAGAGGCTGATAGACTACGTATAGACATCCTCTCCAGACTACTAGAAGATTTGAATATCTCTTTCATTAAAGAAAAACATTAAAGGAAGGCATGAAAAAAAGCTTTTGGAAAGTCAAAAGATGTCTAAATCATTAGTGGTCGTGCACTGCAATTGGAGCGATGAGCGCTATACAGATTGAAAATGTCATCTCACCAACTGCTTTGTTTAACATCCCACCAAGACATTATAAATCAATCCGCATTCAATTCTCATAAAATTTTACAATTGCATTATAATTATTATTAGCTTGGAAATAGTGACAAAATAGCATCGTTTCTACATATTTAAATTTTATTTTAACTCTGTAATTATTTTTGGTATACATTTGTAGGAGAATGCATGCTCTTTTTAAATAACACAAAATTAAATTGCATAGGACCTAATTAGGTTATGAGCAACGATGACATCGTTTATTAGGAGTCAAAAGTCAAAATTTAATAGAAATATATTGAGAGCAGTCGACAAATGAGCATCTTGAAAACAGTTATGTTATATGTTAATGTTATATGTGTGCACTCCTAGTTGAGACCTTCATAGATCATCTTTCGGATCATCATATTGTGTTATTTCTAAAAGTCTATAGAAGACTGTCAGTGATTCCGATTGAGCCGATCTTTAAAGAGCTTCTTGAGCAACTCTAGTTTGCCTTGCAGCTATACCCAATCATGGGAAATACTTCGGGAGGAAAAATCAGGAGCTGGCGACCCTAAGGCAGTTTGCAATGCCAGTGCTACACTCTGGCAGAACCTGCAACGCCGCTGACCCCAAACTATATTGGCACTGCAGTTCCTTTGGATACGGTATGTCAGCTGCGTGGAGAGGGGGGAAATGTGTGGGCAACATCGTTCCGACCACAGCTTATGCCAAGGCGTTCATCTCATTTCCATGAGATCCATAGTCGATTAATTGATGCATAATTAGTTTATTATGAGCATAAATTGTATTTATTAATATTTTTAAAAATGTATTTAATTCAAAATACTTCTTCATGTTTATTAAAGAATGTTACATGTTTTTCAATCAATGAACCACATCTTTCTTAAAAAAAAAACAACTTTGCACTATAATTTAATGACAAAAAAAAAGATTGCTTATAACATCAAATTAATATATTGTATACAATTTCCAATTTGTAGAATGACCAGGAAATTGGTGTTCTATCCTTTCATTCTTCAATTGCATTTAATTTTTTTTGTCTTGTAATCATTATGGCCTGAGGAAAAAAATATACCAATTATTAACAATAATACAAAGAATTTAAATGATTATATATATATATATATATATATATATATATATATATATACATGCGTGCACACGTACACACATACTACATACGTGAACACGTACACACATACTACATGTGTGCAGTCGTACACACATACTACATGCGTGCACCCGTACACACATACTACATGCGTGCACCCGTACACACATACAAGCGTGCACACGTACACACATACACGCGTGCACACGTACACACCTACACGCGTGCACACACATACTACATCATGGGCGTAGCCGGGGGGGGCTCTTGGGGTTTAATACTAAACCATGCCTTACCCAAGCGCAGCCAATGGGGTTTTAAGTTTAAAACCCCCTACCAGGGGTTTTGCAGTTACCACCACTTTTATAAACAAAACAAAATATAATGCATGCGACAATCCCCACTTTCCAATAGCAAAGGAAAATTTAGATATTAAAACCCCCTCCTTTCAGTATAAAAAGCAAACTTTTTGCCCTTCAGCGAGTTTGAAGTTAAAAAATATCTCTTCAATATAAAAAAGGATAGTAAAGTTCCCCTTTCAGACCTTGTGGCCTATAGGGCAGATGATGTAAAGATTATCAGATTATGTGACCTACTGTTATCGAAGGTGTCATGTGACCAGCACAACGACCAACCATCTTTACTTTTCCGCAACTAATGTCAGGTACCCATTAGAGCTGGGTGGACTCAGAGGCGCCCGAAGATCCAGAAATTAAAAATCCCAGTCTTCACCAAGATTTGGACCCCGGTTCGTTAGTCAAGAGCATTACCGCTCAGCCACCGCGCCACTCTTCATTATAAATATAAAGTAAATTATACATGGGCGTAACACCCCTCTTCTATAAAACAAAATGAAAAGGCAATCGATAATCCACAAATCCCCTTAGCTAAGGAATGATTAGATTTACTACCCCCCCCCTTTTCAGTATAAAAAAAAAGCAAAGTAAACACTCCAAATGCTATTTTAAAAAAATCGAATTATGCACTAAAATTCTTTGAGCGCAGCTAAGTCAATGGGGGTTTTCGAGTCTTTTTTTTTTAGTTTAAAAACATTCACATAGTTTTGAGTTTAAAATCCCCCTACAGAGGGTTTCGAAAAACACCATCTTCAATATTATTGTTAAGCAAACTACTCTCACAAAATTTTATGAACGTAGATAAATGGATCTTTGAATTTGTTAAAAAAAAAATACTCAAGAAATTTTTTTTTAGTTTCAAACCCCTTAACCAGGACCGGTTATGCGGTCGCAGTGGGCCCCGCGTTTTCATAGGCCCGCGCTTATTCAAAATATAAACGAAAATCCCCCAAATCGATTAAAACCTCATGAAAACTCAAAAATCTGCAGAAAAATTATCAAAATTGTCATTTGTGGGTGGCATTCATTGCTGCAAACGCCAACCCTACGCGCGATAAAAGAAAAAAAAGGCATTGTCAGCTTTCATGTAATAAAATGTAATAATCGGGTGAATTTCCAATCTGATCGGAAGTTCCAATACATTTATTACTTTTATGGTCACTGGTATGTATATATGCCATAGGTTACAAGGTTCGTAAAGTACAATTACAAGTACAATTTGAGCGCAATTTTTAACTTCGTTAAGTATGAATAAAATTCAAAGTCGATTCTAAATTTCCCTTATAATCCTTATTCCCACACAGACTAGGCCCCGCGCTATCAGTTTCGCATAGGACCCCGCAATAGCTAGGACCGGCCCTGTACTTAACAGATGATTTTGACGATAAAACTTTCCTTTTCGATATAAAATACAGTCACCTAATTCCAAGACCGTAGCCAAGAGAGGTTACAAATTTCTACCAGTGGTTGGGCTCCACTTATAATGTACAGTACCAAAAAGGAAAAAGATTAAATGTGGCTCAACAAAGATAGCTAAAGCGAATTCTAGAAGTAAGTTATAAAGATCGGGTCTCAATCAAGGAAATCCTATGTCGACATGGGAGTCGACCCCTTTAGTGACAGAGAGGTTTGCGGGATATGTTTTCCGACAAAATGAATTACGTACGGAAAGAGTTGCGATGACGTTTCGAGGAAAGTGCAAACAGGGACATCCTAGTACAACTTCACGCCACACTTTCACGGAAGTTCTCAGAGCAGATGGGAAAAGGCTTCAGACATTGCCATTGATAGATTTTTGTGGAAATAGCTTTGCGCCCAATGAGCCGAACGGTGCGCGAGGATCTAATTGAGTAAGAATAGCACATTTGGTTCTCAGAGCAGATGGGAAAAAGCTTCCGACATTGCCATTGATAGATTTTTGTGGAAATAGCTTTCCGCCCAATGAGTTGAATGGTGCGCGAGGATCTAATTGAGAAATTGCACATTAGGTTTTAGAAATAAAACTTTGTAATACGGTAAAAGGATAATACATGTAAATACCTCAGAATATGCATTTAGTTGACTTTCAATACCGGAAAAGGTGCTTGGCGGCGGGGCTCCTCCAAACCTCCTTGCTGGCAACAGCGGATAGTCAATTTCCACTTACTCTAGGAAGAACCTATTGTAGGATATAATAACCGTCTTCCGAAAGAATGAAGGTCGATTATGTAATAAAGATTAATTATATATTTTATTATGTTATATATTTTTGCGGCATAATGCACGTAGATACCTCATAATATGTATTTTGTTGATTTTCAATACCCAAAATAGCGCTTGGCGTCGGGGCTTCGCCCCGCGCTGGGGGAGCTTCCAGACCCCTTGCTTAGAAAAACGGGGATTCTAAAATTATTTTCACAAATTCACAAAGGACCTATTCTAGGGCACAATAAACGTTTTTCGAAAGAATGAAGGGTCAGCATGTAATAGAGATTAATTATGTACATACACACGTGCAAACATATATATTTTTTTCGAGGGGGGGGGAATCCCCCTAACCCTCCCCGAAAAAAAAAATCCTGGCTATGCCCATGTACTACACGCGTGGACACGTACACACATACACGAGTGGACACGTACACACATACTACACGCGGGGACACGTACACACATACTACACGCGTGGACATGTACACACATACTAAATAGCTCCTCCTTCGTGTTCGAAGATGAGCACATTTCTCATTTCCTATGGACTCGAAGATGGCTATAGAGTCCAATCCTCGCTTTGAAAAGTCGGCCGCATATGTGGCATGGGTGAGTTTTGTCAGTTCCAGTTGGGCCTGCTTTTTCTCTCTGCTTTCTGTTGGTTCGGCGCGCTATCGCACTGGCCACTCTACTTGCTTCAAATCTTGATACTCCGAGAATCACAGCTTCTCGCCATGCGGAGCGATCTAGAGCTAGTGCTTCCCAGTCTTGAATATCGATACCGCATTCCTTGAGGGAGCTCTTGAGGGAGCTCTTTGTAGCTTTTGTATTGGCCGCCTTGGAAGCGCTTTCCTGTACGTAACTCTCCATACAGAAGTCGCTTGGGAAGGCGATTTTCTGGCATGCGGACTACATGTCCCGCCCATCGTAGTTTGGAACTTTTTACTGTCGCATTAATACTGTGCATGTTAGACAGCTTTAAAATTTCTGTGTCTGGTATGTGGTCAGACCAACGCACCTTATGGATACTCCTAAGACAGCGTATCATAGATGGAAGGAGTTTAGCTTTTTGGTGTGGCGGGAATATAGGGTCCATGACTGATGCATATAAGAGTGACGGGATAACTAACACACTGTAGACTTTCAGGGGTGTATGGGATGCTGTAGGAGAAGTACACACATACTACACGCGGGGACACGTACACACATACTACACGCGTGGACACGTACACACATGTAGACACATATGCTTACACACACGTAGATACATATACACACGTAGACACCTATGCACACATATGCGTATGTGCCTACACGTTGTCATTAAAAAAAAAAGATACATAGACACAAAAAAAAAACAGATACGTAGACACAAAAAAAAACCACTGATTCGCATACACATACGTGGAGGAATACACATACGTGGATACATACACATAAGTGGACACATACACATTAAACATATACGTAGACACAAAAAACACTGATACACATATACGTGGACGTACCAAAGATGCTTGCGCTTTATCATGGACATACGATGGCAGGACCGCACTACCAACAGCGATGTCCTTGCGAACGCAGGTATAGACAGTATAGAGGGACTTCTTATATAGTCCGACAGCTACGTTGGCAGGCGTATGTATCCCGTATGGGAGACGAACGTATGCCAAAGGCAGTCTTTTTTGGTGAGCTAAAAGGTGGTCAACGTAACAGAGGCGCACCACGGAAACGCTTCAAGGACCAGCTTAGGCGCTAACTTTCCTTGGCTGACATAGAAAAGAGCACCTGGCTGCATGCAGCGTCGGCACGAGAAAGCTAGACGTCACTTACAAAGGCCGCGGGATACACATTTGAGACCAAAAGAAAATCTGTCAAGATCTGTGAAACGGTTTTGATTTCTATACGGGGACATACATACATACATACAAACATACATACATACGCCTTTGTTTTCCTTTTATATTTTATATATATATAAGAGATAGAGAGAGAACATAAAAAAACTATGTTTACATAATATGTTTGTTTCCCTTACTTTCCTTTTCAGACCTTGTAGTCTATAGGGCAGATGATGTAAAGGTCATCTAATTCTGTGGCCAACGGTTAACGAGGGTGTCATGTGGCCAACACAAAG
>JADKLZ010005465.1:13106896-13128807 GCA_021533235.1 Biomphalaria straminea | reverse complement strand
TTTTTTTTTTTTTTTTTTTTTTTTACTTTAAGAGTAAATACTGGTATGTTACTCGTATGTTGGAACAAAAAAAAATGTGAAGACCTATGCAGTATATTAGATTATTAATTGTCTTAAAGTAGGTTTCATTTATATTGCATACTAGTTAGGTTTTTTCTCTTTAAATACTGTTTGCATAAAATATTTTTAAAAATTAGATTTTGAGCTTTAAGAAAAAAAAAAGTAGCCGTTGCATCAGAACTTTGAATGCTCTATATTATCGTGATGTCAGATTTTCATTTTCTCTTCTACTTTCTGAGCACTAAACGGGACGGACGGACGGACAGACAGACAGACAGACAGACAGACAGACAGACAGACAGACGGACAGACAGGCCACACAAAACTAATAGCGTCTTTTCCCCTTTCGGGGGCCGCTAAAAATGTTTAAACAATATAACCTTAATAACAATGTCACAATAACTTCTTGAGATCTGGGGAGCCACCTTAACTTTCTTGTTTCTTGATCTGAATTTATATTTAGCTCCCTGAAAAAAGATTTGAAGATTTTTTTTTTGCATCTACATAAATTTTTACTTAATATAATTTTGATGAAATAATGGCCCAGTGTCTAGATAACTTTTAAATATTGGTCCAAAAATTAAAAGGGGAATTAACAAAAAGATCTTACCCATTTAAAATTTTAAAATTATAAACAATAAATCCTTGGAAAGCAAAACCTGAACTGAAATAAATACATGGGAACTTGCTCTCCTAGAAATGTAAATAAAATACTAAATGGAAATCAGAAATAAAACTAAAATACCCAATAGAAAGAACTTCAAAAAAATATTCATCAGACATCGTCAAGACAAAACTAGACACTAACACATAACTTAAAATAAAACAAGACATCAAACCAAGGTCAAAATATGTTGAAACAGCTGCAGTTTATTAACAATATCACAGTGACATGTGAGTTTACTATACATGTTAGCATACTTTCTGTAGTGTAACTGAGTTGTTCGCTTTCTGCGTGCGTCCAGCGTGACGGAAGGTCATGGCCAGTGTGTGTGTGTTTCATGTACAGTGCGTGTCTGTTGATATTACTGCATCCGTTTATATGTGTGAGACGTGCTGGCCTCATCTACTGTTTACTGTAGTCTAATTTTGTCGAATAAAGCCATGTTATTGGTATACTAGTATTTGTTGTTTCATTACAATTTATTCGACAAAATTAGACTACAGTAAACAGTAGATGAGACCAGCACGTCTCAATTCAAGGCTTACAATTCAACGAACGAAAGCTCTTGTGGGGCAATGAAATGCCAACCTCAACTTTCTCCCATCTAGAAACAAATGAAGACCAGGAATTGAATGCTATTAAGTCGCTATGCTACTTTTGTGGTAGGAGAAGACACTCTAGGACTGAATGCCCCGCTCGAAATGCATTGTGCCATCAGTGCAGTAAAATTGGGCACTTCCAAGCTGTTTGTAAATCTGGTAAAACAACAGCAACCAAAGCTGGCAGTAACATATCACTGACCAATGTAATAAGTCCATGTACTTTGTCATCAACGCATTACACAGTCTACGGCCCAAGTGAACGTCAACGGGTTGTTGTTGCAAGCTCTCATAGACACTGGCAGCTGTGAAAGCTACATATCAGAAGCCATCGTCAACAAAAATAAATGGCCATTACGCCCTTCTACAAACAGAATATTCATGGCCACTACACATCTTTCTGAAAAGACACTAGGACATACATTTGCCGATGTCCAGTACAAGGGAGAACACTACAAAAAGGTCAAACTTTCTATACTTGCTGGATTGTGTTCGGATGTAATTTTGGCGTAGACTTTATAAGTCTTCATAAGGAATTGACCATACCGTACGGGGGAAAACGCAATCCCTTGCACATCTGTGGCCTTAAGGCAGCACGAGTCGAGACACCAAGCCTATTCAGTAATCTAACTTCTGACTGCAGACCGGTGGCTACTAAGTCCCGAAAGTACTCAATAGGCGATAACAAATTTATTGAGTCTTAAGTTACAAAACTCCTGTAGGACAAAATCATTGAACCCTCAAAGTCCCCCTGGAGAGCCCAGGTGCATGTGACAACGAACGAGAGACATAAAAGAAGGATGGTCATTGATTACAGTCAAAGAATAAATCGCTTCACCTTACTGGATGCATACCCAATGCCCCGAGTCGACGAACTGGTAGAACGGATATCCAACTATTCCGTTTTTAGTACTCTAGACCTCAAAAATGCCTACCATCAGATACCAATCAAGACCGAGGAAAGGCCGTTTACTGCATTTGAAGCATGTGGCAAACTCTATCAGTTCTGCCGCATCCCTTTTGGTTTGGTTTGGTTTTAGTTTTTAGGCACATCGGCACAGTGTAGGCCATGTCGTGCCTGCAGTCCCTTAAGGACTACTCTCCCTCTATAAAAAGGTCAAAGTCCATACAATTAACTCATTAAAATCAGGGTCTATTTACAGTTAACATAGTACAGGTAAAAATTTAAATATTTGATAAAAATCTAGTGTAAATAGTATGTGTCTACCGACTCACAAATCATATCCTCGCAGACAACCCCACCTCCCGGACAAAGCCCAGTATCTTCCCAGGGTCGACAGTATTAAACAGTATTTGTAAGTCAGTGGCTATAAAAAATATTATCCCTGACATCCTGGTATCTGGGGCAGTTAATGAGGATATGTTCCACTGAGAGGCGAGAATCACAATACTCACAAAGTGGGGGCTCCTCTCTCTTCAGCACGAAAGAGTGTGTGATGTAGGTATGGCCAATCCTAAGTCTAGACATGGTCGTGCTACCACGCCTTGTCAGACCCTTAGGTATGGGCCGCCACCGGACATCCGCCACGATCTGCCTGAGTTTGTTGTGATTCTCAGCCTCCCATCGGTACTGCCACTCTTGATAGGTGGCAGTGGCAATACTTTGTCTCAGGTCCGAGTAGGGAATTTGGGTTCCTGCCACTGTTTGATTTAGGGCTCTCTTTGCTTCTCTGTCTGCGGCTTCGTTTCCCTCTATGCCTACATGGGAGGGGACCCAGATGAAGGTGACATCCCTATGGCTGGCTGTTATTTGGTCCAACAGCTTTAGGCACTTATGTACCAATGGAATGTCAGTCTTCATCCGCCCCAAAGCTTGCAATGCAGATTTGGAGTCGGAGCAGATTATAAATTTTCACCTTTCTGATGCTTTAACGGCCATAAGTGCAAGCGACAGTGCATGCAATTCGGCCGTAAAGATGGAGCATCCATCAGTTTAGTTTAGTTTTAGTTTTAGGCACATCGGCACAGTGTAGGCCATGTCGTGCCTGCAGTCCCTTAAGGACTACTCTCCCTCTATAAAAAGGTCAGGGTCCATATAATTAACTCATTAAAATCGGGGTCTATTTACAGTTAAAATAGTACAGGTAAAAATTTAAATATTTGATAAAAATCTAGTGTAAATAGTATGTGTCTACAGACTCACAAATCAGATTCTCGCAGACAACCCCACCTCCCGGATGAAGACCAGTATCTTCCCAGGGTTGACAGTATTGAACAGTATTTGTAAGTCAGTGACTATAAAAAACGTATCCCTGACATCCTGGTATCTGGGGCAGTTAATGAGGATATGTTCCACTGAGAGGCGAGAATCACAATACTCACAAAGTGGGGGCTCCTCTCTCTTCAGCACGAAAGAGTGTATGATGTAGGTATGGCCAATCCTAAGTCTAGACATGGCCGTGCTATGACGCCTTGTCAGACCCTTAGGTATGGGCCGCCACCGGACATCCGCCACGATCTGCCTGAGTTTGTTGTGATTCTCAGCCTCCCATCGGTACTGCCACTCTTGATAGGTGGCAGTAGCAATACTTTGTCTCAGGTCCGAGTAGGGAATTTGGGTTCCTGACACTGTTTTAGGGCTCTTTTTGCTTCTCTGTCTGCGGCTTCGTTTCCCTCTATGCCTACATGGGAGGGGACCCAGATGAAGGTGACATCCCTATGGCTGGCTGTTATTTGGTCCAACAGCTTTAGGCACTTATGGACCAATGGAATGTCAGTCTTCATCCGCCCCAAAGCTTGCAATGCAGATTTGGAGTCGGAGCAGATTATAAATTTTCTCCTTTCTGATGCTTTAACGGCCATAAGTGCAAGCGACAGTGCATGCAATTCGGCCGTAAAGATGGAGCATCCATCAGGGAGTCTACGGGAGATTGTTTTGCTCCGAAAGGAGCAGGCACACGCGACATTTCCATCCATTTTGGATCCGTCAGTGTAGATGGTTCCACAATCTCCGTAGCTCTCCTGCAGTTCCCTAAAGTGGACTTGTAATAGGGTTGGGTCTGTGTTTTGTTTTTTTAAATAAAGGAGGGATAAATTTAATTTGGGTTTATTAGTTAGCCAAGGAGGGTTTTGTGGGGTTTCTATTTTAGAAATTTGGTCAATGGGTGGGGTTAAATTTTGGATGGATTCTCTCATTCGAAGGCCTAATGGCTGTGTGACGTTAGGCCTTCGAATGTATAGTTCAACATTTATGGGATTGAATATAGGGTAAAAGCAGGGTTCGTGTGGTTGGATTTTAGTTTTACTATGTACTGCATTGCAAGCTTTTTCATCCTTATGTCCATGGGGAGCTCTCCAGCCTCCACATGTAGACTTGGAATTGGTGTCGTGCGGAACGCGCCGAGACAGAGACGCAGGGCAGCATTTTGGATTGGTTCCAGTATCTTTAGGTAAGACTTCCTTGCTGCTCCATATATCATGGATCCATAATCCAACTTGGATCGGATTAGACTTCGATACAGCAGCAGCAAGGTGTCTCTGTCAGCCCCCCAGTCCGTATGGCTGAGTACTCTAAGTATGTTTAACGACTTTTGACATTTCTTCTTAAGTTCCTTAATGTGGGGGAGAAAATTAAATTTGGAGTCAAGGGTGAGGCCTAAATATTTGGTAGTTTTTACAACGGGTATTCTCTTTTTGTTTATAAATAATTCAGGATCTGGGTGAAGCCCCCTTAAATTACAAAAATGCATACTAACTGTTTTGGAGTCCGAAAATTTAAAACCATTATCATTTGCCAAATTTTGAATTTTGTTTAAATTTAACTGTAATTTTCTTTCTAGGGTGTTCATATTTTCCCATAAGTAAAAATGACAAAGTCATCAACATACAGAGAGCACTCTATGCCAGGGGATAGAGCATTTATGATGCTGTTAATTTTAATGTTGAACAGGGTGACTGACAGGATGCTGCCCTGGGGTACGCCCATTTCCTGTTCAAAAGTGTCAGAGGTGGAGGTGCCCACTCGGACCTGAAATTTTCGGTCCTTCAGGAATTCCCCTACAAAACGGGGGAGGTGTCCCTTAAGCCCCATTAGCTCCAGGTCACGTAGAATGCCATGTTTCCAGGTCGTGTCATAGGCCTTTTCTATATCGAAGAATACAGCTACAAGATGTTCTCGTCTGAGTAGAGCATTTCTGATGTAGGCTTCCAGCCTTACCAGGTGGTCGGTTGTTGTCCGCCCCTGCCGGAATCCACACTGGTATTTGGAGATCAAGTTGTTCCTCTCAAGGTACCAGACCAGCCTACTGTTTATCATTCCTTCCATGGTTTTGCAGATGCAGCTTGTTAGTGCTATTGGTCGATAGTTAGCTGGGTCAGAGCCGTCTCTTCCCGGTTTAGGTATCGGTATAACTGTGGCTTTCCTGAAGCTGTTTGGGAAAGCGCCTGTTTGCAACACACAGTTATAGACCCCTAGCAGGACTGCCAATGAGGGTTCGGGAAGGTGCTTGAGGAACTGGTAATGGATTTCATCTTCTCCAGGCGCTGTGTCATGTGACTTGTCCAGCGAGTCCCTTAGTTCCTCAAGCGAGAACGGTTTGTTGTAGGCTTCATTGTTCTCTGACCTGAAGTCAATGGGATGTCTTTCCTCCCTAGTTTTGACTTTTTGGAACTCTGGCGTGTAGTGTGCAGTGGATGATTTTTCTGCTATTGAGGATGCAAGGCAGTCAGCTATTTCTCTGGGGGACGTGACAGTTTGTCCTTGGTTTTTCAAATGCCCTATTGCATTTGATTCTTTCCCTTTGATTCGCCTTACTGCCTTCCAGACCGCTCTAGCAGAAGTTTTGGCATCCAGACTGCCGACAAAGCTTCTCCAGGAATTCCTTTTGGCTGACCGTATGGTTTGTCTAGCCTTTGCTCTAGCTACCCTAAATAGCTTTAGGTTTTCCTGGGAAGGATTCTTTATGAATGCAGCCAGTCGTTTTTTCCTATCGCCAATAGCACTTTTACAAGCTGTATCAAACCATGGTTTGCTGGGCCGTTTTGGATTGGCGGAGGTTAGGGGGACAACTTTCCTGGCAATGTCCAGTAGCTTGATAGCAAAAATATCATCTGGGTTCTGCTCATCGAGGATACTTTCTGTGATATCCTCCATCTTTTTTGGAATTGCTCCCAATCGGCCTTGTTTAGTTTCCACCGCTGAGGTCGTCCCACTGAGGGGAGATTGTTAGTAATGATGATTGGGAAATGATCACTTCCCCGTAGGTCATTACTAACTGACCATTTGAAGTCGTCCAGAAGTCCGGGGACACATACGGTGAGGTCAATGCACGTGAGGATCCAGTTCCTGGGTGCAAGTAGGTCGGTGATACATCATTGAGTATGAATAAATCATGTTGGAGGAAGATATCCTCCAGCATACGACCTCTTGTGTCAGTACTGTTGGATCCCCACATTGTGTTATGAGCATTGAAATCCCCAAGGATAATATATGGCCGAGGGAGCTGCCTCAACAGGTCCTCCATGTCTGCTGTGTCCAATCGGGCGCCTGGTGGTAGATACAGGCTGCAGCAAGTGATAACCTTGTGTAAGGTTATCCTAGCTGCTACGGCCTGTAGTGTAGTCTGTAATTCTACCCTCTCATGGGGGATGTTGTCCTTCACAAGGATACAGACTCCACCTGATGCTCTCTCTGCATCCTCAACATTCCTGTTGTAAACACTGTAGCTTCGGAAATTGATGCTGTCTTTCAGAAATGTTTCCTGTAAGCAGACAGCTACAGGAGTCTCAGAGTCCATCAGTAGCTGCATTTCTTCGTAATTGGCCTTGAGGCCTCTACAGTTCCACTGTACAATTCTGGAATCCATGGCTTATTCTAAATGACCTACTTGGAGCTATTAGGTCTCGGGAGGCCCCCGGAGGGGTTTCCCTTTATTCCTGTCACCTTTTTTTACTTCTGCTTTGTTGGAGAGGAGGACACCCCTCTCCTGGGGGTAGTCTTTCTCTCTGGAGAGGAGTGATCCCTCTGGTTAGAGCGGAGGCTACTTCCTCCTTTCTCACCTCGGGAATTCTCTCCGTTTTGAGTTCTCCCCTTAGGGAGTTTGTCAACCTCTGATTCAGTAGAGGTTGGGGTGTCTGACCGGGTTCTCTGAGGAGAGCCTGTATCAGACACGGTGAATCCGGGTTCTCCCGGAGTGTTGGTTTGGACATGCTGTTCGGTCTCCATGCTCTTATCAGCGAGCACAGAGAATTCGTTTTTTTAGCATGACCACAGGGCTTTCTGGTTTCTTTGTAGGAAAGTTCTAGGGCGGAGTTGGTGTTTTCTTCTGAGTTGGAGGAGGAGGAGGGGGTGGGGTCAATGTGTCCATCTGTGTGGCTATGGATCTTCCTATCTTAGCCGCAGCCTGGGCGTACGTCTTTGTCAAGCCGAATTGGCCCTTAGGTAGGGCCAACACAGCTATTTTCGCTGGCTGAAGGTGCATCCATTTCTTGCCTTGTACTCCTCCACGGCAACCTCCTGTTTCCACACAGGGCAGTCCTTTGAGTAGGCTGAGTGGCCAGCGTGACAGTTTGGGCATTTGAACTGGGCTGTGCAGCCTTTGTCCTCATGACCCTCCCCGGCACATCTAGCACACACAGTATTCCTCTTCCAGACTGCCGCGCCGTGTCCATAACCCTGGCACTTTAAGCACCTCATAGGGTTAGGAATGCAGGGCCTCACTGGAACTCGTAGGTATCCTGCCTTCACGTACTCTGGCGGTGTCATAGTTCCGAATGTGAGGATAATAGTGGCGGTATTGACCTCCTCACCATCCCTGCGCCTTGTAATGCGCCGGGAATGGATGACTCCTTCAATACCCTCCACTATTTCCTTCTCGGAACATTCCAGTAGGTCCCTAGAGCTGATTACACCTCTGCTGGATTTCAGACTCTTGTGTGGCATGACTTCCACTTGGAGATCACAGAGTCTTCTGCATTTTAGAAGCCCGTCAGAGTGTACCTTGCTATCTACTTCTACGAGTAGTTCATTTGATCTGTGTAGCTTAGATATACCCTTGGGCTCTCCCACTACCGACTTGAGTCCCTTGTAAATGAAAAAATGGCTCAATTTCGTCAGGCTTTTCCCCTCCTATGTGCACCTGACCACCAGAAATGATGGCCAGGTAGGAAAGCTTTTTGTGGCCTCCTCCTTTCTCGTATCAATGCGACGTTTCTTGCCAAGACATGGGTCTGTGGCAAGTGATTTTTTTTTTTTGGTATCCATAAGAAAATATAATTAGTTCGGCACCTGTGCTCCCCACCCGCCATCGAGTCCAACAAGGGGACGGGCCATTCGGATGTCCAGAATGAGCCCGCCAGGGCTACACAGGTGCTATACTCAGTCAGCTGCTGCATCGGACATGTGTCCGATACAGTAGCTGGCTGATTGACCCTCTAGCCACCGCCCTCCAGCAAAGGTCGAGGACCTATGCTGGTAGCTCGACATGACCAGCCGGTTGACCCAGAGCGGGCCTTCTGGGCCTCAGGTCTAGGGGAACTCGGAGCCAAAGTATTGTGATGCGGTGGTCCATCCTCAGATAGTCACCCTCTCAAACACCAGGATCTCTTTATCCCCCCTTACCCGTCGCAGTCCACGGCAAACGGACTGGTCCAGGACATTGTAAGTTTTTAGAAGATAAGGAGACAGAGTGATGGTTAATGAAGGCAGACTGAGAGTAAGAGGAGGCAGACAGAATAATAGAAAAGAAGTAGGGCACTTTTGAGCTCCAAAAGTGCTAAGGAAAGAGGAGCGCAGTTTAACGTCATGTCTCAGGGACGCTCCCTTTTGGTTTTACCAACGGAGTTGCATGCTTTCAAAGAACAATACATGAAGTTATAGAGAATGAAAAGTTGCAGGACACCTTTGCATATGTGCACAATGTAACGGTATGTGGTCATGATAAAGTGTCGCACGATGAGAATCTTAAAAGATTTCTAGATGCTTCTAGAAAGTATGGGATCACATTTAATAAAGACAGCCCTTAACGAATTAAAGCAGGAGCTGGAGAAAGCTGCCATCTTCACAATCGACTATACTCGACCTCTGACGGTTGAAACAGACGCCTTAACCAGGATGGCCGCCCCGTGGCGTTCTTTTCAAGAACACTTTCCGACACTCAGCAATAGAAAAAGAAGCCTACGCCATTGTAGAATCTTTAAAAAAATGGCACCACTACTTAATAGGAAATCGCTTCATCCTTGTCACGGATCAACGTTCTGTGGCCTTCATGTACGACAAACAGAGGAAAGGCAAAATAAAGAATGAGAAAATTCAAAGGTGGAGACTGGAACTGAGTTGTTTCCACTACGATGTCTTGTATAGGCCAGGCAAACAAAATGTAGCGGCTGATACGTTTTCCAGAAACGAGTGTGTGTCAGCTATGAGTCGAAATGAATTGAAACTGCTCAATGACTCTCTGTGTCATCCGGGAGTAACAAGACTATGGCATTTAGTGCGAGCGAAAAACGTACCTTTCTCTTGTGAAGATGTCAGGCTGGTTGTCAACCAGTGCAGAATCTGTGCTGAAGTAAAACCCAGATACTTCAGTAATTCTTATGGAACTTTAATTAAGGCGATGCAACCTTTCCAGAGACTAAGTATGGACTTCAAAGGGCCGCTCCCTTCTACATCTCGGAACACATATCTGCTAACCATAGTGGACGAATTTTCAAGATTCCCATTTGCATACGCCTGTTCTGATATGTCGGCTTCAACAGTAATCAGATGTCTAGATAATTTATTTGGACTATTCGGAATGCCCGACTATGTACACTCTGATAGAGGTACCTCTTTCATATCACGAGAGGTGCAGGAATTTTTACACGAGAGAGGGGTGCCCACAAGCAGATCAACCCCTTATAATGCCAGAGGCAACTCTCAAGTAGAACGCCTGAACGGCTCATTATGGAAAGCTATCATCCTGGCCTTAAAAACTCAAGGACTCCCGGTTTCCAAATGGGAGCAGGTGTTAAACCAAGCCCTGCACTCTCTTCGTTCTCTTCTCTGTACCGCTACAAACGAGACACCGCACAAGAGAATATTCAAGTTCTATCGCAGGTCCACGTTCGGCAAATCACTCCCGACATGGTTAACTCAACCAGGAAAAGTGTTGTTAAAAAAGGGAGTCCGTGCCTCAAAATATGAAGATGCTACAATTGCTGTGGACTTAATCACATGCAACCCACAGTATGCCATTGTCAGACTTCCTGATGGAAGAGAAGAAACAGTGTCACTGCGACATTTGGCCCCCGCTCCAAGAGAGGGATAATCAGAGGTGTATCAACATATGGAACACGAAGACCTTGAGCTGGAGACAAACCCTATCACGCAGATGCAGGTGCCTACTGACCATGTGGCTATGGAACCAATGGTTGCTCCTAACACACAAGTGCAAAAGGGGGAAAATGGACATCAAGAAGAAGTAAATGGGGGGGGGGGTGGAGCCTCCAGTTAGAGAGTCGCCAATGTCACCAATTCAAAGCGACGGCAGTATTGGTCCTGGTAGATATGATCTGAGACCAAGAACAAGCAGACCTAATTATAAGGTCTAATATTTATTTACTTATTTTTCCATATCACAAGATCACAGTATCTGTAGGTTTAATATGACACACTTAGAGCTGATCATTTCAAAGTACATAGCTTTTCCAGATGACTTTTTGTATTGTATTTCTTATTACATTATTATTCAAGACTACGTTCTCTACTGGTCTAACTTAATATTTGTATGCTTTTTGTGACAATTAGGGACTGATAATTGTATAAGTAGTCTATAACTTGTTTGTTTATAGTTATGCAATGCTTTTTCAATAGAGTAACTATAAGTATTCTGTAGGGATACTTAGGCTTCCGATATTGTTGTCATTTACATGTTTTTATGTCCCTATAACTTTTAGGCGGGGTGAATGTAGTGTAACTGAGTTGTTCGCTTTCTACGCGCGTCCAGCGTGACGGAAGGTCATGGCCAGTGTGTGTGTGTTTCATGTCCAGTGCGTGTGTGTTGATATTACTGCATCCGTTTTTATGTGTGAGACGTGCTGGTCTCATCTACTATTTACTGTAGTCTAATTTTGTCGAATAAAGCCATGTTATTGGTATACTAGTATTTGTTGTTTCATTACACTTTCCATCTCTGAGAATTAGAATAATTGTAAAAACAAAATCACTCTGTCAGACATCCACAAACTTACTAATAAACTTTAGACACATCCACAAACTTTTACATTAGCAGAACAATATAAACAACAAATAAAACTAGATACAAAATACAGACAGATTAAACTATGGTCTAATAACGTAAAACTAACCCCACCTTAATCACAATGTCTCATTGACATGTTGAGTTTTTTATGCACGTCTTCTTCATCTTGATACAACTTCCATGTTAAGTTTACTATGAGACTATGAACCTCTTCATCCATTTATTTCATTATTTTCATATGACTTCATGTAGGAACATCATCTGAAATAAATAATTTCAAACTCAAAGAATTAGATGTGTTCTCATATAGCACTGTTTCCCGGACAAAGCACTTCTCTTAATAAAAGATAAACTAATTACTTTAATGTATAGGTTATCTTTGTTGTTAATGTGTGTAATGTTAAAGAAGGCTGGGTTCGTGTGTCCACTTATTACTTAACAAGTAACAAACATGAATAGTATACAAAGACTTGAGTCGATCTTCAGCAGACAGATACTAAATCTATTCAATAATAATAACAAACTACACTTCTAGTCGTTATACCGGTACCAAAATATCCAATTTGAAATATAACTTCATCCGTATAATCGTGGTATCAAATATACAAATCCTTTATAACACACCTTCAGTACTAGAATAAGTCCGCATCACAGCGGGTAACAATAAACTTCAATAATACGTACCCAGCTCTACCGTCTTCGACTGACCATAAGGTACTACTGACTAAAAGTAAATTTAGTCATTCTTACTTCCTCTTTCTATCTCAGAGGATTCACGTGTCTTTCACCCTCATAACCCGAAGTGAACATAACAGGCAATTTGACGCAATGTCAACCGAGACTGTGACATTTACATACACAAAACTATATATAGGTCTATGTGTTATTGTAGAAAATGAAGAAACTATTACAATCTTATGGAATCCATCTGAAATATGAACATTTTTTAAGATCAGCCAAGATAATTTGCATAATTTATGCACATAAATTTCCAAAAAAATATTTTCAAAACAAAACTAAAAAGTTATGATTTTTTAAAGAAGTTTTAGGCCTGAATAAGTCCTAATAATTGTGTTAAGGAAAACAAGGCACATGGAGACAATTCAGGCACTTCGAATTAAGTATCTGGACCTGATGGTATTCCACCTAGATTGCTCAAAGAACTAAGAAATGAGCTACCAGCAGTGTGCAAAATACGTTTTCATGTATCTCTTAACCAGGGCAGAGTACCAAGGACTGGAATTAAAAAGGTAACATCACCCCCTCCTCTCAAATTTCAAAGGGAGAACAATCTGACTCAGAAAACTTTTAGGTCTACCTTTACCTATCCCTTAGTCCAGGGCCAGGGGTCTCAAACTCATATCAGCATGTGGGCCGCAATGGAAAGTAACAAACAGTCAACGGGCCGCACCAGGAAAAGAGAATGTTTTTTCATTAAATTTTACGAACACGGCTGTCACCACTGGCGGATCCAGGGGGGGGCGGTAGGGGCGATCGCCCCTACCGCCCCCTACCCCACTCGGCCGACCCCACCTTCGGGGGGGGGAGGCGGACGAATTTTAGTATAGAATTCACACAATTTGTATACGAATTTATTACTTGTATTAATAATATTTACTAATTATTTATATTTCAACCTATTTTTTTATTATTTCGCCCCCCCCCCTAGTATGTTGGCTTATTTGGTGAGGTCGGGAGGGGGCGATGGCGTCAATACCGCCCCCCCATAAACTTTCGAGTGGGGGGGGCGGTCCAATATATTTGTAGAAATCACGGCTTGCTAACAGAATCAATTAAATATCTATATCGTTAAAACTTGTTATTGATGTTTTAACCGTTCGTTATATTATGTCGTTCCTCCCCCCCATAAGCTTTCGAGTGGGGGGGGGCGGTCCAATTTTGGGTGGGGGGCGGACGACTTTTAGTTTAGAGTTCACCAAGTGGTATACGAACTTATTACTTGTGTTAATAATATATACTAATTATTTATATTACGCCCCCCTCTCTAGTATGTTGGCCGATATGGTGGGATCAGGAGGGGGCGGTGGCATCGATTCCGCCCCACACCATAAGCTTTTGAGTGTGGGGGGCGGACGAATTTTAGCTTAGAATTCACACAATTGGTATACGAACTTATTACTTGTGGTTATAATATATACTAATTATTTATATTTCGCCCCCCCCCCTGTTGGCCGATATGGTGGGGTCGGGAGGGGGCGATGGATATTTTTATGGATGGATATTATTAGAATATTTTTCAACATTTTTCATAAGGTCCTTTTAAATAGGATGAATGGTGAGCTTTGGGTCAGGAGAATGCGTTTCTTCGGTAGAGAATGCAAGAAAACGTTTTTTGGCGTCGAGGCTTCGCCCCGAACCCCATTGATCAATAATGAGTTGTAGATTCAGGAGAATGCGTTACTGCAGTGAAGTATGCAAGAAAACGCTTTTGGCGTCGGGCTTCGCCCCGAAATCTACGGATGAATAATGAGCTGTAGATGTCAGGATAATGCGTTTCTGCAGTGACGTATGCAAGAAAACGCTTTTGGCGTCGGGGCTTAGACCCGAAATCTACTGATAAATAATGAGCTGTAAATGGCAGGATAATGCGTTTCTGCAGTGACAAATGCAAGAAAAAGCTTTTTTCGTCGGGACTTCGCCCCGAACCCCAATGATTAATAATGAGTTGTAGATGTCAGGAGAGTGCGTTACTGCAGTGAAGCATGCAAAATAACGCTTCTAGCGTCGGGGCTTCGCCCCAAATCCCACTGGAGAAGCTTACAGCCCTCCCTCAGACTCCAGCTTGCTTCAACATGACTGTTTTTTTTTTCACGAAAGTTAAAAAAAACTGCTTTTTTATTATCGTAAGTATATATATATATATATATATATATATATATATGTATGTATATATATATGCTGTACACTCGTTTATGCATATGGTTAGTGTTTACTGGGCGTTAGGGTTAGGGTTTGAAAAAAATCGCCCCCCCCCACTCCAAAGTTCTGGATCCGCTAGTGGCTGTCACTGTAGTTAAATGCTAAAATAAAGTTTTTATAATTATTAATTACATTAAGTGCATTATTGAAGTTGACGTTGTCGCGTTGTGGCAAGGCACAAGGTTGCTCTCAGATGCTCATCAGTCAGTCTTGATCTTAATGCTGTTTTGTTGATCTTCATTCTGGAGAAATTTGTTCGCAAATGTACGTACTCCCAAACATCGCTAGAATTCTAGCATCTGCGAAGAATAAGTTAGGAAACTTCTCTCTGGGAAGAAACTGGTAGATATCTGGAACGCCAACATCAGCGTATTTTTGCTTCAGAACAGTGTCACGCTGCGGGTCCATTAGTTCCATCTGGACTTCCTCTGGAACGTTTTTCACGTCAACTGCGAACGGAGTGGCAAAAATCTTTCAGTAGTCTGGAGAGGATGCACATGTCTACATAGTCGTTCAGGCGCAGTAGTTATGCTCTGTAGAACAGAGAAATTAGCCAGATTTCTATATGCCAGCTGAATGGCTCACAAAGTTAGCTTGCATCTGAATGGTTTGATGCTATCAAACATCACTGTAATCAGCTGTTTGTGCCCTGTAATTGTGAATTGAGTTCATTGAGATGTTGCGTGATGTCAGTAAGAAAAGCAAGATCCGACAAAAACATTAGGTCACTTAGCTCTGTCCTTCTATTTCCCGTATCAGTTTAAAAAAATCTCTGCAGCACTTTTACACGACTCAACCATCTGACTTCCGTACGATACAGCAAATCTCCGTATTCCGTTTCTAAATCAGCTAAAAATGACACAATCTGTATGTGATTGAGACCCCGTGCACCTATGAAGTTCACCGTCTTCACGACAACATCTATCACATCTTCATATGTAGACTTTTGCAACAGAGTGATTCTTGGTGCAGAATGCAGTGTATGTCTACTGTCACATAAACAAATTATGTATTTGTTAGTCAAAGGTCAATCCTCTTTGCTGACGAAGTTATTTATAGTTATTCCAAGAAAAGCTTAGCTCGATCACACGAGGTCTGGAAGATTTGATTCTATTGGTTGTTTTAAAAGAAGAAGTCACCTGACTTCCGCCTAGGGCTGACAGTCTGAGCGCGAATTAATCAGTGAAGAAAGTACACTCATAGGAGCAAGTCATGTTTTGTTAGAGTTCTGTTTAATAAGCTTTGTGATTTTATTTCATATTATTTGATCTACATTGTACATAAGTTGTACTTACGTTTTGTTTAAATAAAGTTTCCTGAATATTGTTTTCTACAAGAAAGTCTTTTTAATTGTGAATTCTAGATCTACATTTATTTAAATAATTCATCTACAAGACTTGGATCAAGTCGCTTGTCGCCAACCACGTGTTCCAGTTAGATTCCCCGGCTATCACAAGTATACTCTCCTATCAGACAGCAACTTTATTACTACATCTCAAGATAAAGTTGGCGAAGTCTCTATTCATCATTGACAGAAGAGATATTGTTATATATGGCACCTTGATGATAGGAAAGGTCTTGTGACATCTGACACCTCCGACATTGTGACATCTTTCGACGAATATAATGTGGCACAAAATTTAATCCAGATCTAGAACTAATTTCTAAAATCTTCAAAGGAACTTTATTTTCACTTAACGGAGGACAAAAATTTCTGTGTTTAACAAGGTCAGTTGGTTATCGATAATTATTTTTACTAAGATTTTCGTTAGAGTTACGTCTAACTCACGAAATCTATTATATGTAATTGGCAAAGGCAATAAGACCAATATACATAATTACTGGCATTATTATTAAAAGACTAGTCAAGCAATTAACTGGCAGTATTCAAAAGACCAGTAAAGCAAATAACTGGCATTATTACAAAGACCAGTTCAGCAAATAACTGGCAATATTAAAAAGACCAGTAAAATAAATAACTGGCATTATAAGGAAGACCAGTAAATAATCATTTGTCTGGCACAAAGTAAACGGAAGACCAGATTTAACCAACTGTTAAACCAGAATAAAAGTACTCGGCTCAATAGATCTGTAGATCAAGACTTAGACTCCAGTAAAGTACAATTTTACTGTCAAGCATTATTAACAGACTAAGGCTTCAAGAACTCTATTAATATATTATAAGGATATCTGAGATAAGACAAAATCCAGATATCGAACATTTTGCTCCAATACAAGAAGAATACATAAAAATATAAAATGGCTACCAGTTCCAGTTATAGGACACAACGATACTTCGAATTGGTGGAACTAGCAAAAGAAAAGCAAATTCCCAAGCCAGAATTATGGGCAGAGAGACAGGAAGAGAAAGAAGCAGAAGAAAAACGCATGCAATTAGAAGAAAAAAAATTGCAAGACGCCGAAAAACAAAGGCAAGATGCCGAAAAACAAAGGCAAATAGAAGAGAAGAAATTACAAGACGCCGAAAAACAAAGGCAACATGAAAAATAAAAAATGGAATATGACAAACAAAATAAAGAAAACAAAGAAAACATTCCGAATCAAGGCCAATCAAATATGACCGATAAATACAGATTGATGAACAAAATATCGGCATTTAATGAGAAGATTGATAATATGGACTAATACCTCATTAGATTTGAAGAGATAGCTACTACATCCGGTATACCTGAAACACTTTGGTCGAGTTCACTCCTCACTCTCTTGACTGGCAAAGCTGTTAACATTTGCTCCCAACTGTCCCAAAATGAACGCAGCACTTACCATGATATCAAAGAAGCTTTACTGCGCCAATACGGAGCAACCTCAGCCAACTATAGAAAGAAATTCTATAATGAAAGGCCACAACAAAATGATGATCCTCAAATATTTGTAGCCAATATGTCAATGTGGTTTGATAGATGGGTATCCATGGCCAAAGTAGAAGAAAGTTACCAAGCTCTTCGTCAACATATTATTATTGATAACATCACCCATGCCCACGCAGAAGATATTCAATCATATATAATAGAAAGAAATCCCACTGACATCCAGACATTAACAAAGATCATCAGGCAATATAAAGCAGCCTATCCAAACAAGTCAGTCAAACCTTCTAATGAAGAAAACTTTGTCTGCTTCGCTCAAGACAAAAATACAAGATATAAGCCAGATGACAAAGTCAAATGTAACAAATGTCACAAACCAGGACATTTCACTTCTCAATGCCGCAGCAAGACCACAGAATGTTCCTACTGTCATAAAAAAGGCCATCAAATTCATGAATGTTGGAAAAAACAGTCAAGTTCAAAAAATCAAAATTATGATAGACCCACATCGCCAACTCAAAGAGAGCAATACAATTTCAACAAAGCACCTGGAAATAATAAACCAGATAATAGACCTCACCATAGAAGTCAATCACAAGATTCCAGACCACAATATGCGCCAAACAGAAGCTCATATAACAGAAGCTATTACAATGAACATTCAACTATGACAGTTATTGCGAAATCCAATGGTCTCAAATTTTATCCAGGCTTCGTAGGAGACATGAAGGTGGAAGTTCTTCGCGACACCGGAAGCACGTCCACATTAGTACATGAACGCTTTGTACACGCAAACCACTTCACAGGCAATCATGTCCAAGCCACTGCCTTCAACGGAACTGTCAGCAAGTTACCTGAAGCCATCATTTATGTTACTACACCATTCTTCAGTGGTCAAACAAAAGCATTAGTAACACCCAATCTACCAGTAGACCTAATCATTGGAAACATAGAGGGAGTTAAAGAATGCACTCCTCAAGAACTCGATGAATGGACGAACGCCATAGAGCAAGGTCAAAGATGTCTTGCAGTAACGACAAGATCCATGTCCAAACAACAAGAACATTTGGCACCTGAAGAAGTTAGCCAAAATGACCACATGGCTACCACAGTTACTCAAGCTATGCAGAATGTAACAGAACCAGTTACTAGTCCAGTAGCCAGCAACAATCAAGAACATTCAACATGGACACCCCCAATTACATCAAGCCCATCCCTACCGGTCGTACGTCCACCTCCAATTCCCGAATGTCCATTGTTGAATTTCGATGAACAAGACGACATGCCCAGAGTCTCTAACAATGATACAAGAACTCTAACTGGTCAAACTGAAGTACATCAAGACAAGTCATATCTCCTACACGATGACTTCAAAGAAGAACAGAAACAAGATCCAACATTGCAAATACTTTATCGGAAGGCTCAAGCAAACAATCAGACGAATTCACCAAATAAACCATATTTTCAAAATGGCCTACTGATGAAGAATGCCATGCACAAAGACAATGTCATTCAGCAAATAATAGTGCCACAGAAATACAGAAAACAAATAATGGCCACAGGACATAACATTCCACATGCCAGCCATATGGGCGTAGGCAAAACCAAAGCCAGAATTCTCAAAGAATTTTATTGGCCAAGCATCATTAAAGACGTCAAGAAGTATGTGAAGTCATGTCATATTTGCCAAGTCAAAGGACCTAAGAACAACAAATCACAGGCACCAATTCAAGACATGGAATTGACAGACAAGCCATTCCAAAAAGTCTCAGTCGATTTGATTGGTCCTATGCCAATAGCTTCAGCAAGAAACCATCGATATGTCCTGACATTGATCGACACATGTACTAGATGGACAGAAGCAGTACCTCTAGTCAACATTACAGCGCTTGACATCACCAGAGCTTTGTCAGAGATATTTTCCAGAATTGGTTTACCAGAAGTCATCCTATCTGACAGAGGCACACAGTTCACAGCTGACATTACCAGAGACTTCATGAACATGTACCACATCAAGATGAAGTTCACAACGCCCTACCATCCACAAAGCAACGGGCTTTGCGAACGATTCAACGGTACCTTGAAGAGGTGCATCTCCAAGATAGCACACGAAAATCCGCAGAATTGGGACTTATTGCTACCAGCGGCTCTGTTTGCATACAGAGAAAGTCCTCAAGAAACCACAGGATTCTCACCTTTCGAGATGGTTTATGGCGCCAACCCTCGAGGACCTATGGCAATCCTCAAAGAATCAATCATCCGCCAAAACTCAATCTCATCAGAAACCAAAACAGCATTCCAACATGTGCAAGATACCAGAAACATAGTCATTTCTGCATGTGAGAAAGCAAATGAAGCCACAGCCATAGCAAATTCAAATACCAGAATGAGAATAAATAGAAACAGAACACTGAAACAATTCGAACCAGGAGATCAAGTATGTCTGTTACTACCAGACAAAAGCAACAGACTGTTTATAAAATGGCAAGGTCCATTTTCCATACTAAGAAAGATAACAGAAGTTGACTATGAGATAGACATCCACAACAAAAAGAAAATCTATCATGTCAACATGCTACAGAAGTATAATACAACAGAAGATATCACTAATCCAGAACACAATGAAAGAGCCATATCATGCCTCGCAGTCATACCAGAAGAAGATGAAAATGACACATCGGAATTTGACGACATCAATATGCCTCAGACAACTACCAAACAAACTGAATTTTGGCAAGACATAAAGCTCAATTCGATGACACCGCAAAAACAGAAAGAACTGACTACAATTCTTAAAGAACATTCAGAAATATTTACAGATGTTCCAGGCAAAACTTCTATTGCAGAACACAAAATAATACTTACTAATTCCAAGCCTACAAAAGCAAGACCTTATCCATTACCAGTACACTACAGAGACTTTCTTAAACAAGAAATTAACCAGCTATTAGAGCAAGGAATCATTGAACATTCCGACTCTCCATATGCTGCACCAATAGTTCTAGTCAAACGTAACCAGACGACAAATCCAAGAATGTGTGTCGATTTCAGACAATTGAACAAAATAACCCAACTCGACTCATACCCTATGCCAAATCCTGAAGATCTTATGACCAAATTTTCAGAAGCAAAGTTCTTCACCAAAATAGACCTGTCCAGAGGTTATTATCAAATACCGGTCAAACAAGAATGCAAACAGTTTACGGCATTCACCACAGCTTATGGACTATTCCATTTCAACTTCATGCCATTTGGTCTAGTCAACGCCAGCAGCACCTTTAATAGAGCCATCCACAGCTTACTAGGCAATCGCTCTGACACAGCGTCATATATAGATGACATTTGCATATTCCATAAGACATGGAATGAACACATCAAAGGTTTAAAAGAAGTCTTCAGCATACTGAAACAACATGGTTTTACCATCAAGCCTAGTAAGGTAGAACTAGCCATGTCAGAAATATCCTTCCTGGGTTATAAGGTCAGCTACAATTCGCTGAGACCACAAGAGAACATTATTCAACGCATATTAGACATCAAAGTACCCACCAGTAAAAAGCAAGTGAGAAGTATTTTGGGTCTGTGTAATTTTTACAGACATTTTATACCAGGTTACACAGCACTCATAACTCCATTGATTAAACTCACTAAGAAAGGACAACCAACGAAGATTCCATGGTCTACAGAGTTACATACCACAATTGAGAACATTAAAGCTGAATTTTCCAGAGACACTATTCTCAAACTTCCGAATCCAAAGAAGCAATTTCACCTCGCCACAGATGCTTCATCTTCAGCTATAGGTGCATGCCTAATGCAGAAATATCAAGACACTTCAAAGAAAGACCAAGAGACTTTGCACCCAGTATTTTTCATCAGCAGGAAGTTGTCAACAGCTGAAACCAGATACTCAACCATAGAACGAGAATGCCTGGCCATCGTATGGGCCATAGCCAAGTTCTCCAGATATTTACTAGGTGCTAAGTTTACACTCCTAACTGACCATGCACCACTAGCATTTCTGAACTCAAAGAAGTTAGCGAACAGTCGTTTAACTCGGTGGAGTCTACAACTCACAGACTACCAATTTGAGGTTAAGACAATTCCTGGACGTGAGAATGTCTTCGCCGACACACTTTCCAGATGTATTTAATTATTTACATAATTTTGTATATATTTTTTTTTCCACAGGTGTAATATATCAGTTTTGTATTGTACTATTTTAATTTTACCATGAAGCACCATGAAGAGAAGATCCTCATTCAATTCAAAATTCAATGCCTTGTATAACTTTTGATACTATTCATGACAAACATTGTCTCATTTTGTAACCACTTTAATAGTGAAACAAGTGTTCCAGGTCATTAATAATTTTGTTCTCAAAGACCTGACACTACATTTACATTTTTCTTATCTCCATGTTGACTTTATTTTTCAGAGCATTGGCATGTATTACCTCAACCATTTCTATATAATTTCATGCATGATATCTTGTGTATATTTAAATAATTTTACTAATATGTAAGCATTTTTATTGCCATACAAAATGCTTAAAACGGAGGGGGGGGGTAATATGTCACATAAACAAATTATGTATTTGTTAGTCAAAGGTCAATCCTCT
>JADKLZ010005465.1:13062191-13101896 GCA_021533235.1 Biomphalaria straminea | reverse complement strand
ACTTCCGCCTGTGTTTTATATGCTTCTGTGCATAGACATCGTAAGGCCATGAGAGTATTTTTCTTTTAAAATTTTTTAACTTCCAAGAAAATCTTTTATGCAGAATAATAGCAATGAAGTATATACAAAAGTAGGCAAACAGTACCTAAGTAATATTCTGTTTTGTAACAAAAATAATGCCCACAGTGTTAAAAGCGGACATACTGAACTGTTATTGTTGGAGGCCCATGACAGCGTTAGAGACGGATTAGCCCGTTAGCGTGATGTGGTACGGTATATATATATAGTCTACCCTTACGGCTCAGGACCCCGCACAAGACACTCGTTCAGGGCCCGTCGCACTGCTAAGGCCTCCCCTGTATACAGAAAATTCCAGGTATCTTGTTACCTTTACTAATAATAGATTTAAATGTCGAGTATTTTAAGGTTACGCTAATTAGCTTTGAAGCAGAATTTACAGAATCGGGTATAACTGGTCCAATAGTTATTCTTAACAATGATAGAATTGTCCATTATTCGGGTTTGGCTTCTTTAATTTCAGAATTAACTTCACACCCGAGTTATTACCCCTCTATTCATCTTTCCGCAATCAATTGGAAACATGCTTTTCTAAATAAAAAAAAATCGTTCTTATAGAGTGATAAAAGAGTAAATTGCAAAGATGGAAAAATGAATAAAAAAAAAAAAACAACAAATGTACGTCTTTTCATCAGAGGAAATTTCACAATCATTGCATATTTTTTATTTGTGAATTTTCCCCATGCCGAGTTGACCAGAGTGGGGTTACGAAACGGCGTGACGCAAAAGCTAAACCTATGAGTGGCCGTCTGTTAGGCATAAATCAAAAATCAACTTTTCTGAACTGTGATAATCACTCTCTAAACCTGTCAGCTTTTCATTCTGCTGAGATAGATCCAACAATTGTCACCTTTTTTGTAACTGTAAATGAGTTGTTCAACTTTTTTTTTCCAAGTTAACCCCAGAGATCCGTCCTTTTGAAGTTATTATCACATCCTTCCTTTTAAAGTTATTAAGATTGGTATCTACTAGGAACTATAACAATTCGACCACTTCTGGTAGTTTTGACTGGCACAACAAGTTCGCTAGACGTTGGTCTATAAGTGTCTATTTCGTTTGTTTTTGCATCGTATTTCACTTTGCTTTTCATCTGTTTTTCGTTGAGTAATGTCTCTGCATTTAAAGTTACCGATGGTTTCAATAATTTGAGATCAGTTGGAATGATGTCCCTGAGTCTTCTACTCATCAGCAGTTGTGATGCTTATCGGTGTATTTCTATACTCGAGCATAGCAAGATATGGATTTTTCTTATATAGCTATGACTTATCTTTGTGCTTTCGCACAAAACATAAACAATACATAATTGAAACTCATTCATGCTTTCTGCAAAATGGTGAGAAACAGGTGAAACTGATCACCCAATCCAACGAAAAAGCAAAAGAAGGTAGTGAATACTATGGATTCCTTGTAATCACAACAACCAGAAGAAAGAAAAGACTTGATGGAAAGTTGAGTTCTAATGTAGGACTGTCAATAGAACTGCAATTCAAACGTGTTGCGACAGAAGTGCTGGACAGATTTCATATGGGGATGAAGGACAGATTACAAAGGCTGGAAAGAAAATGGATACCTTAGGGTTTCTTCTTGGACCAAGACACCTATTGGATGATGACACTCTTATGACAAACTGTGTTATTTTTTACTGTTTGTATAATGAAATAAATTGCAAATCGCTTAATCAATGATGTCAATGATGCACGAGCACTTTTCATCAACAAACCAGTAATACAATCACCAATAGGCTCAAACTTTGCAACATCCTCTGAATACCGCTAACTCAGGCCACTTCCATTGCCTCATTCTAAAAAAAAACTATCACAGGAGCACAATGACGCAAGAAAGGCTTATCATGGCATTAATGTCAGTGAAGTCACAAATACTAGAAAGTATCGATGTAGATGATGTTATAGATGTCTTTGCTGCACAGAATGCACCACGTGAAGCGATATGAATCGAGATTTGTCACTTGTGCATTATTTAGCTAATAACCAACGGCATTATTCATTAAAAGAGTCTAAATGATTTTTTTTTGGGTTAAATTTACTGATATCCTGAACTAATTTAATCTTGGGCTTATATATTTTTGCGTACATTATGTCATGTCTTATATCGAAAGTCAAAATGCAAGGGGCCCCCAAAGAGGTCGGTCCCCCCCCCGGGCCCCCGAACCCCTAGCTACGCCCCTGTGTGCTAGACGAGCTACAGTGTTCCCTACACTTTCGCAGACCCGACTTTTGCAGAATGGTTATACCACGGGTTTTCAAAGACATTAGTTGATACAAATACTCCCGCGTTTTTTTTTTTTAAACACGATAACACGGCCCATGGCCGCACGATTCCTATGCACAGTAGTCTATTGGAAAACAAGGTTACAGAGACGTTTGTGTGGTAACACGAACTTAAAATCGGTCCCCGAAGTGGTCCACCCAGGCAGGTAAAAAGTCAGGTATCAATATATGAAAGATGTATCAAAGACAAATGACATAGAAGAATGGAGAAAGAAGGTTGACAGATCCTTTGTGGTGCCAGAGCGGTCCAGCAGACCAAAGGATAGGTGAAAGTGAATGTGAAGTTCGATGTAAACCTGGCCTAACTGATCTCTTATAATGATTATCTAATTGTTCTAATTGTTTTGTAAATGGTCAATCTCTTATTCCAATCATCAAGAAAAAAAAATCTGTAAAAACAAAGATAAAAAAAAGATTATTCCTTAAGTTTTGTATGGAAATGTTGTGATACTGCAGTTCAAGAGATAATATGAAAAACTACTTATTAATTGTTGTTTTAAATTATGTCCAACTTATATGCATAGGCCTACTAATCAGATTTTTTCTCTTCAAAAAAAAGTAATCATTTTTTTGTGTGTAAATGTAGTAGTATGACAGAATATACTTAACTTAGAAATACATATCTAAGAAAAAAAAGAATTATTTTGACAAAAAATAAAAAAATATTTGCATAAATGTGTTTAAAATATGATAAGCTCTTATATTATCTTATATCCTGGAAGCTGATTGGCCAAAATAGCTGTACAAGCACAATAACTGGTTCAATACAGGCTAGGTTACAGTACCAAATAAGGAATTCTTCCCATATACCCTCACCCCATTTTATTACAATGCAGACTAAAGTAATAGTATATTATAATGTATTAATGTATACCTAACAATTATTTTTATACTGTAATGCGACATAACAGTGCTGTATGCCACTTTTAAAAATTACTGAACATTTAATGAATTTTTTAAAGCATGTGAAAGCAATTAATGAAATGGGGAAAAGGTTATCTACAGGTTTTACGTGTTTGGGGATGTCCTGTGATACTGTTTATATCTGCAAATAATGTAAGTGTAGGCCTACGTAGCCTATATGAAATGAAATACAGCGGAAATATGACCTTCGCGTGCGGTCTTAGAACGTATCGCAAGCGAAAGTCAAAAAAACACTGTATATTTGTTTATTAATTTTCTTTTTTTTTAAGAAATCAATTTTTCAAAAGTTACATTTATGTTACTACAAATGTTATAGGCCTACATGACTCTTTCATATACAATTTTCATAATTCAAACAGTTGTTCAAAACGTATCACTATGCATTTTCCTACTAAAATCCGTTTGGACGTCGATGTTTACATACGAAATATACGATTTAGATTGGTTGCTTCCACCTACGTGTTTTTATTGTGAGCTGATAAATGATGATAGCCTCTTAGAATCGGAAGGTCATTAGATGCTGTCTTTACCGAAACTGAACGGTATTTTGAAACGCAATTGGTGTCATAAAGATTCTGGGAAAATATTAAGTAACTAGTCCTAGTTTATGACAACTGATTTGTTTTTAGACGTTGGAGACAATTTATAAAATCTCCGATCGCGGGCCCCCCTCAGGTGCGGGGCCTGGGGCGGTTGCCCCACTTGCCACCCCCTAAGGCCGCTACTGGGTATGCCCGTCCCTTCTTTTATGTTGTCCTACCATCGCTTTCACTGTCTGCCTCTTCTTCTTTTTCCTGGTACTGTTCTCTAAAGGAAGGTCTTTGCGAGCCCCGTAGATCTTGTAATATGGCCATAGATGTTAGGCTTGTGTTGTTTTTTTTTTTACAATAGTCACCATAGGGTCCAATCGCTGCAGTAACCCTTGTCTCTAATCTCTAGGTTTGTGATGCGGTCTTTGAATGTGATGCCTAGGATCCTCCTGTAGCATATCAATTCCATTGCTAGGATCCTCCTTTGTAACCCTGCAGTCAGCGTATAAGACTCGCAAGCAAATAAAAATGTGGCCATTACCAGGGAGCGCATAAGTCTGATTTTGGTGCCGACGGCTAAGCCAAATTATTATATGCTGCTGTGGACTGCTCTATTCAGGCCAATAGTTCTGGTTTTGTTCCCTCATCTGAGACAATAGCTCCGAGGTATTTGAAGCTGCTAACACTATTCAGCTTTTCACCTCCAATACTAATGCCTCTTTTAAAGCCCTGTTGGCTGTTGGTCATAATTTGAGTTTTTTTTCAGCATTTATTTGCATGCCATATGCTGTGGAGTCTTGTCAATGCGCATCACCAGGTCAGCTAGTTCTTTTCTGTCCCTGCTAGGCCATCAATATCATCTGCGAAGCGAAATTAATTATTTTTCTCCAATGCTAACAGTACCTTCATAGCCCTCGAGAGCATACTTTGAAGGAAACTTGAAACCAGTATCACCAACCAGCATCACATGTATAATATGTAGCAACATCACAAACCACTTAGAAAACCATAATGTCTTTACTCCATACCAACATGGCTTTAGGAAATTTAGGCCTAGATCATGTGAAACATGATCCAAATTCAAAAACAAAATTTAATAAAATACTCAGAAAGACACAAGAAAAAGGCACATTCCTGTCCCATTTGCTAGGACAAATTTGTACAAAAGCGCATTCTACCCTAGCGCTATTACTATGGAATGGGTTGCCTGAGCTAGCCATGAAATGACCAGTGACTTGGCAGAATTTAAGTTATTGGTTAATATGCATGACGCGTAGGACGTAATCATCTTCTTTTTTAAAGTAACGTCTGTATTGTATAAGATAAGAAACACAACTAATAGCACTAATTGATGATTTTTCAAAATGTTCAGATTAACAACAACTTAAAAGTATATCCAGCCATGACTATTTTTATTTACATTTTTTCCCGTCCCTAAGCTGACGTCACTTTATCTTTCGGCCATTGAAGCTCGTAATTTTTTACACTTTCAAATTACTTTTTTCTAATATAAATACGCTTTTCTAAAATCTCAAATTTTTTTTGGAAATTTACCATTGTCTATTCTAATCAATCGTTATCTCAATTTCGAAAAAAAAAACAACCCTCTTCAGCCCATTAGTACCCAGTTCCAACTTTCTTCACTACCGGGTAGTAAAAAAGAACAATTCCACACCTCTTGAGTTTGACCTCACCATGAACTTAGCCTTAACAAGGAAACGGAAATAATATGCTTCAAAAGTGAAGTAAAAAGGTGCATGCGAATATAGTAGATCTAGTAATTAGCAATATAGTAGATCTAGTAATTTGGTAAACATTCAAATAAATTTATTTAGCAATAAATTAATGTTCGAACCTCTATACAAATCTGGGCGGTTTGAACTTCTCACTTTAGTAAACAATATTGCGTTCTAAATATTTTTTCCCAGCTTAATCTAATGTATAATGATAATCTAGTAGTCAATGTAAGATCTAGATTTTTTAAACTGCACAAAACTCGTTTTCTTTTAAAACAATATAGATCTATAGAACTAGATCCAGCTACATTTGTAACAAAAAAAAATATTTGTAGTTGGCAGCTTTTGATATAATCCTCCCCCCTTCCGGGCCAAAAATCTATCTAAGTTGTTGATAAGGTCTTAACAACAAATAAATGTCGTAAGACCGACCCGGACCGCTCATCTAAAGGATTACCGATTCTAGATCAATATCTCTAGATCTTAATTTGCTCTACAAATCTTTTTAATTCAGGAGCTAAGATAAGCCTTAAGTTAAGGCTAAGGTTAAACCGGTTACAAATACAAGGTAGGATCATATCTGATCATATCATATGAATATCTAAATCTTCAATAAGACAATATTAATTATGATAATGATAATAAATATTAATAACTTTAATAACGGACACAAACTTGGCTAACAGTAACATCATTCACATTGTGCATCTCTAGATCTAGAGTCTAGATTAGCTATACTAAAACAGGGTCGTCGGACAACCTAAGCCAAGTTCAAGTTGCGACCATTTTCAACTTTGAATTGTTATATCTTCGTAATGGTCTAACCCAGCGATGCCCAAACTACAGCCCGCGGGCCAGATCCGGCCCGCCAAAACATTGGGGAAAATGTAAAAAAAAATGTAAACAATTAGAATGTTGAAAAAATATTCTCTTAAAGTTAGGATTCTCTCTCATTCTTTGATGAATTCATCTTTATGTTTGGTATTCTAATATTCATAGTAAATATTTTTTTTATTGTAAATATATTTTTTTCAATGGCGATAAAACTTGACAGCTACTTTTAATTCTTGGAAAATTCCGCTACTGTCTTGAGCTAGCCGTGTTCTTGACATTTTGGGTCGTGTTCTTTTGATATCAAAGCGATTGGTACGTATTATTTAACGCTTGTGATTTAATGAAATGGGAGAGACTAAGAAACGAAAAGTGGATTCTGAATGAAGAAACGTTCAGGAAAAGTGGACAGAGTTTTACTTTTTGTGGAATTGTTAGTAAGCCAATAGCTAGTTAGTTAGTAAAGCAAGTGTGGCTGTTTTTAAAGAACATAACATTAAACGGCATTATGAAGCCAAACACATAAGCACATATGGTGGCATTCTTGGTTTGAGCCGCGAAAATAAGATTGCAAGGCTACGACTTGAGATTGGGGAATAGACATTCATGAATATTTAACAAAAAGAGACAAGAAATGAGTTGGCTATTAGGGCCAGCTACAGAGTTGCTCACATCTTAAGTAAAACAATGAAGCCTTTTCCGATGCCAATGTGTAAAAAAGTGCTTGCTATCAGTGATCAGAAATGTGTCCTGAAAAAAAGAATGCAGTAGAAGCTGTCAGCCTTTCTCGCATGACAAGTACAAGGCGAGTGGAAGATATGGGGGTAAATCTCCATTCACAATTAAAAGACAGAGCAGCAGAATTCGAGAAGTTTTCTATTGCCGCTGACGAGTCCACTGACATAACTGATACTGCGCAACTCTTGATATTTATTAGCGGTACAAATAGTAATTTTGATAAACAGCGGAGTTAGCAGCTATGAGGAGCATGCATGGGACTACAACTGGAGAAGACCTGTTCATAGGGGACCTTTCTCTTTCTTGGAATAAATTAGTTTGAGTGACTACTGATTGCGCTAGAAATATGGTTGTTGTCACAGCGAGCTGAGAGCAAGAGTTAGGCCTATTAAAAAAGTTGTTGAGTCAAATGGAACTGAAACCCTGCGGCTTAACTGCATCATTCATCAACATAATCTCTGTGGAAAGGTTTTGAATCTGGACCATGTTATGATGATTGTGCTCAACATTGTAAATTTTATCAAATCACGAGAGCGTTGAATCACGGAACTTTTCAGACATAAACAGAGTCAGAATATGAAAATGTTCTATTTCACAGTGAAGTGCAGGGCTGGTTAAACCGAGGAAAGGTAATTTTTTTTTTTATTTGAGACACGCAATTAAAAAAAAATATTTATGAAGGAAAAATCAAAACAAGTGCCACAACTGAACAATCCCCTAATGGTTGTAGGATTTGGTTGTTGTTTTCTGCCGATGTGTCATGTACTCTGACAGATCTGCAACTGGAACTGATTGACTTACTAAGCCTGACATTCCTGCTTGACAAATTTCAAGTAATGCAGACCATTGACTTCTACTCCGTGTTAACTAATGATAAAACGGGTGAAAAACATGTTACGTAATCGCCTCACTGATAAATGTCTAGATTCAGTGCTCTGAAGATGGTTTTGCATCACATTAATTTATGTAAGTAGGTCCACAAATAAAATTATTTAAAATTGCATATTGAATTTGTTTTGTTTTTGGTGGTATGGCCCGCGACACGAATGTCGAAAATTAAAATGGCCCTCAGACCTAGCAAGGTTGGGCATCACTGGTCTAACCTATGAAAAAACTGATACGGTAGTGATAGTGTCAATGGATTCCTCGTCCTTTTTTTTCAATAAAATAGATACGATGTATTGTATAACTACACCATCATGCTAACATTAAATATAATGTCAAAGAGGTGTACTGTAGGAGTGTAGGGTCGGTATCGTCGCGCGTAATGAAAACCGGACAATTTCACTTCGCGTCAGGAAAACCGGAAACTGTGTAAGGGTCAACAGAAACCTCCACAAATTATCATTTTAATAATAATATATTTTAATCTTTAATATCAGATCTAATATATAAATCATTTACACCTGCAGTAAGAACACATGTATGTCTCTTTGTCAGGTTTCCCACACTTGGTATCTCCATTCTAGGTTTGTAATGGAGTCACACCAAGGCTTAGTCAGGTTAGTGGACATGGGTTGGGGGAGGGGTTATATATACTAAAACAGGGTCATCGGACAACCTAAGCCAAGTAGCGACCATTTTCAATTTTGAATTGTTATATCTTCGTAATGGTCTAACCTATGAAAAAAACTGTTAGTGTCAATGGATTCCTCGTCCTTTTTTCAATAAAAATAGATACAACGTATTGTATTTATAACTACACGGATGTTAAAATTAAATATAATGTCAAAGAGGTGTAGGGTCGGTATCGTCGCGGGTAAAGAAAACCGGACAATTTCCCTTCGTGTCAGGAAAACCGGAAACTGTGTAAGGGTCAACAGAAACCTCCACAAATTATCATTTTAAATATATTTTAATCTTTAATATGCGATCTAATATATAAATCATTTACACCTGCAGTAAGAACACACATCTTTGTCAGGTTTCCCACACTTGGTATCTCCATTCTAGGTTTGTAACGGAGTCACACCAAGGCTTAGTGGAAATGGGGGGGAGGGGTTATATAGGTCAAGTGCCCTATCTAACAAGATTGCTCAGTGACTACAAGCAGTACAACTGAGGTCACACATTGGCAACATCTATAGTCTACTCCTCCCTCTGTCTCCCTCTCCAGTGTTCTGGCATGCTTAGTGGACAGGGGGAGGGGTTACGTGGGTAAATTGTCTTCATGTAACTATAACTGGCCTGACACCACTCCTCTCTCCCCTCTCTTTTTTTTTTTATAAAGCGCCTTCATTCTTCTAGCATGCTCAGTAAACTTGAAGGGAAGGGGGTTGGGAGGGGGGTAGGATTTCAGATTATATTTTATATATCTCCATTCTGGGCTTGTAAATGATGTCACACCAAGGTCATTGGACACTAGTTTTACCTGTAGCTTGTTACAGCTAAGTGAAGATTTAATAAATACCTCAGTTAATGTAATTGGCATCTTACAACTTTTATAACTAATCTAGATTAGTTTAATCTCTACTACATCCAGATTATCTTAAACTACAATACTAAATATACATTAGTTGCAATTTTATCACTAGAAAAGTTATGTTGTCCGGATAGCTTGCCAGACTAACATCCACCATGTACGACAGACACCCCCCTTTAAAAAAAAATTGGCTCAATTGACAACATATTTAATAAATCACATGTGTTTCCTCATCTTCCAAAAATATACAAGTCTCCTTGAGATGATGCATAATCAGATTTAAAAATAGCCTTAATCCCATGACCCCTCCTCTTGTTTACCAATTGGGCAAAATTTTGTTTTTTGTATCAGTCTACTTTGACCTGAGGATGAACTTTGCCTTCTCAAGGAAAAGGAAGCACCACATGTCGAAAGTGGGATAAAATGGTGCCTGCGCAGTAGCAATATAGCTATTCCGGTTTAAACATTAAAATAAAGGAGTTATTTTGATAATAAGTGGGTTGTACGGCTAGCTTTACAAAACATCCTTGTTCGACGACCCTGTTTTACTCTAGATCTATGAGTCTATCAGTAGTATCAGTCTATGAGTATGATGAAGACGCCATTCGTCTCAACTGTACTTAACAGTACTCCGCATTAAACCGTCGCAATGCCCCGTACAGAGCCAGTGGCGTAGCAAGGTACCCCAATATCATCAATATGACACATATTTTGTGTGACAAAGAAATCCAGTAGTTTGATAAGTTTGTATACCGATTGTATGTTACTGTATGTAGTATCAGTACATTTGCTAAAAGACATTCCAATGAAAGTTCAATACCACAGTTGACAGAATCACTGAAGACAATGTTTAAATACTGTTTAGATTTTATATATATATATGTATCGGTTGAATCTTTTGTACACCACTGCCATTTGTGACTGGTTTCAAGTTCTGCACTTTCTGCAAATGAAAATATAGTTTGGTTGGCTGCCTGACCATCATAACTTCAAAATTTTATTGTATAAAAATCAGTTGTCAAGCTCATCCAAAATTAGGTAGTCATTAAGTGGACCTTTTAATAAAATGAGAGCTACCTGTATATCAATAAACTATTTTTATAATAATGTGAATTATTATTTTAAGATCAATATTTAAAAATGTTTTATCTTTATTTATCAGACATCACAATGTTACGATCTCGCTCATTTCAACTCATGCACAATTTAGATGAAAAAGAAAAAGAACCTAAGGTAAAATTTATATTTTACATAGAAGAAAACTAAATTATCATCCTGAATAGGAAACTGACATATTTTGTGTAATGAACTCTTAAATCTATATATATTGCCTTTTTTTTCTATCATGAGCATGATGCAGGTCTGTGAAGAAATTAAGCACAGAAACAATGATTAGAACCTTAAATTTAATTAATTTTTAAACTAAACAATCACTATAGTATCTCTGATATCAATAATACAATATTTTAAAATGAAGTTGATACTGACAGTGTGAAATGCGAACAATCTATAGAATGCCTGGCTTATGGGGCTCTCTTTTATTTTCTACTTCTATGGAATGACTAGAATTACTATTGGAATGTATTAAATGTTTGAATACAAAAGATATTTATAATAAATTATTCACAAACAAATAAGAAATACAAAATGAATAACAGGCAATCTTAACATATAAAATACTTAGACCTTTCTGCCCCTTTCTGTGCATTTGGAGGCAAGCTGTCTCCACTAATGTCACTGGCAATGTTTGAAGTGTCTTCCCACTTGGTGTCCACTGTTTTGAGGTCCTCCATGAGTAACACGAGTATGTTCCTGTTAGTACATTCTTCGTATTGGTCTCTATGTCATTGCAACTTTTGATGTGTAATTCATTCTGTTGGAGGATGTCACAAGACCTTTCCTATCGTCAAGGTGCCATATATAATAATATCTCTTCTGTCAATGATGAATGAAGACCTCACCAACTTTATCTTGAGATGTAATAATAAAGTTGCTGTCCGATAGGAGAGTATACTTGTGATTGCCGGGGAGTCTTTCTATCTCGAACACGTGGTTGATGACAAGCGACTTGATTCAAGTCTTGTAGATGAATTAATTGAAAAATGTAGATCTAGAATTCACAATTAAAAAGACTTTCTTGTAGAAAACAATATTCAGGAACTTTATTAGAACAAAACGTAAGTACAACTTATGTACAATGTAGATCAAATAATATGAAATAAAATCACAAAGGCTAATTAAACAGAGCTCTAATAAGGCACAACCTGCTCCTATGAGTTTACTTTCCTCACTCCTTCATTCGCGCTGAGATTTCAAGCTCTAGGCGGAAGTCAGGTGACTTCTTCTTTTAAAACAACCAATAGAATCAAATCTTCCAGATCGAGCCAAGCTTTTCTTGGAATAACTATAAATAACTTCGTCAGCAAAGAGGATTGACCTTTGACTTGTGCAAACTAACAAATACATAATTTGTTTATGTGACAGAGGACATGTCCTGCAAATTCATGAGATATTTGGTCACAACCTCTTAAAGTGGTCAACTCCCACTTCAGCATAGGGTTTCTTTGTTTGAGACCCCATCTCCTAAAATATGTGTTAGTCACCTTTGTTGAGCTATATTTAGTCTTTTCCCAATTTTGGCAGATAATTTTCATGTCTCGCATACATACATTGCTGTTGGGAAGACTAATCTGTTAAGTAGGTCTATTTTTGTCTCAATTCCAATAGCTTGCCTTGTCCAAATAGGCCACAGCATAATTCCTATTCCATTGTTTGCTATGATGCTGCCTAGGTTGTCCAACTCTTTAAGCTTTGATTCGCCAAGCATGATGAGGGCACCCTTTGCCTTATATCCCAATCACACAATTTTAGTCTTATCCAAGTTTATGCAGAGGCGAATTTTGGGTGCCTGTTTATCCAGGCTCTTCATCGTTTCTTGTATGCATTTACTTGTAGACCTGAGTAGTGCAATGTTGTCGGTGAAGTCCAAGTCTGTCACACAATTCTGATCATGCCATGCAGTCTGAGTCTGCTCTTCACATTAAGTAGTTGATGGAGGAAATGAGTCAAAATGCACCCCTATCTCAATTCTAAAGAACTCAGTTGTTCCTTCTTCTGTTTTAATGCAGCAACCTTCCTTTCAACATAGTCTTTTGCTTGTTATGTAGCACCTTTTAATCTGCATATGTCAGTTGTATTTGTAGAAAATACAATGCAAGTCTATCTTCAAAGAAAAATTGTGACAATTGTGTTTAAATGTTTTTCTTTACTTACCGGTAAAAAATGCTGTTAAATTATATGGCTTTTCTTTGTCATTATACTTAAATTATTAAATGACTGAAGGGGTAGAAACTGACATTAATTAGGTAGACAGGCTATTTAACGAGTAATTTGTTACCAATGTTTCTAATAATTAACAAGTCGGAGTCGGATTCCTTTCAGATCTGCCTTTTCGCAAGATTTTCGGATGTTCCTTCTAAGTTGAAAATAATTAACTTCTCGCTGGACGAAGGAGGATGGCGAGCAGGGTATAAACCTGCCTTATCTTGATGTTTGCGCACTAGACTGTAGTTCGGATTTATCGTTGGTCCCTGGCTCAATTCCTGCATGCTCCCATCCTATCGCAATATTTCTGAAAGAACAGTAAAGGTTAAATCATATTTTCAAAAGCCTTTAGTGTTTTTTTTTATCTAACCGTGACGGACAGACCAACCAACAGACAAAACGCACAAAAATATGCTTCTTTCATTCTAATTGGGGCACTAAACAATTTTTTTTTAAAATCTGATTTTTTAAAAAATTTAAGAAATTAGTTTAGAATCATGTCATTGCCTGGCTTTAGTTAGTAAACGAAAGCTGCTGCTAAAAGTTCATTTTAAAAAATGTGCGTGATATCTACATGCCAAGAGCATTTCTTATAGTAACATTTCCCCCCAACATATACGTAATTGTTTTAGAATTGGTGTTTTGTGATTAAAAAATCGCATGCATAATTAATTTTATAAATTAAGCGGTTTGCTTTTAGAAAACTAAAAGTAGCCGTTGCACCTAAACTTTTCAAGCCGCATTTAATGGTGAAATAATATTTTTCGTATCTCTTCTAGTTTTGGCGCCCTGAGTGTGACAGACGGACATTTTGCATAAACCTAATAGAGGCTTTTTCCCCTTACTGGGGTCGCTTAAAAAAATGGATATAAAAAAAATATTATTTTCACTGTTATATTTTACAATAATTTAAAAAAACAAAACAAAGCCCTTGATGCACAGTAACCTTTTTGTGATAAACATCTACTTAACCATGTAGTTCAGTTCAGATTAAATCCTATTAGAATTAGTAGAAGTGCAACTGTAATTATCTTAGTTTAATATTAAAGTGAAATTGGTAAAAAAGTAACACTTATAGACTGTCACCACCTCAAAGTTGGTTCCATTGAGTGGACACCCAGTTAGTATATTGTGAACCAAATTCACTACCATGTTGTGAGAATGTGAATACTTTTAATCATGTGTGAACAGTCAGTTGAGAGAGAAACTTTGAAGCAGTCACTAGAATGTAGTTGTTACAAGAAGTTGATTTGATAAAGTTGTTTAAGTTATTTGTAATAGACTGGAGTTATTTATTATGAGTATTTTGTGAATCATTCTATCATGGATATATTTGGATTATTTCAATTATTCTGAAGTTTGTGTATCATTTTCTACAAGTGGTGTATATATTTGTACTTATTAAAGTATTATTTGTGTCTGCTACATAACGAGTCATTTCTTCATTTGCAAGTGAAGTTTGTACGTGTAGACTATATATAGAGTATTGATCCTGACGAGCCTACAATTAACAAGTTTATGAATGAACCCGCATGTCACCTCCACGCCTACAGTGAACGCAGTGCTACAGTAACTTTCAACAATATAAACCTGTGGTGACATAGACAAAGGCAGTAAATATACCAGTAATAGATTTAAACAAAAACTAGTTGACTGGAAGCGTATCATTATTTTCATAAGCCGCTATTTTGCAGCGGCAACCCTAGGCCATTGCAACCTATGCGGCCGCAGTGGGCCCCTCACTTTTATAAAAACCTACGCTAATTTTTGGTGTATAAATTATTAAATTAAACCGTTTTATAACATAGATTTCTTGCGGCCTCCTGAGGATTTAACAGGAGGTCCTGGAAATCTCCTGAATTTGATGTACTGTATGACTTCGCCACATGCAAGGCTCGTAAAGTAATTCTGTACTTTAGTAAAGAATGAATAAAATGCACAGACAAATTTATTTTCTAATACAAACTTTTAATTTTCATTTATTATCCATATCCCTATCCAAACTTGGCCATGCGATATCCATTTGGCATAGGGATCAATGGTTAAATCTGGTTCTGCTATTTAGTGAAGAATGAATACATATACTTTCTCCTCCCCCCCCCGCCATCTTTATTTTGTTCGCCTCTTACATTACCTAGGATAACTCCATCTGTTCGAGTTGGAAAAATAAAAGAGTGATCTTTCCATGGTGTCCAAACTCTTGAGCATGCTTTGTCGCCCCGATGGTTACTACAGAGTAGATTACTCCCCCCCCCTTTTTTTTTATGTGAAGTGGAAATAAAAAAAAAAGAGTGATATTTCTTGGATATTTCTTAGCATACGCTGCTATCCTGCATGGCTGGTCCTAGGCAACTGCAACCTATGTAACTGCAGTGGGCCCCTACTTTTAAAGAATCCACACTTTCATAGGACCCACAATAATTCAAGATGTATATGTAATGAAAGAACAAATACTAATATACCAATAACATGGCTTTATTTGACAAAATTAGACTACAGTACACAGTAGATGAGACTAGCACGTCTCACACATAAAACGGATGCCGTAATATCTACACACACGCACTGGACACGAAACACACATACACACTGGCCATGACCTTCGTCGCGCTGGACGCACGCAGAAAGCGAACAACTCAGTTACATTACATTCACCCCGCCTAAAATTTATAGCAACATAAAAACATGTAAATAAAAGTGAATGACAATAATATAGGAAGCCTAAGTCATCTGGATAAATAAGTCAATAAATGTTAGACCTTGTTAGACCTTATAATTAGGTCTGCTTGTTCTTGGTCTCAGATCATATCTACCAGGACCAATACTGCCGTCGCTTTGAATTGGTGACATTGGCGGCTCTCTAACTGGAGGTTCCACCCCCATATTTACTTCTTCTTGATCTCCGTTTTCCCCCTGTTGCACTTGTGTGTTAGGAGCAGCCATTGGTTCCATAGTCACATGGTCAGTAGGCACCTGCATCTGTGTGATAGGGTTTGTCTCCAGCTCAAGGTCTTCATGTTCCATATGTTGATACCCCTCTGATTCTCCCTCTCTTGGAGCGGGGGCCAAATGTCGCAGTGACACTGTTTCTTCTCTTCCATCAGGAAGTCTGACAATGGCATACTGTGGGTTGCATGTGATTAAGTCCACAGCTATTGTAGCATCGTCATATTTTGAGGCACGGACTCCCTATTTTAACAACACTTTTCCTGGTTGAGTTAACCATGTCAGGAGTGATTTGCCTAACTTGGACCTGTGATAGAACTTGAATATTCTCTCGTGCGGTGTCTCGTTTGTAGCGGTACAGAGAAGAGAACGAAGAGAGTGCAGGGCTTGGTTTAACACCTGCTCCCATTTGGAAACCGGGAGTCCTTGTGTTTTTAAGGCCAGGATGATAGCTTTCCATAATGAGCCGTTTAGACGTTCTACTTGAGAGTTGCCTCTGGCATTATAAGGGGTTGACCTGCTTGTGGCCACTCCTCTCTCGTGTAAAAATTCCTGCACCTCTCTTGACATGAAAGAGGTACCTCTATCAGTGTGTACATAGTCGGGCATTCCGAATAGTCCAAATAAATTATCTAGACATCTGATTACTGTTGAAGCCGACATATCAGAACAGGCGTATGCAAATGGGAATCTTGAAAATTCGTCCACTATGGTTAGCAGATATGTGTTCCGAGATGTAGAAGGGAGCGGCCCTTTGAAGTCCATACTTAGTCTCTGGAAAGGTTGCATCGCCTTAATTAAAGTTCCATAAGAATTACTGAAGTATCTGGGTTTTACTTCAGCACAGATGCTGCACTGGTTGACAACCAGCCTGACATCTTCACAAGAGAAAGGTAAGTTTTTCGCTCGCACTAAATGCCATAGTCTTGTTACTCCCGGATGACACAGAGAGTCATGGAGCAGTTTCAATTCATTCTGACTCATAGCTGACACACACCCGTTTCTTGAAAATGTATCAGCCGCTACATTTTGTTTGCCTGGTCTATACAAGACATCGTAGTGGAAACAGCTCAGTTCCAGTCTCCACCTTTGAATTTTCTCATTCTTTATTTTCCCTTTGCTCTGTTTGTCATACATGAAGGCCACAGAACGTTGATCCGTGACAAGGATGAAGCGATTTCCAATTAAGTAGTAGTGCCATTTTCTTAAAGATTCTACAATGGCGTAGGCTTCTTTTTCTATTGCTGAGTGCCGCCTTTCACTTCTGGAGAGTGTTCTTGAAAAGAACGCCACGGGGCGGCCATCCTGGTTAAGGGTGGCAGCTATTGCAACATCCGAGGCGTCTGTTTCAACCGTCAGAGGTCGAGTATAGTCGATGGTGAAGATGGTAGCTTTCTCCAGCTCCTGCTTTAATTCGTTAAGGGCTGTCTTTACTGTTTCTGAAAGAGGGAACGACGTGTTATTTGCCAAAATATTTATTTTGTTTGAAAAATTTTGGGATCCTCTGCGAGTAGTATGCCAACATGCCCACGATTCGTTTTTGTGAGCGCATATCATTAGGAGGAGGAACATTTCTTAAAGCCTGAAATCTATCAGGGTCTGGTTTGAGTAGGCCTTTCGAAATTTCGTATCCTAAGAGGCAAACTTTGTCAGTGGCTATCGTACTTTTGTCTTCATTAAATGTGATCCCATACTTTCTAGAAGCATCTAGAAATCTTTGAAGATTCTCATCGTGCGACACTTTATCATGACCACATACCGTTACATTGTCCACATATGCAAAGGTGTCCTGCAACTTTTCATTCTCAATAATCTTATTTATTGTTCTTTGAAAGCATGCAACTCCATTGGTAACACCAAAAGGGATGCAGCAGAACTGATAGAGTTTGCCACATGCCTCAAAAGCAGTAAACGGCCTTTCCTCGGTCTTGATTGGTATTTGATGGTAGGCACTTTTGAGGTCTAGAGTACTAAAAACAGAATAGTTGGATATCTGTTCTACCAGTTCGTCGACTCGGGGCATTGGGTACGCATCCAGTAAGGTGAAGCGATTTATTGTTTGACTGTAATCAATGACCATCCTTCTTTTATGTCTCTCGTTCGTTGTCACAAGCACCTGGGCTCTCCAGGGAGACTTTGTGAGGGTTCAATGATTTTGTCCGACAGGAGTTTTCTAACTTCAGACTCAATAAATTTGTCAAATAAATTGTAATGAAAGAACAAATACTAATATACCAATCATCATTACTAACAATCTCCCCTCAATGGGACGACCTCAGCGGTGGAAATTGAACAAGGCCGATTGGGAGCAATTCCAAAAAAGATGCTCAGAGGATATCACAGAAAGTATCCTCGATGAGCAGAACCCAGCTGATAGTTTCGCTTCCAAGCTACTCGACATTGCCAGGAAAGTGGTCCCCCTAACCTCCGTAAATCCAAAACGGCCCAGTAAACCATGGTTTGATACAGCTTGTAAAAGTGCTATTGGCGATAGGAAAAAACGACTGGCTGCATTCATAAAGAATCCTTCCCAGGAAAACTTAAAGCTAATTAAGATAGCTAGAGCAAAGGCTAGACAAATCATACGGTCAGCCAAAAGGAATTCCTGGAGAAGCTTTGTCGGCAGTCTGGATGCCAAAACTTCTGCTAGAGCGGTCTGGAAGGCAGTAAGGCGAATCAAAGGGAAAAAATCAAATGCAATAGGGCATTTGAAAAACCAAGGACGAACCGTCACGTCCCCCAGAGAAATAGCTGACTGCCTTGCATCCTCAATAGCAGAAAAATCATCCACTGCACACTACACGCCAGAGTTCCAAAAAGTCAAAACCAGGGAGGAAAGACATCCCATTGACTTCAGGTCAGAGAACAATGAAGACTACAACAAACCGTTCTCGCTTGAGGAACTGAGGGACTCGCTGGACAAGTCACATGACACAGCGCCTGGAGAAGATGAAATCCATTACCAGTTCCTCAAGCACCTTCCCAAACCCTCATTGGCAGTACTGCTAGGGGTCTATAACTGTGTGTGGCAAACAGGCGCTTTCCCAAACAGCTGGAGGAAAGCCACAGTTATACCGATACCTAAACCGGGAAGAGACGGCTCTGACCCAGCTAACTATCGACCAATAGCACTAACAAGCTGCATCTGCAAAACCATGGAAAGAATGATTAACGGTAGGCTGGTCTGGTATCTTGAGAGGAACAACTTGATCTCCAAATACCAGTGTGGATTCCGGCAAGGGCGGACAACAACCGACCACCTGGTAAGGCTGGAAGCCTACATCAGAAATGCCCTACTCAGACGAGAACATCTTGTAGCTGTATTCTTCGATATTGAAAAGGCCTATGACACGACCTGGAAACATGGCATTCTACGTGACCTGGAGCTTATGGGACTTAAGGGACACCTCCCCCGTTTTGTAGGGGAATTCCTGAAAGACCGACAATTTCAGGTCCGAGTGGGCACCTCCACTTCTGACACATTTGAACAGGAAATGGGCGTACCCCAGGGCAGCATTCTGTCAGTCACCCTGTTCAACATCAAAATTAACAGCATCATAAATGCTCTGTCCCCTGGCATAGAGTGCTCTCTGTATGTTGATGACTTTGTCATTTTTACTTATGGGAAAAATATGAACACCTTAGAAAGAAAATTACAGTTAAATTTAAACAAAATTCAAAATTGGGCAAATGATAATGGTTTTAAATTTTCGGACTCCAAAACAGTTAGTATGCATTTTTGTAATTTAAGGGGGCTCCACCCAGATCCTGAATTATTTATAAACAAAAAGAAAATCCCCATTGTAAAAACTACCAAATTTTTAGGCCTCACCCTTGACTCCAAATTCAATTTTCTCCCCCACATTAAAGAACTTAAGAAGAAATGTCAAAAGTCGTTAAACATACTTAGAGTACTCAGCCATACGGACTGGGGGGGCTGACAGAGTCTAATCCGATCCAAACTGGATTATGGATCCATGATATATGGAGCAGCAAGGAAGTCTTACCTGAAAATACTCGAACTAATCCAATATGCTGCCCTGCGTCTCTGTCTTGGCGCGTTCCGCACGTCACCAATTCCGAGTCTACATGTGGAGGCTGGAGAGCTCCCCATGGACATAAGGATGAAAAAGCTTGCAATGCAGTACATAGTAAAACTAAAATCTAACCCCACGAACCCTGCTTTTGATCCCGTATTCAATCCCATAAATGTTGAATTATACATTCGAAGGCCTAACGCCATACAGCCGTTAGGCCTTCGAATGAGAGAATCCATCCAAAATTTAACCCCACCCATTGACCAAATTTCCAAAATAGAAACCCCACAAAACCCTCCTTGGTTAACTAGTAGACCCAAATTAAATTTATCCCTCCTTAATTTTAAAAAAGAAAACACAGACCCAACCCTATTACAAGTCCACTTTAGGGAACTGCAGGAGAGCTACGGAGATTGTGGCACCATCTACACTGACGGATCCAAAATGGATGGAAAGGTCGCGTGTGCCTGCTCCTTTCGGAACAAAACAATCTCCCGTAGACTCCCTGATGGATGCTCCATCTTTACGGCTGAATTGCATGCATTGTCGCTTGCACTTATGGCCGTTAAAGCATCAGAAAGGAGAAAATTCATAATCTGCTCCGACTCCAAATCTGCATTGCAAGCTTTGGAGCGGATGAAGACTGACATTCCTTTGGTATATAAGTGCCTAAAGCTGTTAGGCCAAATAACAGCCAGCCATAGGGATGTCACCTTCATCTGGGTCCCCTCCCACGTAGGCATAGAGGGAAACGAAGCCGCAGACAGAGAAGCAAAGAAAGCCCTAAACCAAACAGTGTCAGGAACCCAAATTCTCTACTCGGACCTGAGACAAAGTATTGCCACTGCCACCTATCAAGAGTGGCAAGACCGATGGGAGGCTGAGAATCACAACAAACTCAGGCAGATTGTGGCGGATGTACGGTGGCGGCCCACATCTAAGGGTCTGACAAGGCGTGGTAGCACGACCATGTCTAGACTTAGGATTGGCCACACCTACATCACACACTCTTTTGTGTTGAAGAAAGAGGAGCCCCCACTTTGTGAGTGTTGTGATTCTCGCCTCACTGTGGAACATATCCTTATTGGCTGCCCCAGATACCAGGATGTCAGGGAAAAATACATTGGTGCCATTGACTTACAAACACTGTTCGATAGTGTCGACCCTGGGAAGATACTGGGCTTTATCCGGGAGGTGGGGTTGTCTACTAGGATCTGATTTGTGAGACTCTAGTTACATACTATTTACACTACATTTTTATCAAATATTTAAATTTTTAACTGTACTATTTTAATTGTAAATAGACCTTGATTTTAAGGAGTTAATTATATGGACCTTGGCCCCTGTTTTTATAGAGGGAGAGTAGTCCTTAATGGACTGCGGGCACGACATGGCCTATACTGTGCCGATGTGCCTAAAACTAAAACTAAAAACCAATAACATGGCTTTATTTGACAAAATTAGACTACAGTACACAGTAGATGAGACTAGCACGTCTCACACATAAAACGGATGCCGTAATATCTACACACACGCACTGGACACGAAACACACATACACACTGGCCATGACCTTCGTCGCGCTGGACGCACGCAGAAAGCGAACAACTCAGTTACACTACAGTATAAATTATTAAATTAAACCATTTTATGACTTAAAACAGATTTCTTGCAACCTCCTGTCGATTTACCAGGAGCTCCTGGAAAACTTCCGAAATTGCAAAATATATGAAAAAGTCCTTAAAATATACGGAAATATGTATATAAAAAAAAAGTCATTTTGAGTTGTCATTCAATATGGAAAACACCAATCCTACGCGCGATAAATAAAAACTGCATTATGTATCATGCCACAAACTAATGAAGAATTACTTTGCTAATACAAACTCCTAAATTTCATTTATTGTCTGCTTTAAATTCCCTACCTATCTAAATTTGGCCCCGTGAAATCCGTTTCGAATAGGGCCCCACAATGCTTAAGTCCTGCTCTGCTATTTAGTGTTTGTAAAATTTTTGTTTGTCAAATGTATTACATGTTTCAGATGTTCCTTCAGAGTTGAAGATAGTTAACTTTTAAGAAGACGAAGGGATATGGGAGCGGGCAGGTTTGACAGTCCAGCGCTCAGCCATCCGTAGCAACTTGTGAATACCCATGTGTTCTTCCCCCAACTCTTGTTTTCTCAGGGACTATCTGCAGTGTGATCTTTCCTTTACGCCTTATTACTACTCGACAAAAATGTTGAGGGAAGAAGAGAATTATATATATATATATATATATATATATATATATATATATATAGAGAGAGAGAGAGAGAGAGAGAGAGATTATACTAACTAAATCATGATGGCAGTGATTAATTCATTATTCATTTGTTATTGTAAGTTTCTGACTAGCTAAAATGACAAAATTTGTTGAATAATATATATGTATCATACTTAAAATCTAATTATGTTTAGATATGATAAAGGAGTGTCTGATCATGTGGTATGCTGTCTAAATTGTCATCTAGATAAGAGGTCTTCAACCTTAAAATCTAATCATGTTTAGATATGATAAAGGAGTGCCTGATCATGTGGTATCCTGTCTAAATTGTCATCTAGATAAGAGGTCTTCAACCTTTTTTGGACTACCTCCCCTTTTTTGTATTTTTTTCTTTTCTGCCAGCGCCCTCTACTAATAAAGAAGAAAAAAAAAGGCAAATTTGAATAAAATGTCATTTAATTGTTAATTATCATGCTGTCAATAAGTTGTCAATAATAGATTGTTAATTTTATAACTATTATAAAAAAATTATGACAAATAAGTTGCAGTGATTATAAAAAAAATAATTAATCTCATTGTCTTGACTTTTTTTTCAAATCCTATAGTCCGTTTTTAAGTGAGGCCTACTTTCTTGGGTTTAACTGTAAATTTAATTAAATTTTTTTTACAATACCTCTATTCAAGTCATTCCTTCATGGAGGGTGGGCGAACAGCTAATCTAAAAAATGGGTATAACGATTTTTGTTTCCTAGAAATGTAACAGTTTATGTATATTGCTGATAAAAGCATTACTGTACATGCGGAAAATTCTAGTAAAAATAAATAAATTTAAATTTGGGTAGAGACTAAATTTAGTTTTAGATCGTACATCGGTTTTGAAAGGACTCTGACTGTCACATTCTTGAAAGGATTATCGCATTTGGGAATTTCTGAATGTAAGACTTTATTGATTCAAGAGTCTGTCTAAATTAATGTTCAGGAAAATTTTGCGCATTGTCTTCTAAGTCTAGATCTAAATACTTATTATTGGAATATCAAAAGTAGATCTATAATCTATACATTTGCTTATCCAGGATTTTTTCTCATGGAGATGGGATTAGAAAAATGTCTTTAAATCTAACATTCATTAATTTTTAAGAAAAAAATAATCACTCAATAAGTTGCACATAAGGTATTTTATTTTTTTAATAATATTTTTTGTTTTTCTTGTTTATAAATATTATTATTGTTGACTTCACTAAAAAGTTCAATTAAGGTAATGGGAACCTTGTGCCTCCTGCAGTCTGACAATGTTAGAAATGTCAATATATGCTTTAAATTAGTAAGGTGAAGGTCTCCTCTTATGGATACATCCAGTCTATTTCTTTGCTCACTCATAAGTTTGTTAAACACTAAATCCAGTAATTTCCAGTTTAACCATGTATGTTGATAGAAAAGCTAAAAATAATTACATTTTCAACCACTGTTTTTGGAATTTTACAGGAACTTTTAAGTGCAGCCATATCTTTGTTGTGCCCCCTATATTAACATTCTTTTTACTGAAGACATAATCTTGTAAATCTTTTTTTTTTTCAGTCAACTCAATTTGAACATCAGTAATAAATGTTTAAAAATTGTCATTTATTTTTAAATTTGTAAATTTATTACATCCTTGAAGCAAATCATCATTTCTTCATAGAGTATTGTTTGATGAATTGCATAGACATTGATGTCCTTAGTAATTCATTTGACAACAAAAAGTTATGTGAGATTGTATAGCTCTTTAATATACATTTAATATCTCAATAAAAGAGAAAATAATTTAATGAATTAAATAATTAAATAAATTTCTTTCCTTGCAGAAGGAGGTTGGTTTCATTCATTTGCGTTAGATGCCTTCTCTTTATTCTATATTTACTTCTAAAGCCTTTGTAGAGTCCGACCACTGATGTTGCCTCATATGTCGCAATAAGCTACATAACTACACAATTTTAAATAAAATTTCATCACCACTAAAACCTATTTTTCTCTGCGTTTTTAGCGACCCCCGAAAGGGGAAAAGACGCTATTATTTTTTTGTGTCCTGTCTGATGTCTGACCGTCTGTCCATCTGTCCGTCCCATTTAGATCTCAGAAACTAGAAGAGAAAATGAAAATCGGACATCACAATTATTTAGATCATTCAAAGTTTTGATGCAGCGGCTACTTTTTTCTTTTCTAAAAGCTAAAAATCTAATTTTTTAAAATCATTTATGCAAGCAGTTTTTTAAAGAGAAAAAAACCTATTACAAAGTAGAACTAATTTAAGACAATTAATAATGTTATAAAATGTATTTTATAACACATTTTTTTGTTTCAAATTAGAGTACTATCTTATTAACAAACTCAAGTGTGTTCTTTATAGGGAAGAGATCGTTTACCAAATATTTAACACAATAGGCCAAAGGTTGTAGATTTTATTTTCAATTTTTTTTTTTCAGATTTTAATTGTTAAGTAATGTAACTTATGTTATACAAAGTACTATATTTACACACAAAAAATGTTAATTAATTTTAAAAGAGAGAAAATATATTTAGTATGCATTATAAGTTGGACTCTATTTAAGATAATTAATAATGTTATAATCAGCATTTTTTTACATTTTCATTTTTTCCCCACTGCATCACAAAAATGTTTTTACACTATTAACTTTCACCTATCCTTAAGATGTAAAAAGCTCGTTAACTGATGTCCTAAGCTAAAAAACTGAGGTTTCCTAAAAAAAATAATTAACTTTCACCTATCCTTTGATCTGCTGGACCACTGGGGCAGTACATAAGATCTGTCAACCTTCTTTCTTCATTCTTATCTGTCATTTGTCATGGATATAATTTCATTCGGATGTTTTTTTTTTCTGAAAATATTGAAGCCTTCCTGGGTGGATTTTGAGTTTGTGTTTCAACACAAACTGTCTTTGTAACCTTGTTTCTTTTGATATTATTTGAATAGTTAGAAAGTTTTTCAATAGTTCATGAATATTCTTTTTTTTAATATATTTCTATATGTTCCTGTGACAAGTAGGTTAAGATGTGGCGGTTTTAGGTGTCTAGGGGGTTTATAGAATGTGAGAACCTATACTTGCACATAAGACTTACAGGCACAGCGTTCAGAATGCAGGCAACAAATACTGTTACGTAAAATATATGTACAGTTTATTAATAAAAGGAGAGATAAGTAAATGGTAAAATGCTGTACAGTGTTAGGATGGGATCTAACTATTTACAGAAACAAGTCTATCATCATAAGATATGAGAACCAAGTGGGCTGAGTGTCATTAGGCTGGTTGCTTAGCTTTGGGTCCTGTGCTGCTCTAGTGAGACTGGTGTGGCTGATGCTGACGTTGTCTGCGGGTGGGCTGGTGTAATTCATCCAGGCGCCCTGGGGCAGTCCAACGGTTCATAGCTGCAGTGACGGATCTCCGGGTAGTGGTTGTTGTATGTAGTAGGTAAGGCTGGTATCTTCAGATCTGGTGTCAGCAGACTGGTAACAGCGTTATGAAGATAGGTCTCCAAGTAGAAGTTGCTTATAGATAAAAGCACCAAATCCAAAGTAAGGAAATAAGAAATTAATAAGCGTAGAGCTCAAACAAAGATATGAATCTTCCCTCTCAGCTCTCCAGAAAGAAATGACATGAAAATAAGAAATCCTGTCTCTTTTCCACTCGTGGATCTGGAGGTGGGGCCTCCAAGGAGTCTAGACTGCTCGTCTTTAGGCAAATAAATTATTGCTTGACTTTGATTGTTTCCGGGAGATAGACACATCACGTGGATGCCATTGTAAGACCAAGAGATTATGGCTTGTGTCTTTTGCTTCCTCCAAGGTGGCCAGACGATGGAGGATGTCTGTGTAGACAATCGAGATTATCCGCACGAGATGATCTGAGTATTGAAAGGATTCTTTTGAAGGATGTTTGATCAAGATAGGTACAGGTGTGTGTCCTCTTGTCAATAGCCTGGCGAGACACGTGTCAGATATATGAAAATACATGTGACATCGATGCCTAGAGAAAGGGGGGGTGGATCGGAGGGGTGGTACTAGTGCTTTAGCGCCATATGGGCTAAGTAGAGAAAATAAATACAAAATACTAGAATAGATGAATTAAAGGCTTAGGCCCAAGTGATACCTTGAGTGGGCAAAATATTTTTATCACAATTCCTAAAGCTGATTTGGTTTCATAACCTCACTTGAAAATATTATCATTCAAATAAAAGCATTGGAAGTGGCAATTCACAGTAAAACTTAAGAGAGACTGACATGTCAATGCTTTCATTGTTAAAAAAAGGTTAAATTCTTTTTTTCTTTTTTTTTTTAAAGGAAAATTAGTGTTGAATGGAAATAAACACAGTACATTTTTATTCATTTTCGTAAGAATACAGTTTTGAATGTTGTTTAAACGAACAGATTTCGTGAAGGCTTGCATCTTGCCATTCTTGAAGTATGAAACATTATAATAGCTAATAGAAACATTTTTTTTAAAGCATAGATTAAATATTTCATTTAATTTTTTAAAATGTTAAATGTTTTTTTTTAAACAGTTTCCTGTACTTAAAGAATCTTTTGGTGCTGATATCTATGTGTTTGCCAAAGACAGGGAAATATATACAAATCCTGAAGAAACTAAAAGACGAAGAGCTATTCGACTTTTACGCAGCAACCATAACTCATGGGGATTCACACTTCAGGTAAGAAAGATTATTTTTTTACCTGAAACTCTTTATTACGGCATATTTACTTGACATTTCATTGATAATAAATATATTAACTAATTGTCACGTATAAATTTGAAATAAACCCAAGTCTAGTTTAATTAATTTAACTTATCTATGCCTGTAAATCACAGAATTTCCTTTGATGTAAGCAGATATGTGTCTTTTACTTGCATGACACGTATGACACTTGACAGGAAATAATTTTATTGGTTGAAGAAAATGATTTCATTGGTTAAGACAAGTGTCAAAAACGCGCGAAGAGAAAGTCAGTCTGGATGTAAATCGAGATAAGACATATTTTAGTTTTGAGTTAGAATTTGTAGAGATCAGTCTTGTAGTTGTATTAAATCTAGAAGTAAATTTGAAACAAAGTTATTATCTGATACAGTTCTATTTCTGTACATAGTAATTCCAAGTTTTGAATTAAAGTTCTGATTTTGATTTGACAAGGATCTTCATTTATTGAATCTCTAAGATAGTATTTAGATCTAGAGATATACATCTATAGAATCCTCAGCATCACCATTACAAGATATCAGACTCCTTACTTTAACAGTGATACTAATAAACACAAGGAAGCCATATTAGTGTAATTAATTTCTTATTTTTATTATATTTTCCAATTACTCAATTATTAAGTTTTTTCAATACACAAGAAGCACATTTTTAAACTTCTAAATAGACAGCTTTTTAATTGAGGTAAATTTTTATTTTCTAATTAAGATGTTTAGACATGAGAAGACTTTAGAAAGTAAGTCAACAAATAAGAATGCAAATAATAGGCTGAGGTTGTAGTAATTGAATATATATATATGTATAATATATAGCTGAGGTTGTAGGTAAATAAAAAACACATGATTTTTTCTACAAGAGTAAAAAAAAATGATAAAGAAATGCATAAATAAATGGTCGTATGCTTATATATTGAAAAACAATCTAAAACAGTATGACCCATCAGTTTCTAGTCATATATTATAAAATAAATAAAAATATTCATATGCCATAAGACAATGTAAGGTCTCATTTGGGAAAGGAAAAAATTCTACACACCTGTATTAGTAATGTATGATACAAATCTACTTTGAGTGATCAGGGTAGAATTTTTTTTTCTTTAGGAAAGGAAAAACACAACACATCAGAATAGTACCATGTACCATGAGTCAGCAGTGTAGAAATAACTATCCATACATAATAAACATAAGCTTAGAAATAAATCGCCTCTTATAGCAATTATCATTTGGTTAAAAAAAAAAAAAGAAATATTCTAACATCAAAATGATACATATCTACATTTAGTCATCAGGGTATGTAATATTTATAAACATTTACACACCAGCACTACAGTGCAATCATATAATAAATGGGATTCCAAGTATGTCTTCCCTCATGAACATTTCTCTTGTTAAATGTATTGCACAGTCTAGACAAAGGTTTTTATTTTGAGCTACCAAGCTTGAATCGGAATGCAAAGACAAGAGTTTTTGAGATTCCAACAGCAGGCGAGCTTTTGATACAAAGGACTGGTTAGTTGTTGCATATTACCAACAAAAGACAGTATGATTGGGAATTTGGATAGATCAAAAAAGACGAAAGTTTAAAAAATCTCAATATTCATAATGATCAAGAGGGAGAGCTGCAAAGACAGTGAATATGATAATACAGATTACATGCTTATTGATTTAATCATTGACAAAACAGAAAAGGGAAAAAAAAAACAAAAAAAAAAAAAAAACTCAAAACCAGAAGTTGACCCTTAGCAATGCTGTAGAAATCTGACAATACAAGATGTTGCAAAGCCATTGAAGCTGTTCAATGGACAACAGCCAAAAAAAGTTAAAGTAAAGTTCCCCTTTTAGACCATGCAATACCGGTATATAGGGCAGATGATGTAAAGGTTATTTGTTTCTGTGGCCCACGGTTACTAAGAGTGTCATGTGGCCAGCACACTGACCGACAGCCTTTATACTTTCCCCAACTAATGTCAGGTACCCATTAGAGCTGGGTGAATTCAGAGGCACCCTATATATCCCGAAAAAAAAAATCTCAGTCGTTGTGGTGGCTGAGTGGTTAAGTGCTTAGCTTCCAAACTGGAATGTCCTGGGTTTAATTAATGGTGATGAAGGGACAAGAAACTGTCATACAATGTATTAAAACGGAAATTAGAAGTTAAAGACAATTCTGATAAATTATGTAAAAAAAAGTTCCCCTTTCATATCTTGTAGTTTATATGGAGATGATCTAAAGGTCATCTGATTCTTTGGCCAACACAAGGACCAATCGCCTTTACTTTTCCCCAACTAATTTCAGGTATCCATTAGAGCTGGCTGGACTCAGAGGTGCCCAAAGATCCCGAAATTAAAATTCCCAGTCTTCACTAGGATTCGAACCTGTGACCCCCGGTTCGGAAGTCTAACATTTACTGCTCCACCACTGCATTGATTTCCATTACCAGCGACACTTTGGGTCCGTTCAGCCAGGTAGGATTCAAGACACTTTAGGACGATTCCTGCTAACCCAAAAGTGGCAGAGAATCTGACCATCATAATTTCATGATCTACGTATCAAAAGCTGCTGACAAGTTCAGCATGGAAAGTATGTGGCCAATGTTGGAATTGTGAAGTAAGTCATTTAGTACACTGACCACTGCTGTCTCTGTGCTACGCTTACACATGCGCTCCAGAAGCTTTGACAGGGAGCGAAGATTTGATACCGGGCAATAGTTTTTTTTTAGACATTCTGGGTCAAGACTGGATTTCTTTAATAAGGGCCTGACAAGTACATGCTCAAATTGTTGTGCTACAATGCCTGAAGTCAGTAAAGAGTTAACAATGTTAGTAATTATGGATATAAGCTCATCTAAACAATCAAGGAGCAAGGAAGTTGGAATGGGATCAAGGCATATTGGGCATCTTTAAAATAAGACTCATGCCATGATCATTATAGACACACGAAACTCACAAAAGGAGAATTTTGAAAGATTGGAGAGTGCTCAAGCTGTGAGGAGATGGATGGCATGTCATTTCTTATCTGCTAAATCTTGCCAATCTATTGAAAGAATCAGGGAGTTCAGATACTGGTATTGATGACGCCAACGTTCGTTATTTGCTCCGCCTAACATTTCAGCGAAGATCCTAAATAGCTCCTTTCAATAATCAGAGGGTTAGATTTTTTGTCAAATATTACTAGCTTTTGCATCTTTAATCAAGCGGTTCACCTTGCATTTTTTCTTGGATGTACATAGTCAGACCTGTCTTTCGAAATGTTCGTTCAGCATGTCGGCAAAAAAGTTTGGCTGTCTTTATGTCTTCTGTCATCCAGGGTGCAGATGGCCTAACTGAGACTGTACAATTAACAAGTGGTGCATGGCAACTTTTTTTCAAACAAGAATTGTAATTGCTCAGAACGTCTGTGTTGCTCTGTTGCAACAGCAAAGAGGTCACGTCCATTTTGAAGGAGGCAATTTCTATGGCTCTAAGTCTATGGGAAAACATTTTTCATATTAGCCAAAGGATGTTTGTGTTTTCACACAACTGTCTACCAAAATTGGATGAGCAGTGTTTAATGTTTTTCTTTTTACCAATTCTGTTTGTATGTCTGGTTATTTCTTCCACTTATCTTTTTAGGATCCAGATCAAACTTTGCACAATTATTCAATGTTGTTGGCAATACACAAATCAAAAACATTAATCAATTAGTTGTAATTAAATTATTTAAAATATATTGAGAAAATGTACTTGAGTAGCTCAGTTGCATAACATGTTTGCATACCATCATGCAGTGTCGAGTTCAAATTATGACTCCTATGACTCGAGCAGACTTTTTTTTTTTAAATTGCTTTTGAAAATGCAGCACAGAACCTTCTCCTAGATGACTGATTACATGATTGATTCAAAATAATTTATGCGATTTCAGTCAATATAAACTAGCTTTTTTAAAAAAAAAAACAACTGTTTTTCTTTCTGCTAATTGTAATTGTAACATTGTTGCTTCCAGACCTCTTGGCTGATTTTCATTCTTTAATACTTATTATTGCGCCATCACCAATCGTGCAAATGAGTATACTTATTCTTGTATATAGATAAAACATTTATGTCATTAAACCCAGTTTATCAAGTCTTATGGTACGAAAGTTCTCAGAAAGTTGGAGAACGATAGAAGATAAAAAGCATGTACAAGTAATAAAGTACTTGACAAACGATGTATTTTATACCAGTTTTAATGTAGCATTTGTGTATTTTGTTTTTAGACTTATGGAATCAGAAATAAACAAACAAGAGAAATTGAGGTCACGACGTATGTTGATTATGTTGAATTACACAGTCCTGCTTGGTTAGCTGGCATTCAACGTGGTAAATCTTTTATTTTTAATTTTAAAGACTCAAATATTGTATAAGTAGGGACCCAAAACCGAAGCAAAAATCGCACTTTTCAAAAAATTGCGTAACATTTTTTTAGATTTAGGCGTTTTTCACCCTGCCATATCTTTAAGTAGAAATATCTGATTATAGTTAAAATGGTACCATTAGAAAGGTTATTTTAAGCCCTTTAATAATATGTATAACGTTTTTCCTGTAGGTTACAAAATAAGGGTGATAATCCTTTACGCGTAACATCACCGTGCCGAATAATCGTGCTAGCGGCTGTGATCGTTTTATACCTTGTTTGTTTTTTCGTAAAATGGGGAGTACATCAACAAATGAATATTTTTTTTGAACATATGTACTTTATAGAAAAATGAACGAGCTTTACAATGGTACCAATATCTAATTGATTAACATTGTTTTTATATAAAGAAATTTAAAAAATAAAAAACAAAATGGAATTTCTTTACGATAAAGACATGTAATCGTTTAGTTAATGTCACCATTGAAAAGCCCGTCTATTTTTCTTTAAGAGTGTGTACATTTTATTTAAAAAACAAGCGTTGACATGCTCCCCATTTTAAACCGAACAAGACGCATAAAATAGCGATTTCGCCTGTGTGCGTAGTCTGCTACAATGTGCAAATATGCTCCTTAGCAACACATGAGTCGTTATAGAAAAATTATTTTTATTAAATCTACATCGTATAATTTGTGAGAAAAATGTCTGAGATGGGTCAATAAGATGTTAAACATTAGAGATTTATTGTTTTTTCACCTTCTTTTATTCCGAATTTTAAAAAATAATATATATTCCAACGTTAATGAAAGGTTAATGTGTAACAAATCTGTAAGTATTTTGTGTTTCTAAGGGGTCATGTCTTCGAAAGTAAACCTAATTTTTTTAAAAACGTATTTTGTAAAAGTGATTGATACAAATTAAAGAGGAGGATTTACAGTTCATAAAAAAGTAATGGTTCAAGATATTTAATAAATAATTATAATTGTAATAAATGTATACAAACGCATCACATATTGGCCTTATCCGTTGCTAATATCAACAAATTGTGGCATCGAATGAAGTTATTCTAATATAGAGTAGATCTGGTCTTTTAACTAGATCTAGATCTATATTATATATACAAAATAGATAAAATATAAGATTAAATTAAATCTATTGACATCAGTACACAAAAATAAAGTCTTAATCTAGATTTAGACCTATTTCTCGAGTTCTAGACCTAGGGACTACAAATTAGATCTAGACCTAGAGTACGACTACGAGAGTTTTGACATCCATGTATAGATCTAGAGGCTAGTCCTAGATCTAGATCTTGGTCTAGAGTCTAGATCTAATCTTGGTCTAGACATCTGGAACAAGGGTTCTTCACGTTATTCGTTAAAACTTAAAACCAAATAGCTTCTTTAAAAAGAAACCATCTTAGGCATAATAGCTTATATGGCAGGCTATTTAGATCTACATTATAATACATTTGATATATATATCAAGATCTAAGTCTAATTGTCTATATAGATCTAGATGTAATTTTTAGATTTGAAATATCTTTTCGATGATTTTATTAGCTCATCATACGGTACACTACTTCACTGTGAACTATCCCTTAGTCTGACGAACCGTAGGGGCACCGCACAATATCTATACTATATGTATGTACGTCTTTGTCCACTCCTCTACGTACGTCCTTTTCCATAGAATCTCTTAATGACAGGTCAGAACATTCTTTTATATTGTCTTCCCATTGTTTTCCTAGGTCTAATATAATAGATAAAGACTCTGATTAGTAACTAACTGCATTTAAAAAAAATAATAATAATTCCCATTTCAAGAATAAAACCTCTAGGCTATATTAGTATGTTATTTTAATTTGATAGCTCAGACAGGTCCAAGAAAAGAATTTTTAATATCTAGAAAGATATCTATGTGTTTATGTTTTATAGTCTCTAGTTGCAATAAAAGATCTTTTTTTATAACAGTGAAGTAGCCCTAAGTCAATAGGTATTATATTTAGACTACTGATCGCAGTTCAAAATTCTCAATATCACTATATACCTGTTTTGTAGTCTTCAATTAACTAAATATCCACAAAAAAAAAAAAAAAAAAAATTCATATTCACATTAATTCATTTTAATTCTTATTAAATTAAAAATGGATTATAATGCTGTAATGAACTTAAGATCAGTAGATGAGTAGGTTTTATATGAACATATTTTTAAGACATCTAACTATTTATACTAATTATTGATTATTACAAGACAGTATTTTCCAATAAAGCAATGATAAACTTATGACCTAGTTATTATATTATTTTTCAGAAAGCATAGTTATAGCTGCATAAACTATTTTAAAAACTTTAATATTGTTTTAAGAAGAAAAGTTGTGAAACTTTGACATCTAAAAAATGTAATCTACATAAAAGTCTATAAAGTTGATCATGTTGAAGGAAAAAGTGACTAAGCTGGATGTGTTGAAAGTTAAAATCATAATGAAATCTTAAATTGAGAAGAACATATGGAAAGTAGCTAACTAAAATGAATCTTTCTATTTTGATTAACATGTCATTGAGATACTTGCTCTGATGCAAGTATTATAAATATTAATGTTTCTCTTTTTCTGATAGGCAAACTTCTCACAGCTTGATAGCTGAGATTGTAGGCCTAATAACAGCACATTGGCATTGGGTGGTAATAATATTTTTATATCAAATTTATTTAAATTTAAAATATATTTTGAAGGAGTTAATTTTGGTTAAAAATTTGTGAATTTTAGAAAAAAAAAAGTTCAAGCTTGATACTATATTCATGCTAGTTCATGCAACCTAATCAGTGTAAATTTGCTACATTAAGATAATGAAAATAATGACAAATATATGTGTTTCTATGGTAAAATTCATTAGCCTGGGGAATTACAGTTTATATCCTGTATTTTCATGTAGAATTCTTTGTTAAGACAGTGAATATGCCAAAAATTATGTGTTTAGAATAGTTGAGCTTTACTGAAAAGAATTTGCTGGTCATTACATTGCAGATATAAAAAAGCCTTGTTTAAAATTATTTCTGCACACAAATTGAGTTTTGATTTTCAGTTTATCAAATCAGCTTATAGAGTTTAAAGATTCAATAAGAAATAATTGAATAGCTTTCAGCTAAATGGCTTTATAGATTATTATGTCAAGAAATCTAAGTAAATGTATGGACTGTATGTCTTTTTTTACCATCATTGGTTGGCAATACACTTACACAGGTCCCTATAAATAAATATATGTTTTTCAATATTATTATGGAAGAGGAGAGAATTATCTAAATTATGATCTGTAACTTGTTCTTATTGCTATACTGGTGTCATATTTTTAGCTCATTAAAGTTTAGCTTATTTTAGAGTTTTAGTAAACCATTGCATATAATTGTATAAGTACAGCAAAATATTGAAATAAAATATTATTTAAAGTAGTTTATTCTTGTAGATCTATAAATTCCCCGCATTTTGAGATATAGTACATTCATGTAGCATTTATAGCTCTTTTGTTATACAATTTTAAAAATGCACATTTTTTGTGTTTTTTACCTCCCTTTTTGAAAAATGCCAAAAATGATAAAATGCAACATTCGGCGCAAGTAAATAAACTCAAATAATTTTTTGACAAGCTTGAAAAAAATTAAGTGTGTTCTATGTGTGCACATGAATATTTTTCCTAAGTTTCATCTCTGAGGGCATTATAGTTTCTATTAAAACGTCCTTCAAAAACACGGGTCTGGAAGGCCAAAAAAAATATCCAAAAAAACGCGTTTTTAAAAATTTGTAACTTTCTTAATATTTACGCTATAGACATAAATTTGGTATCCTCGGTCTTAGAATCACGAGTTCTATCCAAATAATTTAAAAAAAAAAGCTGCGTGACCATTTTAAAAAATCGGTTTTGGGTCCCTAGTATAAGTAGCAAAAAATTTTAGCATTAACATTCCCAAAAATCAATTTATAAAGACTGATTAGATGTGTCATTTGTCGGTGCTACAGCCACACCAATCATTCTAGGTTATTCTATCATTTTTAACATACTAAAATATTAAAAAAGGATTATATTATTGCGATTTTTTTTTACAGTATTGCTGAGTCAAATGCAGCAGCATTTTGACAAAGGCATTTATGGCAAGGTTTACTCCAACTGCAGTTTATTCAACCATTGCACCCTATCATCACAAATCAAAGAGCCTTGTATAGCTTTTCTATGCTAACTATTGAGCCCTGCTTTCCAACGCTGAACAGGAGCTTTAGCTTTACTTTTTGGCGCTGCTGTTTCATTCACCAGTCTGTGGCATTTTACGTCTCTCAAGAGGATCTTTTCCCCTTGCAACCTTTTGTGTGACTAAAGAGGCCAATCCTTGATACACAGCTGCAGGTTGGGCATATGTAATCACCAGGCACCATTGCATTTTCACCCTTCTTTCTGCTTCTGTTGTGTATGGCATCTGCAATCCAAGACCCCTCCTTTATGCTATCTCTCCTTGTGGATCTATCCAGTGGCACCTCTTCCCAGCTGCCAGTGTCGATCTTGAAGAGCTTCATGTCGCGCTTGCATAAATCCGTATAACGTAAAAGTGGGCGACCAGCGGCTCTTCTGCCTTCTATTAGATTGCCATACAGGATGTCCTGTGGAAGTTGACCTTCTGGCATTCTACGAACGTGGCCAAGCCAGCCAAGGCGTCTTCTGCTGATAACAGAGCTGATATCCTGGCACCCTGCTCTACATAGCACTTCCTCATAGGTTAACTTGTATTATGGTGTTGTAACTTCTAAGGCAGGCAACTCAATGAAGTTGTACAGTAAATAAGTAAGTGTGTTTATTTACCAGGACAAACACATAACAGACCAACAACAACCTTCTTGCTTCGCTCCAAGTCCCTACTACAGTCTTCAGGCAGAACAAAATACGTCTCCTTATCTTCCAACAGAGTCTTCACAATCATCACTTGATACGCTGTTCTTTCCTCTGTCCTAGCGCATTCCTGTTCTGGTTCAATAGTGCGCTCCTACGCACCACAAGCACTGGTGCAAGGCTTTTTCAGTTCACGGACCAAAGGTTTGGAACTCACTCCCCATTGATCTCAGACAGACAACTTGCTACACCACTTATAAGAAGAACATCAAGACCTATCTGTTTAGAACTTTTTTAGATTAGTTTGTCATGTCTCATGTTTGTGTTTGTAATGTTTTTACAGCGCCTTGAGCCTACATTTTGTTTGTTAACAGCGCTTTATAAATAAAATTATTATTATTATTATTAATATATATATACACCCCCATTTAAGATAGTACAGAAGGTGTGCACTGCCAGTAACTAGACTGAGAAGGATATTGACCTTAGAAGTAAGAGGAGGATTTTCGCTTAAGTCTAGAACTGATATTAAAAGGCAGAAGTTTTCCTAAGTGTTTGAGATGTTCTTATGTAAATAAACATCCAAATCTCGTTGCCTCCTTTAAGTATCTCTCTCTCTCCCGTATTAAATAAAAAAATCTGTAAACGTTGTTCAAAAAATTATTTAAAAAAAAATCATTTACTTCATCTCAAGAAGAACAAAAAAGCTTAATATCCAATATCGCAAACACACTTGTACTCATAGTGAACTAACGTCTTGTTCCACCACAGGATAATAACTGAATAACTAATCTCTCTCTCTCTCTCTCTCTCTCTCTCTCTCTCTCATTCTTAGAATCAAAACATTCAGTTCACTAACATCACGTGCAGACTTCATAAAAAAAGGATATAACTTTCATACCAAAACAGCAACAAAGAAATAACACATTCACTCTCGACATATTTGCTACTGATATATCTTTAATTTTAAAAATTAAATGTTTCGCTTTTAGGAAACAAAATAGTAGCCGCTGCATCAGAAATTTGCAAGATCTACAATATCACGAATTTGAATTTTCAATATCTTTTCTAATTTCTGCGATGAAAACGATCTTCTATCGTTCTCTATTTTTCATCTCCAACTTTTTCTACCTATTTCTAAATTACGCGTGTTTTACACCAATGCAATGTCTTTTAAAAATCTCTTCTGACATAAACAATGTAACCTAATAACCTGGTCAGCTCTCATTCGCCTATCAGCTCGCAATTATCTATAGAGAATTATGTGAAGCAGTGTTGTGTGCTTTCTCGGTCACTCTTTGCAATATTCTTTGGAGCAAATGCTAAATAAAATGAGGCGACTCCTGCATGAGGGCATTTACACCAGGTTCCGTACCGATGGCAGCATATTTAATATATGTCGTGTTGTCTTTATCTTAGAAAAAAAGGTTTTCTGTTCTATTTACTTCTAAATACATTTGTTAAGAAAATAAAGTTCGAAGGCAAAGTCACCCCATTTTTCCATTTTTGAAAAAATGGCATTTAAGCCCCAAAAAGTATTTTCTCTATAATGTACTGACTTTATTTAATGGTTTTATTAAAGTACAGGCATCCACTCTGTAGAAAAACAAGTTTATAGTATTTTAAGTGTACTTTAAATATGGAAAAATTAAGCTTGAAGTTGAAAGTGGGCAAAGTCACGCGCCTGTTCTCCCCTATAAAAAAAGGGGGATGATTGCTACCGAGCTGCTCTATATGGATGGTTGTGCCCTTCTTTCACACACCAAACCGGAGCTCCAACTTGCCGTCAATGAATTAGCTGAGGCTGCTGCCTCGTCTGTCCATCAACCTATCGAAGGCATTTTAGGCTCCTCGAACGCTTCCATCAAATATTTTTAGCACCATAATGGTCCAACGCTGGCATAACTACATACAAAAACTCTGTTCTGCTGGAGGCCGATGTGGACAGTATCGAAGCAGTAATTATCATTCAACAGCTGCGCCTGGTCGGACACGTGTCCTTCATGGGAGACGACCGCATGGCAGAGACGATCTTCTTTGGCGAGCCCCCCGTATCGCTACAAAGATCAACTCAGGCACCATTTCATCACATGCACAGAGGAAAATAGCCCCATTCTCTTTTTGTGAACTTCCAATAGAATGATCCGCATTTTAGCAATCCCCTTTAATACTTTTGGCGCGTGAATTCTGGTACCTGTTACAATGAATTGGAACGGCTCGCATTATAACACCCTTACTCTTACAAACACATATTTTTTGGTTCCATGCCTAAATAAATGATATTGATATTATTCGGCTTCTCTTTTATCGAAATATTTTAAAGGTTTTTATGTTACTTTTTTTCTTTCCATACTGTGCATAGTAACGTTTGCCCACAGAGAAACTTGACCTGTGAATTCCATCTCTTACCTTCATACATGTATGTGTGTACAAAGTTATAAAATGTGTTGTATGTGTAGGACTCAATAGACATATATCATCGAGACAAAATACTTATTTCATTTTACAGGTGACGTAATTCTTTCTGTAAATGGAGAAAGTGTTGAAAATAACTCCCATCATGATTTGGTTACTAAAATTAAAAAAAGTAGCATAGATTTAAGGTAAGATAATATTTCTTAGAGTCAGGAGAGATGATTCTTGTTAAACACATTAAACCTGTTTAGCTAATCCAAATGTAGATATACCGTATAGTGCACTTTAATATTTTCAAACATTTAGATGTCAGTGAACAACAAAAAAAAAAAAAAAAGATGTGATATTATAATTTAGTGGGCAAGTAGCTATAGCTTCTGACAGCTCGCATCTGGGCTGACTTGTATAGCTTATACACTAGTTCATGCGGAACTGCCAGATTAAGGTAGATGATACCTGGCCCTCTAAAATTGAGAGCGTTGGACAGATGGATATATATATATATTCTTCTGTCTCGAAAGGCAATGGGTGCGCCTAAATGAATCACTCGTTTAGATTTTTTCTGAGTCCTGGCAGAACCTGGAGTGATTAAACAAGCCAATATTTGAGTGGCAAAGTTTGCCACAGTTCGATCATATTAATGCACCTGTATTAGGACTTTCTAATAGCGCAGATTCTAATAGCGCAGTGTCTTACGCCACTTTAATCTTTTTGCTTTAGGCGAGTTTTTTTTACCAGCACTCACAGTCTGCCTCCATGCTGTCCGATCTTGCGCGATTTCCTTCCACATACTTTCATTGATGCATGTAATCCTCAGATCTCGCTTGCAGACATCTCTATAGGTTAGTCTTTGGCGTCCCTTGGGCCGGACTCTCTCCGCAAGCTCAGTCTGCATAAAGCTCGGCATAGAGCTTAGAAATTCCTTAGAAATTCTTCCATCTGGCATGCGGGTAACATGTCCGAGACAACGTAGTGTGTGTCATAAGATACTGCGTGTATTCACCAATTATAACTTCCTGATTGGAGACACGATCCCTCCAGGGCAGAAAGTGAAAAGTGAGTCTAGACTCTTGACACACGTATGTTCACTGCAGAGGCGTCACTAGGCAGGTGCGGAGGGTGCGGGCCGCACATTAAGTAATAACGTTCTCTCATTAAAACATCAACTAACAACGTTCTCTCATTAAAACAT
>JADKLZ010005465.1:13007786-13056143 GCA_021533235.1 Biomphalaria straminea | reverse complement strand
TAACTGAAATATTTATTAGGGCTCAATTAGGGATAACCCTTATTGTGCCAATATCTTCCGATACTGGACCCAATGGTTTAGTAAATGAAATATTCATTAGGGCTCAATTAGGGAAAACCCGTATTGTGCCAATGTAGTTCTGATGCTGGCCCCAATGGTTTAGTAATGTATTTTTCTTTTTTATATAGATGATGTATTATGCTCTATGTTCAGATGCAGCTCAATTAGAATGAAAAAACTATTTTTTTTTAATGCTATCATGCACTGGTGTCAACAAATTTGCACGGTCTAATCATTCATTCTTAAATTAAACTTAGACAAGTAGGACACATTCTAATCATTCATTCTTAAATTAAACTTACACAACTAGGCAACATTTTTTTTTTTAAATTTTTATTCATGGAATAATAAACTAACACAAAGAGAAATATAACAGCACAAACAATATATTAAGACATCATTATCATTCAATTCTTAGCATTCTTTACAGACAGGCTTCAAGGCTGGCGGCAATAATTTCAACATCAGTAAAGCGATCATATGTTGACTTCCACACAGCAGCTGAAACAAACAAAATAATAATGATTATTGGTCATGCAACAAATCTACCTTAATCTAGCTGTAATAATAAAAAATCAGACCATTAAATAACATGAAAAAAAAGCTGAAGATATTGGGCTCAACCCATGAAAACATTAAGAAACTGGAACAGACACAAAATAGAGCAGTGAGATTCATAACAAATGAATATTGACATTTGACTTTAGTAAAATCACTAAATTTAGAAAGCCTTCAAGATAGAAGACTCAAAAGTAAAATAGCAATTATACATGAAACACTGAACCATAATCTTCAAATACAAAATCTAATAAAATACTCAGACACTTAAGATAAAGGCACATTCCTCATTCCATATATATATATGCTACGACAAATTTGTACAAATACTTCTTCGCTAGTGCTATTAGAGCATGGAATGGGTTGCCTGAGCTAGCCAAGAAAACCAGTGACTTAGCAGAATTTAGGTCATTGGTTAATATGCAGACGCGTAGGACATAATCTTTTTTTTTATTAAAACTTTTTTTGGGGTCGCTGATCAGTTATCATAAAAATATATTTTTCATACCTTTTTGAGCAGGCTTCCTAGTAAAAAGATGTTGAACAACATCTGAAGTGCATACATAGGCCAATCTTACTGTCAACTGCCCTTAAAAGAAAACTGACATCCTAAAAAAAAACAAAAAAAAACTATAGAAAACAAAAAAAAAAATTACAATAAAGACAACCATGAAATGTTTATGGTATACAAGAAAAACTTGCTATAATGATGAGACCCTGTAATTTTTCTTTATCAGTATCTACACAATGAAAAAAAAACAACAAACAAACAAACTATTACACATTTTTATAACTAAGACACTGATATATCTCTAACAATAGTTTTCTATAATTAGTGCAAATAAGAAAAAATACAACATTATTTCTTTTGTCATTGTGATTTACATTTACCTCTTGAAAGCAACTTTGCACTTCTTACAATAGTGATGAATTGGGTTTTTTGCTTCCTATGAACTTTTCTGTTTACTAAAAAGAAAAAGAAAATATAAAGCACTCTACAGAAAGAATTAGTGATTATACAATTAGTTTTTATACAACAAATTTTTAAAAATCTGAATAGTAGTAAATTAAATAGAAATATTTTGTGCACATTCAGTAATCCTATGCTGCTTTTAAAAATGAGGTCTAAATTTTTATTATTTTAATCTTTTGGGAACTTATTAACTTTTACACCTAATACAAGACTAGATTTGATTATTAAACTATTAAAGTATTAAACCTTGGTTAAGGCTTAGCCTAAAACTAGTAAGCCATAGAATGCATCCTAGATCAAAGTATAGAAATAGTATAGAAATAGTATTATATATAATATTATATAGTAATTAGTATTAATAGACATCTAGACCTTCTAGCTAGGCTACCTGGATCTGGTTATGTGGACTATGGACTGGTCACCTTGATGGTCTCTGCATGGACGGCATGGTCGTCTGGTTCATACCTTGCAACTGCCATCAATTCCCTAGGCTCCTAGAGTCAAGGTTTAGACTACCAAGTAGATATCCTCAACTATAAAGGAACATAGAAAAAAAGTCAATATAATATAGAGTTAGGCTAGTATATAATATATCGATCTACTATATATATATCTAAGGGTATGGCCCATGGCTATAGTCTTACACTTTCATTTAGCTTATTATCTGATTTTAAAACCAAAAATATTTATTTATATAAATTATAGATCTATATATTATATATAGAATATAGCAACAATAGAATAGTACGGTAGAGAAAACTAATGACTAATGGTCTAAGTGACTTAGTCTAATCTAATATATCTAGATCTAGCGATCATCTATTTTTCTAAATCTAGATAAGAAATTCTAGCTCTAATCACTCTAATATTCTATGACGACTATGAGTATGTATTATTATAGATTATATATCTATAATTAGTATAATCTACTAAATATTCTACAAACATCTAGATCCAGTTTTAGTAGTTTAGATTTCTAGATGAACTAGATCTTTTCTGATTCTACAAGTACAATATATATAATTATATATTTTTATTTCTCTCTTACTCTTTAAGTGACACAGTCTAGAATCTAGATCTTGGGGTCTTGGTCAATTTAGATTTAAAAACTATTATTCTTTTAAAATATAAATTTCAGATCTAGTTTAGTAGTTAGATTAACTTTTAAATATAATACTAGATCTAGATCTACTAATAATTTATATTTATAGTTGACTTAGTTTTTACTAGACCTATACTGACTATTATACTGTATACTCAGGTAAATGTTATTGTTGTACTTTAGTCTAACCTTTAATTTTAATAAATCAGACTGATATCATGAGACTTGATTTAATCAATATTATTATTATATTAGTTAATTATTAGTAGTATATAGACTCTAACTATATTTAATGTTAGACTCTATATAATAATATATTATCTAGAGATATAGATCTAGATCTAGTCCTTTTAGATCTAAAAAAATCTAATCAATACTTATTAATATAAATTAATACTAGATAGATCTAGACTAGTCTAAGTCTAGATCTAAATTTAATAAACTAGTCTACTAGAATTAGAAATAAAGATATATACTATAGATATCTATAGATTCTAATCTAGATCTAGATATTAAATTAAGCATGATTAAGAAATTAAGATGTTGAATGAATCATTTTCAATTTCAATAATATTAGCTACAGTACTACTACTTGTGATAATAATCAAAATGATATAGAAATAGATCTATAGATTTAGGTTAGGTCTAAAGTCTAGATCTAGACCTGGCTTAATAACTTGACCATGACAACACATGAGTGAGTCCATGAGTCAGACAAGTCGAGTAGTTGAAAAACGTATTTTAAACTAAAGAAGTCTACTCTACTAAGTAACTAACTCTAGATATTTTATAATTTAGATCTAATATAAATCTAGACTGCTATTAGAATTACAAGAATACTATTAAAACATGATATATCTAGTTTACTTCTAGACTGTAGTAATCCTTAAGTATAGATCTAGATTCTAGATAACTAAATAAATTTTGATCTGGCTATAGATAGTATAGTATAATCCGATCCACGTGTAGAACCTATAATGGGGTTTACTGCCTGCTTGAATAATCCAGTTTGTGCCGACCATCGCGCACTTAAAATGCTTCTATTTCATTGGTCGAAAAAAATTCTACATAAAATTGAAAATCTAGATCTAGATAATTTGTATCTAGATCCAAGATGTTCTCCTGAGGTTTCTAGATCTATATGTAATTAAAAATTACTAAATCTGTATTTTTTTTTCAGTTTCATTTTCACTTGTTTGTATGTTGTTGTTTTTTTAGTTTGTACAGCTGGGGGGGGGGAATGCCGTTTTCATTGGGGATTTCCAGAACTGGGCCAGCAAGGGTAAAACTTTACCAGACCAGTTAGGGCAATTCACCAACAAAACCCAATTGACAAGTAAATAAAACATAATATTATTTTAAAAAGTGATACTAAGCCAAATTTATAATTAAAATAAATTATATTAAATAAAAAGAACATCATTATACTGTTGCCTATTTTATAATAAAGATTTCATCATGTTGATTCTGGCGTGATATGGGAAATCCCATACCGGCACGAAAGCGGAAAGACGTTAACGGCCCAATAACTGAAATCCCACACCGATCCGTTAAGGTTTTTATATGGGAATTTGGTGTTAGCGCGATCCCCCACACTAAACCGCATTAGCCCATTACGGCCCCTTATGGTTACGGTGGCTCTATGTTTATAGGGCGAGTTCTTATGAACATTTCATTTAAAGGGGAAAAAAATACATGACGTCACATAACTTATTATATACGGCAGTTAGACTTATAATGTCTTCATTACACGAAAGAGAGAGAGAGAGTGGGAGAGAGAGAGCTAACGAGGGTACATACCTATGGAGGAAACTGAGTTCTTATAGTATTTCATTTAAAGATGTTTAAAAATCCGGAACAACCAATTTTTGTAAATGATAAGAAGATTATTTGTTTCATTTGTTAGAAGATGGATTTCAAACAGTTTTTTGGCGTTAGTAGATTTTGGTAATAAAATTCGGAACAATTTAGGCGACGATTTGTAAGATTATAAATGTTATGTAGGTAGATTTCTTTTTCAAAACAAAATCTCTTTCTTATTTTAAAAATCCTGAACAACCTATTGTCGATACTTTTGAAAAAAAAAAGTCATAGGACATACATTTTCTAAAGTTGAAAATACGGAGCAGTTGATACCGATAAATAAACTATAGTGACGTATTGTCAAAGAATAAAATTGAATATTATTCAATTATCCGGAATAACTTTGTAGTTAATGAAATATAAGTCAGTATAGAGATTCTAATTTAGTATTTATATGTTATTTACATAAAACAAACCTGGAACAACATATTAAAGATCATTTGTTTTTTGCAACGCTTAAGCATGGTAATAAAATTTAATATAAGTTAGAAGAGCAAACAAACATTCTTTGACATTGATTTTTTTTTCACAAAACATCCGGAACAATCTATTATACATATTAAACTAACGTAATATTTCTGAAGGAACATTAAAGGTAAAATCAGATTTTCAATATCCTTTAGTGTTTTTTTTTATCTAACTGACAGACCAACAAACAGACAAAAGGCACAATAACAAGATTCTTTCATTCTAATTGGGGCACTAATTTAAAAAAAATCTGATTAAAAAAATAAGTTGAAGAAATTAGTTTATTAAGTCATGGCCGGGCTTTTCGCTAGTACGTACATGAAAGAAAAAGTGTTCTTCTTTGTTACCATATTGTAACATTGGCTCCCTTGCATTTACGTAATTGTTTTAGAATTGGTGTATTGTTATTAAAAAATCGCTTGCATAATTAATTTTATCAATTAAATGGTTTGCTTTGAGAAAACTAAAAGTAGCCGTTGCACCTAAACTTTTCAAGCCGCATTTAATTGTGAAATAATATTTTTCGTATCTTTTCTAGTTTTGGCGCCCTGAGTGTGACAGACGGACAGACAGACATTTTGCACAAACCCAATAGCGGCTTTTCCCCTTACGGGGGCCGCTAAAAATCCATTATTCAATTAAAAGCCTTTTTCAGTTCGCCACCATATACCAACTTTTGCTTTGCAAGAAACAATGCGATAGTAAGCAATCTAGAAGTAATACCGGTAATAATAATAATTTTCTACGCTTATAGACCATTACAAAAACACCAATCTAAACTCTAGATCTCGTATCCCTAAGCTAAGCGCCAAGAAAGAGACAAAAACTTATATCAAAGAAATAAATAAATTTTTATTTAACTATTTCGAAACACCAAGAAATTTGTTTGAAATACATCTCGCTACCTACTGCGCTGCTGTGGACAAAAGAGCTTTGAGCTAAGCCCAATCAACCAGAGACCAAAACAACATGTGCCAGCATGGAAAAGGCGCCTTGAAGACAATATAAATCAGATCAGAAGCCAAATGGATACAATCAGACAAAATCTTGAAGACAACCATTCAGCTAAAATACTTAACAAAATGAAGACAATCTTAAGAACATCTGAGTTCAAATTGACTGACCGCGACAGCCGCACACGACTACTATGTCTGAACGATACGCTGAGACAGAAAGTTAAACTAAAGGGAGCTAGGTTGAAGCGTTACAACGAAGCCACCAAAAGGAAGGAGCACAATGCTCTATATCAGCGCAAAACAAACCCTGCTTGGGCAGCTGTTTGAAACAAATATCCTTACAAAATCTAAAAAGATTCTAGAAATAAGAAATCACCCTTTGGGTCAGGATTTTGAGATTTTACCATCACAAAAGACACCGATAGCAAAGACAAACAGACACAAAAACTCTTTTGTTCCTCTGGCAATTAAATCATTAAACAGAAACAATCTGATGTAAACTTTTGACATGTACATTGTGAGTGAGTCTGGTGTGAATGTACATTTTGTTTCTCTTTATAGTTATAATGTTTTGTTTGGTATAATGCACAAAATGTAAGACAAATTTCCTTATGGACAATAAAGATTATTATTATTATTATTAATAGAAAACAGTTCTTCCGTAAACTAGCTGATAATGATGCTGACAAAATTCAAAACATCGATAGCACTAAACACGGCTCGTTTATCGACTATTGGGCGGCGCTTTGTTCTGATCCTCTACACTACAATGTGCAGGCTGACTGGATCGAGGAAATCCAAAATAAAAACAACTTGCTAACAGAAATGCCTGATGAAGACTTCACAGCTGAGGAAGTCTCAGCAGCACTGGCGGATCCAGGGGGGGGGGGGGGGGGGAGGGGGCGACCCCCCCCCCCCCTGGGCCGCCCCCCCCCCCCCCAAAGAGGGGGGGCGGACGAATTTTGGTATAGAATTCACACAATTGTATATGAATTTATTACTTATGTTAATAATATATACTAATTATTTTATATTTCTACATATTTTTAGATGATTTCGCCCCCCCCTCTAGTATGTTGGTCGATCTGGAGGGGGCGGTGGCATCAATTTCGCCCCCCATAAGCTTTCGAGTGGGGGGGGGCGGTCAATTTTAGTTTAGAATTCACACAGTCGGTATACGAACTTATTACTTGTGTTAATAATAGGCCTATATACTAATTATTTATATTTCTCCCCCCCCCTTTCTAGTATGTTGGCCGATATGGTGGGGTCGGGAGGGAGCGATGGCATCATTTCCGCCCCCCCATAAGCTTTCGAGTGGAGGGGGCGGTCCAATTTAGGGGGGGGGGGCGGACGAATTTTAGTTTAGAATTCACACATTTGGTGTACGAACTTATTACTTGTGTTAATAATATATACTAATTATTTATATTTCTACCTATTCTTAGATTATTTCGCCCTCCCCCTCTAGTATGTTGGCCGATATGGTGAGGTGGGGAGGGGGCGATGGATATTTTTATGGATGGATATTAGGCTATTAGAATATTTTTCAACATTATTCAAAAGGTCCTTTTTTAATAGAATGAATGGTGAGCTTTTGGTCAGGAGAATGCGTTTCTTCGGTGGAGAATGCAAGAAAACGTTTTTTTGGCGTCAAGGCTTCGCCCCGAACCCCATTGGTAAAAAATGACCTGTAGATGTCAGGAGAATGCGTTACTGCATCGAAGTATGCAAGAAAACGCTTTTGGCGTCCGGGCTTCGCCCCCAAATCTACTAATGATTAATGAGCTGTATATGTCAGGATAATGCGTTTCTGCAGTGACGTATGCAAGAAAACGCTTTTGGCGTCGGGGCTTCGCCCCGAACCCCATTGATAAATAAGGAGTTGTTTATTTCAGGAGAATGCGTTACTTCAGTGAAATATGCAAGAAAACGCTTTTTTTCGTCGGGGCTTCGCCCCGAAATCTACTGATAAATAATCTACGGTAGATGTTAAGATAATGCGTTTCTGCAGCGACGAATGCAAGAAAACGCTTTTGGCGTCGGGGCTTCGTCCCGAACCCCACTAATGAATAATCAGCTGTAGATGTCAGGAGAATGCGTTTCTACAGTTAAAAATAAAAGAAAACGTTTCTAGCGTCGGAGCTTTGCCCCGAATCCCACTGGCGACATTTACAGCCCTCCCTCTCAGCCCCCCAGCTTGCCTCATGACTGTTTTTTTTTCCACGAAGGTTAAAAAGCACTGCTTTTTTATTAACCCTCTATCAGCATTACTTCAAGACACTACAAACGGTTTTAGGGTTGACACAAAATATGTGTCCCACTTATTATACATGGGCGATCTAAAGCTATATGCAGAAACCGAGCAAACATTACACAACTTAATCAAAACGGTGAAATGCTTCAGTGAAGATATCTGTATGTCCTTTGGCCTGGATAAGTGTGGCATCATAAGCATTAAAAAGGGCAAGGCAACGAACACCAACATTGCATTTGAAGGCATCGAGGAGTTGAACTATGCTTCTCTCTATAAATATCTTGGAATAAACCAGAATGCCAAGATAAACCATAAACAATTAAAAGAGGACTTCCTTGATAATTATAGGCAAAGGCTAAATAAAATCCTCAACACCAAACTGTCTGGCAGTAACCATGTCAGTGCAATAAATAGGTGGGCGTCCCATTTCTCCTTTACAAATGGACTGACACCGACCTACATGACTGACAGGCTGACGAGGAAATTGCTAACCAAATTTCGATGCTTACATCCCAAGTCCTCCACCATAAGGTTATTCCTATCCAGGAAAGATGGAGGCCGTGGATTGCAGAACATCTTCAAACTGTGTAAGACGCAATTTTCATAAATACGCTCAAAACTGCATGCCTCCAACAATGAACTTGTTTCTTTCTTACGGAAATACGACTCCGATGCAACCCCCCTGAACCTACACACTATCTATATTAATGTCGGCTTGGACGACGAAGGGCATGAGATTCGCCAATGGGAAGGAAAAAAACTCCATGGGAAATTCCCGGCTTTATTACATGGGGACAACATCGACAAGGCTGCTCTAACCTGAAACAGAAGGCTTTGTTACAGCTATACAGGAAAGAGTAATTAGGACAAAAAATTACGAAAATCATATCCTAAAACTCAATGTTGTCGACAAATGCCGAAAATGTGGAAATGTGGGTGTGTCGATTGAACACATTATGGCAGGATGTCCTGCCATATCGGAATCTGCCAATCTGGGTCGCCATAACCAAGTTGCAAAGCTAATACACCAGCACTTGGCTTTGACGCACAATTTGATCGGGAAGCATACTCCTCCTTATTACAAATACTCACCACAAGAGGTTCTCGAGTCTACTGATCACCTGCTGTACTGGGATAAGCCTATTCTGACCGACAAAACGGTAGATTTTAATCGCCCTGATCTGCTGCTTATAGATACAAAAGAAAAAGTCGCTATCATTATTGACATTGCCGTACATCTCATAATTTAAGAACAACTGAACTGGAAAAACAACGAAAGTATGGGAACCTAGGCTTGGAGATTAAGCGTTTATGGAAGTTTTCTAAAATAACAATATATCCCATTGTCATATCGACCGAAGGGTCAATAACAACTGACCTCACAGATACCTTCAAGGCTCTTGGCATTCCTAGGAACATTATCGTTGCCTGTCAGAGGGCGGTACTGCTGCAGACCTGCCACATCACCAGAAAATTCCTCAGTGGAAACTGATAAAGGGAATACGATGAATTTTGTCTCCCTTTAACGAAACTCGACCCTGGCTGCGCCAGAGAATGAACACTCGTTCTTTTCTAACATAATAATTTTATTTATAAAGCGCTGTTAACAAACAAAATAAAATGTAGGCTCAAGGCGTTTTAAAAACATTACAAACACAAACATGGGACGCGACAAACTAATCTAAAAAAGTTCTAAACAAATAGGTCTCTTAAAAGTGGTGAAGCATGTTGTCTGTCTGAGATCAATTGGGAGTGAGTTCAAAACCTTTGGTCCGTGAACTGAAAAAGCCCGCAGACCGTAGCTTTAGAGGGAGAAACGTGGCATCAATAAAAGCGTTGAGTCTATTGAGCGTAGGGCTCTCTGGGGGACATATGGAGTAATCAGTTCGCTAAGGTACAAGGGCATCTCATTGTTATATATAAACTGATGACAAAGTGTGGCGATTCTTGCTTTCACAGGAAGCCAATGGAGCGTGCGCAAGAGCGTAGTAGCAGAATCACGTCTTGCTTTTTAAAGAACTATTCGTGCGGCGTTGTTCTGAATACGTTGCAGCTTGGCTATTTTGTCATCGGGTATACCTGCTAGCAGAGGCGTCACTAGGGTGGGTGTTATCCGGTGCGGTAAAATCAGGGTGTCACCCCCCCCCCAGCGTTCCACTTTTTCTTCAAATAAAAACTATCGTTGTTCAGTTGTTGTTTTTTCGTTGACTGCTGCTCCACAAAGTTTAAATGAGTATCGATTATGTTTATTTCTCTTACATATTATCGTTAATCATTACATATTAACATCTACGATTTTTTTAAATAGAAAGAAATTAAGAACCAACTGAGCATGCTTTCCTAAGTAAACATTAAACAGCTCTTAATGGAACTTTTGAATATTATAATCACATATAGTGGTAGTTTCATGAGGACAACTAATGAAAAATGCAACTTAATGAAAAGTATATTGATAGGTACAAAAATTTTTAAAGAATTTTTTGAACATATAAAAGTTTACAATAACTTAAGAAAATAAATATTTAAATTTCCTTTTCAGGATTTCAAATTAGAAAACTTAAAAAAAAAAACACTTTAAACTCAATATATCTTGCTACTTCGTTTTCAACGGACAGAATTGCTTGATTTGATTTCAAAAAATAGTTGTTAATTAATGTTTTAATGAGAGAATGTTGTTAGTTGATGTTTGAATAATAGACCGATATTAGTTAATGTTTGAATGAGAGAACGTTGTTAGTTGATGTTTTAATGAGAGAACGTTGTTAGTTGATGTTTTAATGAGAGAACATTTTGAGTTGATGTTTTAATTAGAGAAGGTTGTTAGTTGATGTTTTAATGAGAGAACGTTATTACTTAATGTTTCAATGAGAGAACGTTGTTAGTTCTTTTCACATGACGCCTTGTAAACATGCATTTAATTCAAAGGCTGGTAGAGATTCGTTGCCGTCTATCAAAACTTTGCTGCATTTTAGTCTTCTAGTTTTAGTATTTCTGTTCACATATCTTGCCCTCAGGCCCAATATAAAAGAGATTGATGTACTCAGTATTAACATCTTGCTCTCTATTTGAATAGTAAATCTTAAGAATACTTTCCTAATATTTTCATATTGTTAAAAAGTATTTTTCTTTTGCATTAACATGCTAGTTTGATTTGAGAAAAGTTATCTTAATAACATTTTGAGCTAAATTTTCACATATTTCGTACAGTAAATGTTTAAGTGCTCGAGCTTAGCCACCACTTTGAAAATTATTAGCACTTTAATTTGAAGGTACTTTTGTGTTTAGTTTGTTTTTTCTTAGTACATATGCCAATAAGAAAGTCAAGCAATGAAAGTTATGCATGTATTCACAGACAGCTGGCAATCATATTTGTGCTGCGCCTCTAGTGTTTGTATTTTCAGAGAGACGGCAAAGATTTTCGCCGTCACACTTTCATAAAATCGTTCTTTCATGGGTCTAACAGCAACACCATGAGCACACCAGCGAGTTGTTCTTATGACACGCTGTCATTAATTATATTATTTTATCTATTAGTATTAGCTGCAAAGAAAGAAAACCCTTTTTCTAGAGAACCAAGAAAGTACAATTAGAAAATATTTTCCGATTAAGAATTTGGGCCACATAGCTTCAGTAAACGGTGTAAACATCCATTCAAGTTTCTTTTCATTTATTACTGCCTGCACTTCTTCATGAATCCTTGACATTGTAGCTGCATTACCATGTCCCTGAGCTCATCATATCGATACGTTAAGCCCATCCCAGTATGGCTGCCTGGTCGAGCGGTTTGCACGCTTGACTGTCGTTTGGATTTATCGATGGTCCCGGTTTCAAACCCTGCCCGCTCCCATCCCCCGTCGTCCTGCGGGAGGTTTGGACTATGAAGTAACTATCTTCAACTCTGAAGGAACATCCGAAACATGTAAAACAGTAAAACATTTTAAAAACATCTCTTTTCAGTCGTTTTAAATTATCAGAACTGATACACCAGCTTTGGCCCACATTAAGAGGAATATCCTATATTTCGGTCATTTCAACATTACCATTGCTACTGTTAATATATCTTACAACTTCAGAGATCTATGTTAGGTGGGCTGTAATACAAGATACCAGGAGTACCTTGCAGCTTTTATGTCTCTCATCTCTGATAAGTATATCCCTTAATTTCTTCGCTAAAACATTTCTATATATTTTTGGTACAAGCTTGGAAAGTAACTTGTTTTTTCATCGCTGACTTGCGATCGTATAAGTTATTATTTCAGCACTGGCTCATATTTGGATAACATTTCCACAATCCCAAGAAAAAAATTTCATTATTCATTGTTAAGTCTTCTTCAGTTCGCCACCATATACCAACTTTTTCTTTGCTAGAAACAATGCGATAGTAAGCAATCTATAATACATGATGTTCCTCTGTTTTCGTCAATCATAGCAATGACTTCCTTGTCAATTTTTCGAAGCTAAAGTCCTGCTCCCAAAATGTTCCTAATTTGAAAGCCTGAAAAATGTTCTTCAGTATTCTCTCGAGTTTCTCGTTGTGGACATGTCCACTATTTATCACTGGAAAAAATCTTGCTAATGAAGTTTTCCCATTTAGAATAATTTTATTCAACAATTTCTAAGCTTTATGATTATGCTTCTGTCACATTTTAAAGTTGGTATTTTTTTATATCTTTTTATAAAGTGCCTTTTTACACTTGGGTGTCACCCCTATCGGGTGTCACCCGGTGCGGACCGCACCCCCCGCACCTGCCTAGTGACGCCTCTGCCTGCTAGTAGGCGTTGCAATAGTTAAGGCTGGAGAGTATGAATACCACAGCTAGCGTTTTTGTTGACTCCGTTGTTAGATATGGTCGGATCTGGCCTAATCTGCGCAGCTGCAGATAAAGACCCTTGCAGAGCTGCCTTATGTGTAGGTCGAAAGATTGATTGTATTGAGTCAAAGAAAACTCCAAGATTCCGCACTACATGGACATCTGGCAGTTCGTGATAAAAAGAGAATATGTGCTCTTAGACTTTTGAGACGTTGTTCCGAGTGCCAATCTTAATTCTTTCTGTCTTGTCTTCATTCATCTTGAACTTATTGTCAACCATCCAATCGCTGACCCTTGCAACGGTACCACTGATTTTCTCTGCCAGATTCGACACCTCTGAGGATACTGAAGAATTGTATAACTGTGAGTCATCGGCAAAAAATTGGTATAAGATGCCTGTTGGCCGTATGACACCACTGAGTGGATATGTATACCGGTATATAGTGAACAGTACTGGGACTGATCCTTGGGGTACCCCGTACTTCAAGAGTAAGCTTGTTGATTCTGTCCCATTAACAACGACACTTTGGGTGCGTTCAGTCAGGTAGGATCCAAGCCACTTAAGGACGATTCCTGCTAGGACGATTCCTGCTAAACCAAAAGTGGCAGAGAATCTGGCTATCACAATTTCATGGTCAAGCGTATCAAAAGCTGCGGAAAAGTCCAGCATGGAAAGAATTGATATGTTGCCTATGTCGGAATTGTGAAGTAAGTCGTTTAGTACCCTGACCACTGCTGTCTCTGTGCTTGGGCACTTCCTATATGCAGATTGAAATTCTTCCAAGAGACAGTACTGTTCAAGATGAGAAAGAATTTGCGCTAACACGATGCGCTCCAGAAGCTTTGACGTCCCGAGACATGACGTTAAACTGCGCTCCTCTTTCCTTAGCACTTTTGGAGCTCAAAAGTGCCCTACTTCTTTTCTATCATTTCATCTGCCTCCTCTTATTCTCCAGTCTGCCTTCATTAACCATCACTCTGTCTCCTTTTTCTTCTAAAACCTCACAATGTCCTTGACCAGTCTCTTTGTTGGACTCGATGGCGGGTGGGGAACACAGGTGCCGAATAAACCTTTTTTCTCTATGGATAAAAAAAAATACTTGCCCCAGACCTATGTCTGGGCAAGAGACGCCGTGTTGAGGCAAAAAGGAGGAGGCCACAAAAAGCTGTACTACCTGGCCATCATTTCTGGTGGTCAGGTGCACAGAGGAGGGAAAAAGCCTGACAAAATTGAGCCCTTTCTTCATTTACAAGGGACTCAAGTCGGTAGTGGGAGAGCCTAAGAGTGTATCTAAGCTACACAAATCAATGGAACGACTCGTTGAAGTGGATAGCAAGGTACACTCTGATGGGCTTTTAAAATGCAGAAGACTCTGTGATCTCCAAGTGGAAGTCATGCCACACAAGAGTCTGAACACCAGCAGAGGTGTAATCAACTCTAGGGACCTACTGGAATGTTCCGAGAAGGAAATAGTGGAGGGTATTGAAAGAGTCACCCATGCCCGGTGCATTGCAAGGTGCAGGGATGGTGAGGAGATCAAGACCGCCACTATTATCCTCACATTCGGAACTAGGACACCGCCAGAGTACGTGAAGGCAGGATACCTACGAGTTCCAGTGAGGCCCTACATTCCTAACCCTATGAGGTGCTTCAAGTGCCAGGGTTATGGACACGGCGCGGCAGTCTGCAAGAGGAGCACTGTGTGTGCTAGATGTGCCGGAGAGGGTAATGAGGACAAGGGCTGCACAGCCCAGTTCAAATGCCCGAACTGTCACGCTGGGCACTCAGCCTACGCCAAGGACTGCCCTGTGTGAAAACAGGAGGTTGCCGTGCAGAAGTACAAGGCAAGAAATGGATGCACCTTCAGCCAGGCGAAATCAGCTTGACAAAGACGTACGCCCAGGCTGCGGCTAAGATAGGAAGATCCATAGCCACACAGACGAACACATTGACCCCACCCCTCCTCCTTCTCCAACTCAGAAGAAAACACCAACTCCGCCCAAGAACTTTCATCCAAAGAAACCAGAAAGCCATGTTGTCATACTAAAGAACAGATTCTCTGTGATCGCTGATGAGATCATGGAGACCGAACAGCATGTCCAAACCAACACTCCGGGAGAACCCGGAGTCACCGTGGCTGATACAGGTTCTCCTCAGAGAACCCAGTCAGACACCCCAACCTCTACTGAATCAGGGTTGACTGACTCCCTAAGGGGAGAACTCAAAACGGAGAGGATGCCCGAGGTGAGGGAGGAGGAAATAGCCTCCTCTCTAACCAGAGGGATCTCTCCTCTCCAGAGAGAAAGACTCCCCCCAAGAGAGGGGTGTCCTCTTCTCCAACCAAACAAAAATTGAAAAAAGTCACTGGAATAAAGGGAAACCCTCCGGGGGCCTCCCAAAGCCTAATAGCTCCAACTAGGTCATTTAGAATAAGCCATGGATTCCAGAATTGTACAGTGGAACTGTAGAGGCCTCAAGGCCAATTACGAAGAAATGCAGCTACTGATGGACTCTGAGGCTCATGTAGATGTCTGCTTACAGGAAACATATGGGAAAAATATGAACACATTAGAAAGTTTAATACAGTTAAGTTTAAACAAAATTCAAAATTGGGCAAATGACAATGGTTTTAAATTTTTGGACTCCAAAACAGTTACTATGCATTTTATAATTTAAGGGGGCTCCATCCAGATCCTGAACTCTTTATAAACAAAAAGAAAATCTTCTTTGTAAAAACTACAAAATTTTTAGGCCTCACCCTTGATTCCAAATTTAATTTTCTTCCCCACATTAAGGAACTTAGGAAAAAATGCCAATAGTCATTAAACATTCATACAAGTACTCAACCATACGGACTGGGGGGCTGACAGAGACACATTGCTGCTATATCGAAGTTTAGTCCGATCCAAGTTGGATTATGGATCCATAATATATGGAGCAGCATAGAAGTCTTATCTAAACATACTGGAACCGACACAAAATGCTTCCCTGCGTCTCTGTCTCGGCGCGTTTCGTACATCACCAATTTCAAGTCTCCATGTAGAAGCTGGAGAACTCCCCATGGACATAAGAATGAAAAAGCTTGCAATGCAGTATATAGTCAAGCTTAAATCCAACCCCTCGAACCCAGCTTTCAACTCTATATTCAATCCCACATATGTTGAACTATAAATTCGAAGGCCTAACGTCATACAGCCGTTGGGACTTCGAATGAGAGAACCCATCCACTGACCAAATTTCTAAAATAGAAACCCCACAAAATGCTCCTTGGCTAATGAATAAACCCAAATTAAATTTATCCCTCCTTAACTTCAAGAGAATACGGCATCCCAGAAAAATTCGTCCAGATCCTACGATACCTAAACAGTCAGCCTAGTTGCTGCATTAAAACAGAGGGTTTTTTTTAGCATCGAGACAGGGGTGCATCTTATCTCCCTTCCTTTTCCTCCTAGCCATCGACTACATAATGAAGAAAGCAATGAACCAGACTGCCTTTGGTATTCCATGGTGTGAACAAAACCGAATGACGGACTTGGACTTCGCCGATGACGTTGCACTACTCGGGGCTACAAATACAAGTTTACAAGAAATGACGGAGAGCCTAGATAGAGAGGCACCCCAAATTGGCCTCCGCATAAACTTGGATAAGACAAAAATTTTGTGAGTGGGATATAAGGCAAAGGGTGCCCCTGTCAGACTTGGCGAGTCAAGGCTTGAAGAGTTGGAAAAGTTCACTTACCTTGGCAGCATCATAACAAATGATGGGGATGCATACTATGATGTAGTGTGCCGAATAGGAAAGGCAGGGAGCATTTTCCAAAGGCTGCAGCCTATTTGGCCAAGCCAAGCCATTGGACTCGAGACAAAAATACACCTTCTCAACACAATCGTCATTCCAACAGCAACATATGCATGTGAGACATGGAATTCATCTGTCAAAATTGAGAAGAGACTAAATGTGGCTCAACAAAACTGAGAGTCAGTTACACAGATCGAGTCTCAAACAAGGAAATCCTATGCCGAACTGGTAGTCGAACTCTTAGTGAGGTTGTGACAGAACGTTGCATGAGGTTTGCGGGACATGTTCTACGACAAAATGAACTACGCATACCAAGAATTGCGATGACATGGAGGCCAATACGAGGAAAACGCAAACAGGAACGTCCTCGTATAACTTGGCGTCATACCTTCATGGAGGACCTCAGAACAGTGGACACCAGGTGGGAGGAAGCTTCAGACATTGCCAATGACAGATCTTTATGGAGACAGCTTGCCGCCCAATGCGCCCAACGGCGCGGGAGGACCTAAGTCTAAGTAAGTCTAACTTCAAAAACGAAAATACAGACCCAAGCATACTACAAGTCCACTTTAGAGAACTACTGGATAACTACGGAGAATGTGGCACCATTTACACTGACGGATCCAAAATGGATGGAAATGTCGCGTGTGCCTGCTCCTTTCGGAACAAAACAATCTCCCGTAGACTCCATGATGGATGCTCCATCTTTACGACCGAATTGCATGCACTGTCGCTTGCACTTATGGCCGTAAAAGCTTCAGAAAGGAGAAAATTTATAATCTGCTCCGACTCCAAATCTGCATTACAAACTTTGGGGCGGATGAAGACTGTCATTCCATTTGTACATAAGTGCCTAAAGCTATTGGACCAAATAACAGCCAGCCATAGGGATGTCACCTTCATGTGGGTCCCATCCCATGTAGGCATAGAGGGAAACGAAGCCGCAGATAGAGAAGCAAAGAGAGCCCTAAATCAAGCAGTGTCAGGAACCCAAATTCCCTGCTCGGACCTGAGACAAAAGTATTGCCTCTGCCACCAATCGAGAGTGGCAGGACCGATGGGAGGCTTAGAATCACAACAGACTTAAGAAGATCGTGGCGGATGTCCGGTGGCGGCCCACATCTAAGGATCTGACAAGGCGTTGTAGCACGACCATGTCTAGACTTTGGATTGGCCACACCTACATCACACACTCTTATGTGCTGAAGAGAGAGGAGCCTCAACTTTGTGAGTATTGTGACTCTCGCCTCACCGTGGAACATATCCTTATTGACTGCCCCAGATATCAGGACGTCAGGGAGAAATATTTTAGAGCCACTGATTTACAAACACTGTTCGATATTGTCGCCCCTGGGAAGGTACTGGGCTTTATCCGGGAGGTTGGGTTGTCTGCGAGGATCTGACTTGTGAGTTTGTGGACATGTACTATTTACATAAGATTTTTACCAAATTATTAAATTTTTACTACCTTTACTATTTTAACTGTGAATAGACCTTGATTTTAATGATTTAATTGTATAGAATTTGGCTCTTGTTGTGTAGAGGGAGAGTGGTCCTTGAGGGACTGAGGGCACGACATGGCCTAAACTGTGCCAATGTGCCTAAAATCAAATACGGTACCTATGTGTATTTGTCAGGTAAAGTCGAATCCTGATAACCGCACACTGGTGTTTAACAACAACTGTATGTGCGGCGCCTTAGATATGGAGATATCTGCAAATGTTTGGCAGAGAATATACCTGCAAAATGTATGGCAGTGGAGATACCAGCAAACTGATTGTTTGACTTCCTGTGTGACTAAAAATCTACAAGACGTCCATGGAATATGTCTGCTGACTTGGCGTCTTAGAACAAAAGGATCGCCACTACCTCCCTTTGTGTTGAGTGGCTGGCATTAGCGGCAATTGTAATGATGTCGATCACGATATCGACGCGAGAGCAAGCCTAGTTAACTGGAGGAAGAGAAAGCGACGGCCGATGGTTTCATGGGGAATACGCTCCCTGCCGTCTGTGACTTCCATCGATCCATCTCCACCTGAACTATCAAACCTTCACGAAGAGCGCTTAGAAGGGGCAATGTTATAACTTTGTCATGCACACCGCCATCCAGGCTTTGGAAAAAGTGCATACTGTTATAGACTAGAGAGAGAAGGATATTTATATTAGGAAGAAGATAACGAAGTTTCGCCCAAGTTTAGGACTGACAAAGAGGGTGGGTGTTTTCTTGTGATTAAACATATCTATATCGTTGACTTACCTCCCTTAAGTTATTACAAGTTTCATTCTGTGCATGCACTTTGAATGAAAATGTGTCTAAATAAGTTGTACTTTATTTTTTTTTGTTTACTTAATTAGAAATTTAAAAAATATATGTAAGTTTTCGAAATTATGTTTCAGATTAGCTGTCCTGTTTGAAAACTGCTGCACTAAAATAGATTTACAAGATCGCTGTATAAAATTGAAGGTTAGTGTTATTTTACTTTTCGGTCAAATCGTATATCTTTCACCATTCAAAATTAAACATTTAACACTTTGCTTACTTGCTGATTAATTTATTTTTGCCAGTACAGACACCCACGTAGGTTTTGTAATATGTGCAAAGAAGATTTTGCCAAGAGGGAAAATGTACAGACTGTCTCTTTCAAAACTGCATAAAAAATGCTAAGGGTTATTGTAGGTTCGCATTTTAGTGTGAATGTGGAATGGTACGAATACGTGTTAAAAGAGGCTCTAAGTAAAAGAAGAGAAATTGGAAAAAGATATATATATAAATTTGTGTGTTTTCTACACATTTTTATTACGGTACTTATAAAAAGTGCAAAGTCATATGTATGATGTTTTATAATCAGTCTCATGTTATCCTAACACAGCTTATATCGCTTCGCTAAAAAATTATATTCTAAATTTATAATGTAGGTTTCAATAAGTTTAAAACAGAATCTGCTGATGGAAATTTATTCATCATAATCAAACTCCACGTAGAGACTCAGATCCTTTCATGCCAATGCCCCAGTTAGAAATCCTGTTGTTTTGAGTAGTGCATACATGTATCTTAACGGTTGAGAATTTTTTTTTTCTTATACATGTCATGACGGAAATCAGAAAGTCGGGAGCAGTCAAAAAGAATTTTCTTCTTATTCTTCGTTCTCATTTTACATGATGAAGGTTTCAGATTAGTAATCCTATATCTAAGTTAAACCGCGGAGTGGTTTCAAGATCAGGCAGTTCTCCGTTTAGTTTTTCTTCTATAGGAGGGTTTAGGGGCTAGCGTCGGGCCTCTTGATTTAGTATGGAGCTTTGAAGGACACGGTCAGCATTCTCTGATGGTGCTCCACAAGGACAGGTTTCGCTCGTCCCGACTTTAAGCTTGGACCATATGTTGTCTGTTTCTGTTGTGTTCGGTTCTGAGTCGAAAAATTATGTGTTAGTTATGTCGAGATAGTTTTTATGCAGGCGTTATTTTTCTTCTAATTGGAATGTGAGCTGGTCCAATTCTCATTTACTCTATTGTTTTCATCATTTATTCTGGGTAGAGAGGGATTTTTCATTTGTTTATTCGTTCTTCCATCTTATTGGCCAGTACGTCTGCTTTTTCATTGCCTTTTAATTCAATGTGTGCATAAATCCATTGAAGAACAGTTTCCTTGCAGTTGATGTTAAGGTTTACAAGAGCTGTCCTGGGTTGCTTTATATAGGAAGTATCCGAGTTTTTTCAGACTTTGAAGGACATCGGTCAGTAAGACAATTTAGCTTTTTGTTGTACATGGGGAAAAGAATATGAGATAAAGGATATTTATTAGAAGAGAAGCTATGGGGCTATAAAAGTGCTTAGGAGTACATCAATACGAAACTAGCCCATTGATTTTGTATCAAAATATTTTTTTCTTAAAAAAAAAATAATTGAAGAATATGAAAGATTTGGGTGCATGTGAGCAGAGGAAAAATAAAACCATTCTGTGTTTTACTTAATTAAGCCACATTTTTTTTAATCCACACTAAAGTTAACCAATCATATCCAAAACACCCATGTCAGTATTTTACCCCATTTGTACAAAGGTTCTACTGAATTTCTATTACAAAAGTTTAAAAATAAAATAAAACAGAATCACAATGGGCTGCACAATTTTAACTTTAAAAATAACTATTTGTGTTTACCAACTTAATCTTCATACCATGTAGTTCAAATGAGTATTTCTAATATTTGATATTTTCTTTTCAAAGAAAATGTTACAGCTGAAGCTAAAAGAGTTGTACTGTTTAGAAGACAAAGAAAAAAAGCTGAAAGAAACAGTTTTGCAATCCAGAAGAGATTTAAAACAATTATCAGTCTCCAGCTCCATGTCAACTGAATCGGATACCTACATTAACATTCTTAGCTTTTCTGAACAGCACCAGCCTTCTAGACTCAAATGTTACCTTTCGTCTATTGACTGTGAAGGAGAGCGAGCAAGAGATTATATCAGCATAGATTCATATCTAGATGAACATCTTAGTGTTACGACTAACACATTTTTAATTGCCCCAATAGTTGGAAGTACTTGGAATGATGTTTCATCCTCTTTGCACGAGGAAAAAAATACAATTTCGAAAAATAGATCCCTTAATGATAATAATTTTATTAATAATGAATCTGAATCTTTAATTTTAAAAGACAATTTGGTGGATTCAAAAGTACGTTTAATTAAACACATCTCTGCTTGCGAACATAAAAAGGATGAACCTATTATGTATACTATAAAAGCAGAAGAAACATCTGAACAAAAGTCTACAAGCTTTCATAATGATCTTATTGGGAAAGAACATTTTTCTCAAGGGTCTTTAAACATTTCCAGTGCATATAACAATTACTCTGTAGGTGATGTTTTAGTCAACAATGTGACACTTTCTACTCAGTTATAACTTAAACTAAAATTAGATAGTGTGAAGTCCCACAAAGCGTCGTCAACCTGTCCGCCGCCATTTTGTTTGTGTGGCTTCCCGACAATTATAATTTGTCTCTGTCCACCCTCCTTCTTTTTTTTTTTCAACCCCCACATCGTAATGCTCTCCCATTTACATTCTTTGGTTGAAAACAATTTTAAACGGTTTGTCATTGCTCCCGTTGTCTGTCTATTTATATCTTTCTAACTCTTCTCTCTCCTGCTCTCTCTCTCTCTCTTTCCCCTCTCACTCTGGAACCTCCCATGCACCCTGCGCATCGTAACGCTTACCCATATAGTTTCCTTCTTCTCTCTCCCTCTAAAGCAGTGGTTCCCAAACTTTTTTGTCTCGTGGACCCCTTGACATGTTTTCTGGTCTTCCGTGGACCCCCTGTTTAAGTTATATTAAATTTTTGAAAATTCATCAATTTCAAATTACATATTTTGTTTCAATAATTTCCAACCAGCGACACGAGGAGTGAAAAAGTAATTTAAAACTACATTTTAAGTTATATCCATTGTTTTTTTACAATAAATTTATTAACAAAATTGAAATTTAAACCCATTATGTAACAGTTAATATGTATCGTTTACTATCACTAAACATATTTGGAAACTTTTTGTTTTTAAAGTTTGTAAGCTCGACTTCCATTGCTACTGAGATTATTTTTCATATTGAGATTCGTTGTTTTAGTAAAAGGTTTCACAAAGAGCTGTTTCACAAAATATGTTTGCAAAGACTTACATTAGAAGAAAGAAATATTTAGCTATAGTCCAACAGAGCTCAAGAATTTAGTGAATTCTTTTACAATACCATTGCCCTAACAGAGTTTTCATGGAGTGTTCTCAGAAAGCCAACACAAACGAAGGAGCTGGAATACTTATTGAATGGCCCAATGGAGAAAAAATAATTTAAAAATTAAGATCATTATAACTAATGAGCTCTATGAGAACCACAGAGAAGAAATAGGAGCACTGCATCATAAAAAAAAAGGCACATTAACACTCTCGTTTGACAAGGAAGTAATGAAGTTAAATTTTAAATACTTAACGCTGCACAGTCTACATTTCTTTTTGTTAAAGTTATAACTAGACAAAACTACATTATGCAAATATAGTTATTAAATTTAATATAACGATTTTCACACATACAATACATCATCCACTCCTTTGTGCTGAGAATTAGTTCTGCTGTAATTTGGTCTTCTCCTGTTGCTTTGTGATTTTACTGATGAATGTTCTTGTCATTTTCTCTTCACATTTGAGCATGTAATTGCGAATTTAGTTTCTCATAACTACGTTGATAACATATTGAAGATATTCCTGCAATCAAGATCTACTACTGCTCCATTTGTTGCTACTGATATAATAGTTACAGGGTTTGCTTTTTCTTCGAACGATTGCTTCAAAACATCAAATGTGTTCGACTTTATTGTTAATTATCAGTTTTCACAAAACCAAATTCTGTCGTGAATTTCTTCATCCATAAATAAACGAACATGTGCCCAAAATGCTTCATGACAGGCACAACTCGGATCAAATATAGACATTTGAACTATTTCTTGCTTAGAAGAATTATTAGCAAATATCAGATGCAGGTTTGTGTGCAAAATAGTTTTAAAAACTTCAGCGGCTGGCTAAATCATTCATTTTTTTTCGACAATTGTACGTCATTTTCATAATTTTGCTAGATATTTTATGACACAGCAAACCATTATATTTTCCTTAAAATTTGAAAACAAATATTTTGTCAATTGTAGATCTTTTCTCTACTGTATCATAGAGTGTTCAATAGTTTTCAAATCTTTTCAGGGTGGCTTTATCTCCAACGATCCTCCAGCTTAGGTGGTTTCATGGTGTCATTACATAAAATGTTAGATAAAAGACACATAAGCAATATACCGTAAGTTCGACGAGAAAAGAAGAAAAAAAAATGAAAATTAACACCACCGTCTATTTTATATTTAGATTCAGCTATGCTACATATTAGTTATCTCTAGACCAAATTGAGCTATTTAAATGAGGTATTAAAATTTAAAATATGTTTTTCATTCTAGTAATATAGGCCTAAGTTACGATATTTAAAGGCCTAGCTATAATAAAGTACCGGTATACATAATGTACATTTGTATGATATAATAGCTAGGTGATTCCATTAATATGAGAGTTATATTAAATTAAATTCCTTCTTAAATGAGATTCACTCTCGTGGACCCCCATTTGGATGTCATGGACCCCCAATTCTTTTTTTCACTTTCGTGGACCCCCTGGAAGTCCTCGTGGACCCCTGGGGGTCCATATGGACCACTTTGGGAATCACTGCTCTAAAGTAAAGTAGAGAGTTAAGTGTCCCTTCAGACCTTGCGATCTATGGGGCTGATGCTGTTAAGGTCATCTCTTTCTTTGCCCAACGGTTAACGAGCAGGGTGTTATGTGGCCAGCACAACGACTAACCGCCTTTACTTTCCCCAACTAAATTCAGGTTCCCATTAGAGTTGGGTGGACTCAGGGGCGCCCTAAAAATCCCGAAATTCAAAATCCCAGTCTTCATCGGGTTTCGAACCCAGGACCTCAGGTTCGGAAGCCAAGCGCTTAACCATTCGACCGCCGTGCCCACCCTCTCCCTCTCCTTGTTTGTTTTTCCTTTACTCTGGCCTCCACCGCTTTTTTTTTTCAATTTAATATCGAAAAAGTAATAAGTCATACACACTTTTAATTGGACCTCAAAGATATTTGGTGTTTTTGAGACAAAAAAATAAAATGTTAATATGGTTTTGTCATAGACTATATATATATACAGGACTGCCAACTATGAGTACCGGTACCAAGCCTATATTTTTCAATTAAAAAGTCCCGTCCTTTGGTTGTGTTCTAGTTCTACTATTGGTAGAGGGACTTCCGGTTAATGTGTTTACTATTTAAAGAAACTATCACTAAAGATTTTTATCATCACTTTTACACCAAATGATGAATGGAAACTCAATTGCCATCGAAGATTTTTCAGAGGTAAGTATGCACAAATCAATTTGTGACTTATATCTAAAACTATAAAGCTTTATAACTTATTTTCTTAGCCAGTATAGACTATTTAGCTAAGCATGTATAGTTCGTGTATTTAGTTGTTTACGACATTGATTAAATCCATGTTCTTGGCAAAGATTTTATATGAGTTAAAGCACATTTATATGCTCTTACTATAGTATAATAGGCCTAAATGAAATTTTGTTTACAAGTGTAAAAATAGTAATATATAAGGCCAATGTGTAATGTGAAAGTAATAGATTTAGGCTTACAGAGTTGTCTACAAGTTGAAGTGTAAGCAAAATATGTTTGTTTGAAAAAAGGACTATTTATGTCATCTATATATCTCTCTCTTTTTCTCTTTAAATATCGAGGTTATTTTTATGAAGGCTATTCATCCTTCAGTCTCGAAAGACAATGGATGCGCCCAAATTCCAGATGAACCACTGGTTTTGGTTTATTCATGCCCTTTTTTCTGTCTTGGTGAGACTTATTGTAACACTTTGTATCTGCAGCTGTCAAAGCATTTACTAGCCATTGTAATCTTATTGCAAACAGGCAGTGAATGCCGCATCGTCGGCGAAAGTCATCTCCTTATTCAGGATACGTCGTCCCTTCAATTTGGCCGAGCCAGTTTAAGAAGCATTCCATCTGTGGATATAAACTCCATCTTCCAGAATTGTAAAGGAGCTATCGTTATCTGTTACCTATCCCTTAGTCTGGTGGACCGTTGGGGCACCAAGCAAGACTTGTAGACCGTCTTTGTCCATTCCTCTCTATCCTTTGCCCTGTTTAGAACTTCTTTCAATGGTATGCCCGTCCATTCTTAAATTTTGTCTTCCTACTGCTTTCTCTGCCTGCCTCTTCTTCTTTTTCTTGGTACTGTTCCCTGGAGGAAGGTCTTTGCGAACCCCGAAGATCTAGTTATATGGCCATAGACTTTAAGTTTGCGGTTTTTTTTTTTTACATTAGTTAGCAGGTAATCATGGGGTCCGATCGCTGTAGTAACCCTGTCTCTAATCTCTTGGATTGTGATGCTGTCTTTAAATGTGATGCCTAGGATCCTTCTGTAGCATCTCAATTCCATTGCTAGGATCCTCCTCTCTAGCACTGCAGTCAGGGTCCAAAACTCACAGGCATATAGAAATTTGGACATGACTTGGGAGCGCATTCTCTGATTTTGGTGCCGATGGATGCGCCCAGATTCAGTCTAAAAGTAGATGTAGAATAGTGTTGGGGCCGAAACACATCCTTCCTTTACCTAACTCTTGATGGATAACAACCTAAACTAGAGGATGAATTGTCAAACTGTACAGTTCCTATCATGTAAAGCTGACACTATTTTCAATTGCTTATTTAGACAGCCAATTTTCTCTGCTTAATTATAAGCACATTGCTAAGTAAAGATCAAATTTCTATTACTTTCTGCTCAAGTCACTCAAGAGAAATTTTATTTAGAAATGAAAAATTATTTTAATGCATGTTTAATTTTTCTACATTGCAAAATTTGATTGTCACTAACTTTTAAAATCGAAGGTGATTTACCACAAGTGAGATTGTCTTTAACTTTCAACTAATTTGAATTTCATTTTTCTTTTTTTTTTCAGTTACTTATGGATTTTGAGGATTGTACAGCAAATAGAGGAACACGTTTTATCTGCTTCCACTGAGACAAACAACATGGAAAAGGGCTATTGCACTGAGTTTGAAGATATGTCATTTAGAGTCTCTTATGTCATTGACTTATGAAAACAAAATGCACATCAAATTATAAGTCCACACATTCTAAAATGAGGAAAAACACTGTAAGCTGCATTATTTAACAAAATACTCTAAAGTGAAATACATCTAATGAATGTTCAAGATAATAAAAAAAGGCTGAAGTGTACATCTTGCATTATACAGCATGCTTAGTGCACTCTGGTCAAATCTGATTTGTGGACTTGTGGGAAGAGGGAGCATGCACCCAGTCAAACAACTCATGTTGACATAAATCGACTAAAGAAATTTGTAGCTAAATTATGTTTTGGAAGTGAATACACAGGTCAAGTGATGGACATGAAGGTATAACTCACTCCATCGTTTTGCAAATCCAATTACAGTTAGAATGAAGGGATGACATTATGGATAATATTCTAATTGTGTTTTATGAAAAATAAAATATAACTGGTCATTTTCATATTGATAAATGATAATTATATTGATTTACAAACTAATTAAAGTTATACAAACAATAGTTGTTGTTTTTTGTTGTTTTTTTAATTATTAATGATTAAGCTTGTAGGTGATCTGAACAGTACAATTTTTATATTAACTTTGTAAAGATATACTTCTTTTTTTTTTTTTTTTTACTACCGGTACATTGAGAAATAATAAACAACTTTGTTATATTTAAAATAGAAAATACAGTTTCCCTATTATTTAGTAGAACATAATAAAAGAATGAAAAAAATGATAAATTTAACAAATTGTTTTTTGAGCATACCTCGTATCTGAATGAGAAAGTTTGAGTAATCCAATAAGTTTTCAGGTTTTCAGTTGCATGTTATTTAAAAAGAAGAATAGTTTTTAAATTCTTTTTAGTAGGCTAGTTGGCTATATACAGATTACATTTACATTTGTAGTCACAAAAAAATTAAATTTTAATAATTGAGAATCTAACAAGTTTTCCAAGTTGTGTAACTATTTATTAAATGTCTATTATACATTGAAAAAAAAATATTTAGAAATAATTTTTCAAATTACTTTCTGAAAAATATAATTAGTTATAGCAATAATGCTCAAGTCCTCATAAATTGTAGTTTTGAAATCATCATAGGAAGGACAACATTATATTCATAAGCTTTCAGCTGACAGCGAGATACTGGTAGGTATTTTGGAGCACAATCATTCTCCTTCAACTCAGAGGATCACAGGCACTTGACAATTTCTCGTACTGTGTTGGAATAGAAACACATACATTAATTTCATAACAAGCCATCAATTCAATGTTAGTTACATATAGTACCAAAATTACCAAACTTCCATATGTTATTATGGATAAAATCAATTTTTAAACATATAACAAAAGTTTTGCATGATAAATGTTATGAGAATTTATTATGAAACAAATAGATGCAAACAAATATTAGAAAAAAAATAGTAATATCTTGTGTGCTTTTGTACAAATGTTAGCTCTAATCATGTATTGTTTTTTGAAATGCAGAATTATAAAACAATTTCCTCAAAGATAAAAAAAAAATTTTGTTATTATTATTATTATATAATCTTTGACATTTTAAATTATATCTTACATAGAATGGAATGTAGTTATAGAAAAGGCTGTACTGAGTATTTGAAAAAAAATATTTGAAAATCATAGTACCGGTACTGCATACATAAAAATATGGACATTTCTTTGCAAATATAGACAGGGAGAACTTGAAGACTGCTTTTATTCTTTTTTGCACTTTTTGCTTTGTAAATGATCAAGGCAGTCTTAACTAGTTAGAATTGTGCTTTCTTGGCAACATCTATCATTAAAAACATTAAAGACAATTTTTCTAAATTAAAAAAAAAAAATACTGGGGAAATTTGAGGACATTTCCAATCTTGGAAAATGTTTAGACACTGCTGTATTTTTGAAACCATTGATTGAGATGTTTTTTTCTCTATGTGCTCTTTAGTCATGTACTAATTTGATAAGATTAAGAGTATTAAATTTTAAACTGCCCTACTTACTGGAAGTTTCAGTTAAAGAGTTTCTGGCATCCATTCTGTTGATAATCTCTTAGGAATAAGAAAGCATAATTTTGTCCTGAAATCCACATCTGCGGAAAAGAAAAAAAAATGCTTTCAATGAATCCTGTAAATACTTTCTTTAAGCATTTTCTCAACTCATCTAACATCATTCCCACAATTTATTTAATTCTTACCCAAGAAAGTATAATTTAAAGAAAACACCTTCGACAACAAAATAAAAGATAATAATCACTGATTCTATATCTAGCTACAACAATATTATGACTTAAAAAAATATGTTTAATAATATTTCTTTTGATCTACATATTTTCTATATAAAAGGCTTTGCACAATATTGAAATCTAAATCTACTCTCATTATTTCAAGTATATAGTCACATTATGATGTAAGACAATTAGAAATTAGCTAACTTAGAGGAAAAGAATGGCAATATGCTTAAAAATACAAAATTTTTGTGCTATTTATATTAAATTAATGCTTATAAATTTCATCAACATTTTGATATACCGGTAGTAAAGGTTTTCACTGTTATGAAGTAGACGCTATTGGGAAACTTGAGGGGCCATTTTATATGCATCACTTCCAACTAGTCTAGATTTCTAGATGTAGATAGTAAAGGTTTTACTTTCATGACTCTATTCAGTCTATTGTTTAAAATTTACAACAATATGAAGCTTAATTAAATCTGTAATTCAGCCTATGGGCAGACTGAGCTATATTGCCTTGGTCAGCAGCCAGTCTATGATATGGAAACTCCTAAACAAAAACCTACTGTTGTTCAGAACCGTCTCTAACTTCTGTGCCACTGTGGACTGCATTTAGTGTAAAGAGTGGTATTGGACTGCACGAGCCAATTATCACTTTTAAAATACCCTGTGCAGACTTGAGGCAATACCGTACCTTAAGTTTTATTTTAAAAAATAACAACAATACTATTGACTGTGTTAATATTCACCTATTAAATTAGCTTTAAATAAAATAACACATGTATTCTTACAATTAAAATAACCTACATACCGTTTAAAAATAAATTATTTAAAAAAAAAATCAACTTACTGTTAAATGTATATATATTAGTATATCTCATCTCATCCTGTGGTCCCTACTGGGGCATAGGCCACCAACCAGCTTTCTCCAGGCATCTCGGTTCTGGGCGAGTCTCTCCAACTGTCCCCATGTCTTGCCCATCTGCTTGGCTTCTGTTTTCAGATCGCGGCGCCATGTGTTCCTGGGCCGTCTCTATTCCTCTTTCCTTGGGGGTTCCAGGTTAGGGCTTGCCTTGTTATGTTGGATGCCGGCTTGCGCAGAGTGTGCCCTATCCATCTCCAGCATCTCTGAAGGATATCTATTTCAATGGGCTTCTGTTTTGTTCTTTGCCACAGTTCCTCATTCGAGATCTTGTCTGGCCAGCGGATCATAAGAATCTTCCTCAGGCTGGTGTTGATGAATACCTGGATTTTTTTGATGGTGGTGGCGGTGGTTCTCCAGGTCTCTGCTCCATAAAGTAGTATCGGCTTAACAATGGTGTTAAATAGCCTTATCTTGGTGGTGGTGGTTAATTCCCTAGATCCCCAGGTGTTCTTCAGCTGATGGAAGGCTGCTCGAGCTTTACCAATGCGGGTTTTGACATCTGCATCTGTTCCGCCATGGTGATCTATAATGCTGCCTAGATAGGTGAAGCTTTCCACCTCTTCCAGCGCCTCACCTTGGACTATAATGGGTGTAGTGTTTGATGCCTTTATTTTGAACACCTTGCTCTTTCCTCTGTTTATGGTAAGACCCATTCTAGCAGAATTGTCTGCAACAATATTTATCTCTTCCTGCATCTGCTGCTGTGTGTGAGAAAGAAGAGCTAAGTCATCTGCAAAGTCGAGATCATCTAACTGTTTCCACAGTGTCCACTGTATACCGTTTCGCTTCTGGTCTGTGGCTGTCTTCATGACCCAATCTCTGTCTAGTATTCCTTATTCCTATATTAGTATATAGGCCTATATATATTATATGCAGCTTCGAATCTGGCACTAAGTAGGCCTACAAACTCTTGAAAACGATAAGAATATTAATGTGGGATCTGGGTAAATCTTGAAAGAATCCACTGCATGAATGGTAGCGAATTACATCTAGTCTAGAGTTGGAGCACTTTAAGTTAAGAGTTAAGTTTAAGAAAAGCAGTACTAGATCTAGATATAATGATAATCATATATCTGGATTCTCAGATACAGACAGATGTCATTGATGATGAAGTTGGATAGATCCAGAATCTAGATCTATAAAGATAGCAACAGGATTCCAGCAATAAAATGAACAATTCAATCAAAAAGTTAACATGAGTAGATAAACACTATCTAGATCTCTACATCTAGATCTATATACGTTCAAATTATTTCTTAGTCATATTTTTGGTAACAGTGCAATATGCATAGCCAGATTTTTATAACAACTAAATCTGATTTACCAACTTAAAAAGAGCATTTAGATAGATATTGTTCTAACACAGTGATGCCCAAAATACGGCCCGCGAAATGATTCCATCCGGCCCACCGAAACTTCGGCACAAAGCATAGGTTACCTAAGTAATAAATGACACTCTCAAGACTGTATTGACTCTTAGATTGATCGCTTATTTTAACTCATATTAATAATATACAGTGTAAAAAGAAAAAAAAAACATATAAGCCAACCTGGCAGCATCATTCAAACGTGAATGTCACAAAATAAGTTTATACCGGAAGTACCTCTACCAATAGTTTGGAGTTGGACCACACTTATTCTTAGTTACCCTTAGTGTTGGCAGTCCTTTATATATAGATCTAGTCTATGGGAATAGACATATATAGATCTATATAGACTGGCCGATGAAGAACAAATTATTATTGGAAAAATTTGGGCAAACATAGATTTAGTTATACAGCAGTTATGAGCAGTATAAAAGTAAAAGTATTTATAGCTTGTTTTTTTAGTCATAACCTATGTAATTAATAGAACCCTTTCTGTATTATTATATTTGTAATCTTTCCTACTAAATCTATGTCAGGCGGGCATAATGATTATCTTCCCAACTATTAATTTAACTAGCTTCTAAGTCTAGATCTAGACTGAAGACATTGAACACATGTCGGGATTAGTTAGTGTTAAGAGATCGGATAGGATAGACGATAGACTCTGATAGACTGACTGACTTACTGTGTAAAAATATTCAATTTATTGATGCAAAATGATTTTTCAAACTTTAGGATTTATCCCTTGGCCGCATTGGTCTATCGTTCTACGATCGTTAGAGCACGCTCTGCTCATTTTCTTTTACTTTTTTGACTAAAAACTAATTCTAAATATTTGAATCGATAAGACGACCGCCATACATAAAGAAGCCATGTCAACAATAAATAGATCCACATCACAAGCCTATATATACCGGTATATATTTTCCTATGTCTTTCATTATGAAATTGTTGATATGGTGCGCATAGGTACCGTACATGCGTAGCCTAAAAAGGCAAAATATTAGGAATAATGAAGTTTTGTACTTTTCAAAACTAAAGATCATTGTTATAGATATTCTGAAATGTGCGTCCTAGAATTTATAGCTCATTTGCCACCATTTTTTTCTAACGTAGATGTGGACGTAAAACATATTTGACTCTTCCCAAATGAAAATAAGATCCTGTTTCCAGTCTATAGGCCTATTTATTTATGTCTATGGGTTTTGTTAATTGTTCACAAATAGACATATATTATATTAGACAGGAAACCGGAAATAAATCTTTATCCGCGATTGATCTATTCACGTCGTATCTAGATCTATATATAGATTTTTATGTACGTAAACTCTTTTTTGGGCGCTAAGAGGAGTCGCCCCAATAAATCTTAGAAAAGTAATGATCTTTAGTTTTATAAAGTTTAGAAATAATGCAAAATCATTTCTCAGATATTCACGCAAATATATGAAACAAAGCCATTTCCAGTTTGTTTCCATTGAGATAATGTTTCAAAAATCCTAGATCAAAATAATTCATGTTGATTTTAATCATATGTACATTTAAATAGATTCATTACCTAGATCTTTATAAATTAAATATTAAAGTTCAAAAGTTCAAATAATTCATGTTCATTTTAATCATATTATGTACATTTAAATAGATTTATTACCTAGATCTTTCTAAATTAAATATTAAAGTTCAAAAGTTCAGTCAAGCAAGCAAGCAACAAGTACAGGAAAGATCACTCATTCATATTTCTGGGGATATAGAGTTATCCCATAGCGCAGCCTGGTGTGAATGGAAAATGATGTGCATTTGTGAATGGAAGGTTGAAAAAGTGGAAGCCGGAAGAGATGAACAGGAAGAGAGATGAAATTATTATGTCTACTTAATTTGTCATAATATTAAAAAGTATTTTCAGATTAATGTGTCGTAAGACTCTTGAAACTAGAACGACAATACACAAAGTCTACTCTCAGGTTTGACTTTAGGACTACTTTAATTAATATCACAAATTACGTTAAAATAATAATTTCACTGGCTTCCTGTTCATATCTTTCTAGCTTCCCCCTTTTAATCTCACTTCCATTTTCAATTTTTATCTATATATTTCCGGATATTTTTTTTTACTTTACTTTTACTTTACAAAAGATTTTAATACTTTCCGGAGATTTACATGACTCTTTCGTAGGCCTGTATTTTGCAATTTCAGGAGATTTCCAGGAGCTCCTGGTAAATCAAGAGGCCGCGGGAAATATGTTATATGTTTTATAATGGTTTAATTTATTAATTTATACACCTAAAAATTAGCACGGGTCCAAATAAAGTGCGGGACCCACTGCGGTCGCATATGTTGCAGTGCCTAAGACCTGCCCTGCAAAATAGCTGCGTATGCTAGGCCGCCGGTCCACTAGTATAGTATATAAGTCTGTGTGTCCACAATTGTTAGTTGCGCACCAAAGAATTATTGGCTTTTTGTTATTTTTATAAACTTTGTACACACGTATTCACACAATTGTTTAAATAGGTGAATCTTTCTTTATTAGTCTAAATACCTTGGCATGTCCCAATAGGCCGCATCCTTTGTTATGATGCTGCATGTGTATGTGAACTTATCCATCTCAAGCTCTGCTTACCAAGACCAATCGTTAAGAAGGCCCAAACATTGTCCGGTGATGTCGCAACCTGTGGGCCGTTTAGACCAAAGCTCGTTGCCTTTAGGGAAAATACAAATACATAAACCTATTTGCGGCGTTCAAACTGAAAAATATCAAAACCTTGTTATCACTCTAAGGTGGGCACTCAATGATGGCAATAGGTAACAATAAACTAGGTGTTTATTAATAGTGCAAACACATAACAGGCATTAGCCTTCCAAGAGTCTTTCTAGTAATTATAACAGTCATCTCACCAGAAACCTGAACGTGGACCATCGACAGCTTTCCCAGCCTTGCTCCAGGTCCCTTCCATAACCTTCAGGCAGCACAAACGTTGGCTTCTAACTTGTCAACAATGTAGACTCTCTTCAATCACTTATGCACTCTTATTTTCTCTTCCTAGTCTCTTCTTGTTGTCATGCGCTAGGGCGCACCACAGGCACCGGTGCAAGGCAGAGTTACACCAATATGTACGAAATTACATGTAATCCGTTGAGCAGTTACAGAGATCTTTTCATATATGAATCGATTAATGAAACAGTGAGTGGAATTTAGGCATTTCACAATTGATTAAATCTAGATCTAATGTTGAAATGGGCAATGTATCAATTTCTAAAGCCTAGATCTAGACTAACAAAAACTTGAGTCCAAAAAAAAAAAAAGAAAGAGCTCCACACTTACAATTATAAGTAAAAAATTTAGATGTAATTTCCCTTATTCGATACCCGGTATACAAAATTCTTTCTTTCCTTTGATGTTTTTTACAGCTTTTTTTTCATATTTTCTAGTATGATTATCATTTTGTACTTTATTTATTGTTTTATAAATTTGCTTAAACAGAAATATCATCGAAATGTTTAGCTATTATGTCTTGTTTCTTTCGTGTACTTTTTTGTGATTGTCAGGATCATAGACATATTGTAGAATATTTGTATTACACAAATAACAAACTAGTGTTTAAGAGGAAGACATATTAGGAACTCCATTTATTACGTAAACACCAGCGGTGCTGAACTGACGCGCTAGTGTGCAAATGTACATATAATACTATTATGTTACATCTCTCTTCTTTAATTTAGAAAATCTATTTATCAGAATAACTAACAAACTAAACTAGTCAACTAAAAAGTCAATTCACAAATCAAGTTCACAGATCAAGTCTCTTAGGTCTGTTAACTACTCTGCCTGAGCGTGTTACGTAAGGTTCATGAGGTCTAGAGGTGTTAGAAGAAGCAGTGTGTAGTGGCGGCTCAATATCTAGCGTAGTTTGTAATCTTGGACTCTCTAGAAGTTGTGGCTCCAGTTGTTTTGACATGTCATCTGGAAAGTCATAATTGTTGTCAAACCTATTTGCTTTCTCAGAAGACGTTCTGATGTGTTTCCTGTTTCTTCTGTAGACCTGATTTCCACTTTTGACATACTTTTTCCCCTCAAAGTTAAATAGATCACATCCAACCATGCTATATGGAAGGTCTGGTGTCTTGGTAGGCATTAACGGTTCTGACACATTTTGATTCTGATGTTCAGCACACCTGCTACAATCCCTAACTGTCACTTCAATGTCTGCATTCATGCCTGGCCAAAACATGACTTCTCTGGCTCGCTGCTTACACTTCACTATTCCTAAGTGAGTTTTGTGAATCAGATTCAGCATGTATTTATGTAAGCTTGGAGGCATGACAATTCTCAGACCTTTGTATATGATACCATCTGAAGTTGATAACTGGTCTCTTGAATCCCAGTATGGCCTGACTTCAATTGGAGTCTCGCTTCTTGTGTCTGGCCAACCAGTCATTATTACTTCCCGAAGCATTGAAAGTTCCTTGCTTGTACATACTTGAATTTCACTGTATTTCGAATTACTTACAGAGATCAAATGCACTGAATCATCTGTAGATTCACATGTCTGTGTAATAGTTCGTTGTAGTAGTCCCAAGCATTCTGCATTGTCACCACTCAAAATGTTCTCTTGGCAAATGTCTACTACCTCAAACCTTGCTTTCCCCTCTTGTGTATAATTCTTCAAAGGTAGCACCACTGCTCCTAAAGTCTTAATAACATGATTAGTGTAAGACTTGAGTGACTTTGCTGAATAACCAAGGTTTACTTTGTCTTTGAGCTTTTCAAATTCTGACTTGACAAGAATGTTACACCTTGCTCCAGTGTCGATTCGGAAAACCAATGTCTTTCCATGTACGACCAGTTTTACAGTCCACTTGTCTTCAATAACATTAATGTTCTCAACTTTACCCTTCTTAGACTGGCTACTTGCTGTGCTAATAGGTATAATATTTTCATCGCTGTGGCTGTCATCTTCTACTAGATTAACATTGCGTCTTTTTCTGCACATTTGATACCAGTGGTTCTTCTTTTTGCAGAAATTGCATGTGGTTCCTATTGCATTAACATTGCGTCTTTTTCTGCACATTTGATACCAGTGGTTCTTCTTTTTGCAGAAATTGCATGTGGTTCCTATTGCTGGACATTTTCCCTTTTCATGGTTCTTGCCGCATTTACTACATAATATAGGCCTATCTGAGTTGTCTACTTCTGCTTGAGTACATTGTGTGACTGTCTCTTGATAGCTAGAACTTCTTGTCCCTTAAACATTTTCACTTGGCTTTGCGACATTTCATATTGTTGTCCAATTTCTATAGCCTTGCTAGGGTCAACTTCTGTCCCTGATCAAGTAGTCTTAATTGTACCTTTTCGTGTATGACTCCACTAATGATTAAATCAATTAGCATATCATCTGGGTTGTCATACTCACAATCCATAATGAGAAGCTTTAGGTCTTTAACAAAGTTATCAAAACTTTCTCCTTCTTCCTGCTTTCTCTGATGTGCTCTAAATCTAGACACTCTTTTATTTTGTCTTGGCCTTATGTAGTCTTCTATTTTCTTTAATAGCAATTGCGGATCTCCCTCTTCACTATCAGTAATATTTAGAGTTTTGTAAACTTCACGGCCTTGTTGACCTATCCACATTCCCAGCCATCCGGCCTTTTGTTTACTATCGGCACCAGCTAACGGTCCTTTGAAACAAAAGCTCACCTGCTGTTGGAATCTTAAAAACTCTTGATACAGATCTTTAGCATTCCAATTCAAGATTGGTTGCTCAAAATAAAAAGAAGCCATTATTAGATTACTAAAAACCTTTGTCTGGACAGCTTTTTAAGTTTACCTCTGACACCATGTAGAATATTTGTATTACACAAATAACAAACTAGTGTTTAAGAGGAAGACATATTAGGAACTCCATTTATTACGTAAACACCAGCGGTGCTGCACTGACGCGCTAGTGTGCAAATGTACATATAATACTATTATGTTACACATATATTATATCTAGACGGGAAACCGGAAATAAATCCTTATCCGCGACTGATCGATTCACGTCGTAGAATCTATCTATATATAGATTTTTATGTACGTAAACTCCTTTTTGGGCGCAAAGGGGAGCCGCCCCAATAAATATTAGAAAACTATTGATTTTTAGTTTTCAAAGTTTAGAAATAATGGAAAATCATTTCTCAGATTTTCACGCAAATATATGAAACAAAGCCATTTCCTGTGTGTTTCCATTGATCCAACTTTTAAAAAAATGTTCACGACATTTTTTGTAGTTTTAAAAAGTCTCCATGTCCCGTTTAGGTATAATATTTGTCTATGGTCAGGCTCTTTATTTATTGAGTGAACTCTTTTTTTTTTAAACAAAGAATTAAATGCTTTGCAGTCATATAATACAAAGAGGAACAAATAAAATAAATAAAGCATCCCATTTCTTTTGGTTCATTGTTTCTAGTTCTTCTCCCTCTATTTTCTTGAGAGTTGTGTTGCTTTTATAAGTAAAGTTTACTGCAGGTTAGAGTTATTGTAACAACTCTCACTATCTAGACTTTCGGCAAACTGCCCCACACGACACTTCCAATTTAAAGAACTTGACAAATCAGTCGTAATACTTAAATGCCCAATAAATCACAACCAATACTGTACTGTTATGACTTCGCCATGCGTATCGCCATTCAGGCTAGTGCAGTGAGGCGCACTTCTAGTGAACGGACTATAACAGGATGTTTACAGGAGGAGACTAACGATTTCCGCCCAAGGCTAGAGAGTGGAAAATGAAGACACTCTAGTAAAAAGAAGATGTCTTGTGTAACTGTGTCTTGTGAATAAACATATATGTCTCGTTGAGTTTGCCTTGTCCTCAAATTATTACAGTACAATTAGCAACACTGACTGTACAACGTTTTCTCCGTTAACAGCTGTGTCACGTGTGTCTTGTTTGGAGTCCAGTGGATGATTGTTTGAGTGTGCTATATATATGCTGGTCATCAAAGATAAATTGGAAACATGCTCGCAACAAACAGACATTGAGAAAAATGCAATAATTAATAATTTATAAGATGTTTATTTACATAAAAGATAGAGAAAAATAAAGTGGAGAGGATTGCATCATATCCTTATTTGGGATTTGTAATAATCACTCTTAGCATGTATGAGAGAGGGAATGTCAGTTTGTTGAAGAACTTATCTTTGAATCTTATCGATGTCGTAGCTGAAAGAGCTCCTTAGTGGAGGGCCTGCATCTGAAGCTAGTGCTCTTGCGGGTAGAGGGTCGCCGGTGCTAGCGGAATATTAATCAAAAGTCACTGAAGTCGGTTGTGGGCACAATACCGTGGGCACGAAGAGTACCGGTACTATAGGCAGAGCTGATCTACCATGTGTATATTATCATCAGGAGCAGTAAGTGTTAGTACTATCAATTAATAGTAGTGGCTAGTATACATGAGCGTATACGAAGTAAGTAGTACTTTCAAGTAGCATCGATTATTCAGACACATGACACACACATACAAGTTAGGTCACATATCTCATGCATATTATCGATGCCCTCGATTGGGGTGCATTCGTCATATATGCCATTCTAGGTTTATCTGTATATTTCATATTTAATAAGAACATGTGCGCAAATATAAATCTGGGTTTTTTAACTGTACCTCTGATTTACCCGGTACCTATTTATAGCTTATCATCAGACATCATGATTCAAATATATTGGTTAGTTTGAATATAAAGACATTTTAAAATAGCGGGCAAAAAGGTGCGCCACGTGGAGTCGATATGAAATCATTCTAGAGAGTGGATGTGTTTTTTAATAGTTATACAATTTAAGAAAGAAGCCTTTGTTCTGCATTCTGTTTTATTGAAATATATTCTGTACATAGCTGTACTTATGTTAAATTTAAATAAAGTTCCTGTGTTATTAATTCAACGAAGCATTACTCTATTTGAATCCTAGATCGTCTTTGTTCAAATTATATATTATTCAAGTAATAGTCCCCGGCAGCACAAGACTACTCTCCTATCAGCCAGCAACTTCGTTTAGCTCATCAAAGGAAAGCTAATGACATCATCATCCACAACTACATAGGAGAGACTTGTGACAGATTGGCAACCTCCGACGAATAGAAAGTTTTTTGACAACTTCTAACAAAATTTATTCAAGATCTAGGACCAATTTCTAAACACTTCAAAAGGAACTTCATTTTTATTCAACAAAGGACAGATCTACTGTGTTTAAAAGGTCAGTTGGTTATCGATACATTTTTTTACAAAGATTTTCGTTAGAGTTACCGTCTAACTCACGAAATCTATTATCTATATTATATTTCTCAAAGTAAATAGGTCAGACGGGCAACAACAAGTAAATAGGGAAGATCCCATGGCGCACGCACCACGGTGTGCATGGACCCAATCCGCACCGCACTATTTCATTCACAAAATCATGGAACTATACTAAAGGAACGCTGACTTCGACGTTTTTTTACAAAGCCGTATAGAAAACAGGTTCTTTGCGCATGCCAATACGCATCCTGCAATTTTTACAAAATAAAAAATCGATGCTTCTGTTTTGAAGTTGCCGTTCAATTAGTGAAGTTTATGTTAGGTAATTTCTACTAGATCTGGGTAATTTTTTATGCTCTACTTGTAAATGTAGTATACAGAAAAAAAAAACGAAATCCATAGAGAATGTCATTCATATCTCTCATTAGTTTAATTCATATTTGCATAAGAACAGTCAACAGTAATTAATACAAAACCTAGTCCTAAATATATATTGGCCTATTGTAAACGAAGTTAATAAACGTGGTGCGATCGATAAAAAGGAGCCCTTTTATTAAACAGTAAATTTTTTTAGAGCTATAATCTAAATATAGTATTAAGAGATTTTTAAAAATCTAGATTATGAAAAAACAATGTAACCTATTAGGTCTATTGAAAGTAGCCTTAATCGCACACGGTATATTTAGATGCTATTATATTTTTAGCAATCTTTATAAAAGTCAAGCATAACTATCTATATCTTTACAATATTAGAAATGGACATTTTAATTCTAGACTACATTTAAAAATAATCAACTGTAATCAACGTGTAAGTCTACCTAATTAATGTACCCATAGCCTATCATATCTAGATCTAGTATGCTTTTTTTTTGTAGACGATATTTATGAGCCTAGAATAGATCTAATATATGATGCTACTTAAAACCATGTTAATAAAGTACTTTTAATCTGGGTATATTTAAAACTAGAAAATAGATCTAGGCATTTTCCTTAACGTAAATAGATCTACAGTGTTAACAGACAAAGAAAATGCCGTAATCTAAAGTAATATTAGATCTAGCGCTATATCTAGAAAATAGAATCTATTTCTAGTGTAAACATAGTGCTTGTCTATAAGTTTTTCTAATCTAGATCTATTATCAGTTTGATTATTACAAGGTTTATATATTACGACAGTGTAGATTAGGCATCTAGATTGATTGTAAACACTGTAGATCAATACCGGTATTCGATAACGAAAATGCCTAAATCTATATTTAAGTTTTAAATATACCCAGATTGCCAGATTTTATACATTATTAATTCCAACTAGCTTTTTTACCCGGCTTTTTTGGGTGTTTTGATTTTTGTTTCTGTTTTCTTGTATTCATTGCAAGTTTTAGTGAGATTCGTACAGAATTTTTTTTTTTGGTTTTATTTGTTATACATACGTTTTTTACCGCACTAGATATAGAAAATACGTGTGCAAGGTGGAGTGTGTGCTTATGTACTTTTAAATATAATTACATAACAGATTATACACATAGATCTACTTAAAATATATTTTAATAGTTCCATTAAAAAATATACATAAATGGGCCTCTAATAATAATTTGAAAGATATTTTTTTCTAAAATCAGTCTAAAATAAAGACTTATAGCTCTACAGTGATGTGTAGTTCCAAAATGTTTTTAAACACCCATTTAAAGGTAAATTTGGTAAAATAATCAAATGGATATACTATATTTTATACGTTCACTTCTATAATAAAAAAGTTATCTTTTTGAAGATAAGCATGAAAGGATCTAGCCTTGGCCAATCAAAAAGATGCAAACGATGTGCTATTTACTAATCTTAGGAAAGGTGTCATAATTGTTATATTATTTAAGATAGTTTATTTATGGCTATCATTTAATTATATATATATTTAAATGTAAGCTACACTATGACTTAATGAGACGAACCTAGTTTTAGATCTTATGCCTTTGTAATTTTCAGTCACCGATTAAAGGACTTTTCTACCATTTTTTAAACTAGAAATATAAACATACACATATTCATATACATGTACTAAATTTATAGGCCTACTTGGATACATTAATTAATTAATTTGTTAATAAAAAGGTAGGTATTAAATTTACAAGCACTTCTCCTTTTCTTGGTTAGAAAAATAGCAGGATATTGCGCAGTAAAAAAAAAATTACTCCAGTAGCAAGACATGCCTATCTTCAAGACCCATGTCCCAGAGTGAGGAAAGCACATGTTGAAAATAAGAAATTTGAAAGGGCCCTTACAGAGAGACTTTAAGGCATACGTGTTTCCGCTTATTAATCACGTTGCGCGCAAGAATTTAATCTTCAAATACTACTTTAAAATTATTGCTATTCCGCTTATTATATATATGGATATATGTATATATAATGAATTAGAAACAAATGGAAAAAAATGTAGCATATTTTTTTTTAATATAAGTATCATATATAATTATGTCCCATAATGCTTAGGCCTAAATGTAAATGATGAGTTTTCAGTTTGACTGCTGTATTTAGGCCTATAGTTTAAAAAAAATCCTTTTACATATACATCCATGAGCGTAGCCAGGAAAAGGGTTGGGGTTCAACTCCCCCCCCCCCGAAACGAAATCCCCCTCTGGGGAGGGGAGTCGGAATTACGTGACTGATTTTTTGCTTTGATTTTCTTTATTTTAGATGAGATTTTCATACTAAACCATCAATTTCCTTAGCGCTGCCAAAGAAGTTTTAAGTTTAAAACCCCCCTACCAGGGGGTTTCGCAGTTACCCCCCCTCTTCTATAAAACAGAAAAAATAATAATGCAAACGACAAGCTCCAAATTCCAATATAGAAAGTCTACAGGATAGAAGACTTAAAAATAAAGTAGCAATTAAACATTAAACACTAAACCATAATCTTCAAATACAAAAACAAGATTTATTAAAATACTCAGAAAGACACAAAGATAAAAGTACATTCCTCGTTCCAAATGCTAGGACAAATTTGTACAAAAGCTCCTTCTTCCCTGGCGCTATTAGAACATGGAATAAATTTTCTGAGCTAGCCAGGAAAACTAGTGACTTGGCTGAATTTAGGTCATCGGTTAATATGTATGACTAAATGAATGACGCGTAGGACGTAATCATCATCTTTTTTTTTTTTTTTTTGAAGTAACGTACGTTTGTAACATATAAGATAAGACAGCCATTATAGGCTAGATCTAGAATCTAGATCTACATTACAAATTACAGAAATAGATCTAGAATTGCCTACCAATCCAGATGTATAATAATGTAAAATCTTTTAGATGTAAAATCTAAGCTTTATCCTCTTAGTAGGCCTAAATATTCCAATGAAATAGATTTTAGACGTTATTAACTGTCTTAACATCTACTACTCTAGATATAGAAATATAGAATAAATATCTACGTACGTCTATATATATATACATATAGATTATGTTATTATGTATTGGAGAGATAAGGAGAAAGAGAAAAGAAAGAGACACTTTAGGACTCTAGATCCACTATAAATTATTTTCTAAATATAATATATTTCTAGATAATAATCTAATTTCTAGATTCAACCTAAATTTACTAGTTACTGGATCTCGTTTAGATTTAGTTGTAAATCTGATCCAGAATAGATTTAAATGTATAGATGAATCTAGATCAATATTTAAGTCAAGACTACAACTTGAATCTAGATCTAGAAGATAAATTGGCAGTAGATCTGGATCTACATTCAAGACACAGTTTTAAATAAGTCCGTAGTAGAATTTAGACATATTATAGAATACTTGCCCTTATTAAATTCTATTCTTTTCTTAGGACTGAATGTGTTAGAGACATCGGAAAATGTTTTGGCATGATTATAAATGACCCTTGTCATTAAATAAACGAAGCATTAGCGCTTAGCTTAACCAAATATAGGCCACAATAGGATAAAATGTAAACAATGATGGCATTTTGTATTTAATATTTTCTTTTTACACTAATAAAAAAATAATGATGATTTATTTTGACGGAATTCGGACTTCGCAAAAAAAAAAAAGTGCCAATAAGGAACGGCGTAGCATGTGAGTTTGAATTTATCTTTTTATGTTTTACGGGACGATTCCGCTTAATGCGGTACCGCAAGCTAATCTGCAAGTAGCACATATACCTGCACCAGATCTAGTATAAAAAACCCAACGTTGGAATCCCTGTGAACATATAATTTTTAGTAAGATGATCAAAAATAAAATAATTTTGTCATGATCTCTTTCTCTAAAAAATATATATCCAATTAAAAGCTTGTCTGAAAATGGATGATGTTTTTAAGAATTCGTTTATAAAGAGCTAAATACCATTTTCTAATCAACACGGGTTAATCGCGCGCGTTCGAGGCGTAAAATTCTTCATTGTCTTTGTAATGTTTTTTTTTTAAATTGCAGTATGCGCAGACAGGATGCGCAAAGACCTTATTTTGAAGTCAGTGTTCCTTTAGTATAGTTCCATGACAAAATAGCATAGACATAAAGACTGGGAAAAGGAAGTAACTTCGTGAAAACACATGTATATATATATATATCTACTATTGAATTACAAAAGATTTCAATAATTTCCGGAGATTTCCAGGACTTTTTCGTAGGTCTATATTTAATAACATTTCAGGAGATATCGTCGCAGGGGCTCCTGGTAAATCAAGAGGCAGCGGGAAATCTGTTATATGTTATAAAATGGTTTAATTTAATAATTTATACATCTAAAATCTGTTCCTAGATCTAGATCTAAAACTCGAATTCAACTGTAAGAAGATTTATAGAACTTCTCTTCGCAAGTATAGTTTTATGCTTTAGCACATGAACATACTAATTATAGTCCATTTAATCAAATTAACATTCAAATTTGTTTTTCTAAAGCATTGTTACATGAGTGCAGCTATATTCTTAATATCGCGTAAATTAAGGTCAATTAGCCATTTTTTAAAATCTCTATTCATAGTATTTTTCATTCATGAATTCACGCATTTTTACTTATAACAAGCAAATGGGAAGATCCCATAGCGTACGCACCACGGTGTGAATGGGAAATAATATATCCAAATCCGCACTATTTTCATTCACAAAATAGCATAGCATTTTTTTTTTACTTTAAAAAGATTTTAATAATGTCCGGAAATTTCCAGGACTTTTTCGACCGGCGGCATAGCATTTAATAACATTTCAGGAGATTTCCAGGGTGCTCCTGGTAAATCAAGAGGCCGCGGGAAATCTGTTATGTTTTATAAAATGGTTCAATTTAATCATTTATATACCTAAAAAATTAGCACTGGTCCAAAGAAAGTTCGGGACCCACTGTGGTCGCATATGTTGCAGTGCCTAAGGCCTGCCCGGGAAAATAGCGGCGTATGCTATGCCGCCGGTCGACTAGTTATATGTAATTGGCAAAAGGAATAAGACCAATATACATAATAACTGGCATTATAAAAAGACCAGTAAATCAAATAACTGGCATTATAAAGAAGACAAGTAAATAAATCATTCGTCTGGCAAAAAGTAAATACAAGACCAGATTCAACCAACTGCCTAACCAGTAGAAAGTACTCGGTTCAATTGATCTATATCTTAAAGCAAACGACTCCAGTAAATAAAATTTTACTGTCAAGTATAAATAGCAAGTTGAGGCATCAAGAACTTTGTTACTATATTATTATTGTATCTGAGATAGATATACAATCCAGATATTGAACATTTTGCTCCAATAAAAGATATATAAAATGGCTTCCAGTTCTAGAACACCACGACTTTTCGAATTGATGGAATTAGCCAAAGAGTAGCAAATTCCTAAACCGGACCAGTGGGCAGAACGACAAGAAGAAAAAGAATTTGAAGATCAAAAGCGTAGAGAAGACAGAGAAGCCGAAGAAAAGAAGCGACAAGAAGATAGAGAAGCAGAAGAGAAAAAGCGAGAAGCAGAAGAAAAGAAGCGACAAGAAGATAAACAATTAGAAGAAAAAAGAATGCAAGAAGCCGAAAAACAAAGGCAAGACGCCGAAAAACAAAGGCAACATGAAAAAGAAAAAATGGAGTACGAAAAACAATGTAAAGAAAATAAGGAAAGCATTCCAAATCAAGGACACTCAAATGTATTTGACAAATACAGATTAATGAACAAAATATCGGCATTCAACGAAAACATTGACAATATGGACGCATACCTCATCAGATTTTAAGAAATAGCTACAACATCTGGTCTACCAGAAGCACAGTGGTCGAGCTCACTCCTCAGCATCTTGACTGGCAAAGCTGTCGACATTTGCTCCCAACTGTCCATAAATGAACGCAACACTTACTCTGATATCAAAGAAGCTATTCTGCGCCAATATGGAGCAACTTAAGCCAACTACAGAAAGAAATTTTACAACGAAAGGCCACAGCAAAACGATGATCCTCAAATTTTTGTAGCTAATATGTCAATGTGGTTTGACAGATGGATATCTCTAGCCAAAATAGAAGAAAGTTACCAAGCTCTTCGACAACATATCATTATTGACAACATCACACATGCTCACTCAGAAGATATTCAATCATACATTATTGAGAGAAACCCCGCTGACATTAACCAAGATCATAAGACAATATAAGGCAGCCTATCCAAACAAATCAGTCAAACCATCAGTTGAAGAAAATTTTGTTTGCTTTGCTCAAGACAAAAATACCAAATATAAGCAAGACGACAAAATCAAATGCAACAAATGTCACAAACTAGGACATTTCACTTCTCAATGCCGCAGCAGAACCACAGAATGTTCCTATTGCCATAAAAAGAGTCACCAAACTCATGAATGTTGGAAAAAACATTCAGTCTCCAGAAATCAAAATTTTGATAGGCCCACATCACCAACTCAAAGATACAGCAATAAAGAACAATATTATGTCAACAAATCACCTGGCAATTATAGACCAGATAACAAACCTCGCTACAGAAGTCATTCACAAGACTCCAGACCACAATATGTACCAAGCAGAAGCTCATATAACAGAAGCTATCCCAATGAGCATTCAACAATGACAGTCGTTGCAAATTCAAATGGTCTAAAATTTTATCCAGGCTTTGTAGGAGACAAGAAGGTGGAAGTTTTACGCGACACCGGAATCACGTCCACATTAGTACATGAACGTTTCGTCCACGCAAACCGTTTCACAGGCAACCATGTACAAGCCACTGCCTTCAACGGAACTGTCAGCAACTTACCTGAAGCCATTATATATGTCACTACACCATTCTTCAGTGGACAAACAAAAGCCTTAGTAACACCTAACTTACAAGTGGACCTAATCATTGGAAACATAGAGGGAGTTAAAGAATGCACTCCTCAAGAACTCGTTGAATGGACAAATGCCATAGAGCAAGGTCAAAAATGTTTTGCAGTGAACACCAGATCTATGTCCAGACAACAAGAACATTTGGCACCTGAACAAGTTAGCCAAAATAATCACATGGCTACCACAGACACTCAAGTCATGCAGAATGTAACAGAACCAGTTACTAGTTCAATAGCCAGCAACAATCAAGAGTTCGAACATCCAACATGGACACCCCTATTCACAACAAGCCCATCCCTACCGGTCATAAGTCCACCTCCAATTCCCGAATGTCCATCGTTGAACTTTGAAGAGCAAGATTATACGCCCAGAGTCTTCAACAATACAAGAACTCAAGAACTGATAAAGCTGAAACACATCATGACAAGCCATATTTCATACATGATGAATTCAAAGAAGAACAGAAACGAGATCCAACATTGCAAATACTTTATCAGAAGGCTAATGCAAACAGACAACTGAATTTACCAGACAAACCATATTTCCAAGATGGCCTCCTAATGAAAAATGCCATGCATAAAGGCAATACAATTCAACAAATAATAGTGCCACAGAAATATAGGAAAGAAATAATGGCAACAGGACATAACATTCCACGCGCCAGCCATATGGGTGTAGTCAAATCCAAAGCCAGAATCCTCAAAGAATTGTATTGGCCAAGTATCATTAAAGACGTCAAGAAATACGTGAAATCATGTCATATTTGCCAAGTTAGAGGACCTAAGAACAACAAATCACAGGCACCAATTCAAGACAAGGAATTGACAGACAAGCCATTCCAAATAGTCTCAGTTGATTTGATTGGTCCTATGCCAGTAGCTTCAGCCAGAAACCATAGATATGTCCTGACATTGATTGACGCATGTACAAGATGATCAGAGGCAGTACCTCTAGTCAACATAACAGCAGTCAACATTACCAGAGCTTTGTCAGAGATATTTTCCAGAATTGGTTTCCCAGAAGTTATCCTCTCTGACAGAGGCACACAGTTCACAGCTGACATTACCAAAGACTTCATGAACATGTACCACATCAAGATGAAGTTCACAACGCCCTAGCATCCCGAAAGCAACGGGCTTTGCGAACGATTGAACGGTACTTTGAAGAGGTGCATTTCAAAAATAGCACACAATCCGCAGAACTGGGACTTATTGCTACCAGCGGCTCTGTTTGCATACAGAGAAAGTCCTCAAGAAACCACAGGATTCTCTCCTTTCGAGATGTTTTATGGCGCCAACCCACGAGGACCCATGGCAATCCTCAAAGAATCTATCATCCGCCAAAATTCAACCCCATCAGAAACAAAGACTGCGTTTCAACACGTGCAAGATACCAGAAACATAGTCATATCCGCGTGTGAAAAAGCCAATGAAGCCACAGTCATAGCAAATTCAAGGTACCAGAATGAGAGTCAGAAACAGAAACAGAACACTCAAACAATTTGAACCAGGAGATCAAGTATGTCTGTTACTACCAGACAAAAGCAACAGACTATTCATAAAATGGCAAGGTCCATTCTCTATACTCAGAAAGATGTTGACTATGAGATAGACATCCACAACAAAAAGAAAATATATCATGTCAACATGTTACAAAAATACAACACGACAACAGAGGATACCACAAGTTCAGAACAAATTGAAAGAGCCATATCATGTTGTAGTGACACAAGATGCGTAGAAGTTGGGTTAATCGGGTTTATCC
>JADKLZ010005465.1:12974131-12987786 GCA_021533235.1 Biomphalaria straminea | reverse complement strand
GAGTCTATCCTATGCTATTCCTATAGTCATTTGCAAAGGTACACTTGTTTATGCAAACGCGACATAAAGCTCATCAAAGTCGATACTAACAGCTGGGAAAAAAAGTGGCACAAGAAAAGTAAGCATTAAAAGAAATGCACAACATTAGAAATAATGATGAAAGTACAAAGGATTGGCCTCTTTACTCACACAAGAAGTTACAAAGGAAAAAATCATTTAAAGTTTAAAATCACTAAAAAAAAATTTCAACAATTTTTTTTGTGTATAAAATTGTGTATCGAAAAATGCCGGGTACTTGAAATAAGCGAGTACTAAAAAAACAACACAGATCTTGGGTAAAATACTCATCAAATAAAGTACTGTAAATGTACTATTTTTAACTCTTTTTCTTTTTATACCCTCTATCTGGTTTGATCTCAACCACCCGTATTTTTGTGCAGAATTTTTTTCTCTATCATGCACACTTACAATTATAGCATAATAATGTCAGTTTAATTTAAAAAGAGAACTGAAAAATGCAAAGTTATATAGGGAAAAAAAGCCACTTCCGGCCCAATAGTTTTTAAAAAAGATACGAAACGGACTAGTGCAACAAACCCTATTAGATCACATTTGCTCTCAAAAACAGGCACACTTTGACACTGAATGTAATACTTAAAAACAGGCGCAATATTTTTTTTTCTTTTTAGTATAAAAAAACTGTTGTTCTTCGTGGTGTGCCGCGAAATTTTTGTAGTTTGTTTACTGTGCCGGCAGACAAAAAATTTTGAGAAACACTGTCTAACAACTATGAGATTAAAATTTTTTGATGTACCAAACCAGTTTGTGTTTCTCAAAGAAAACAAACGCACGGAAGCTCCCCAATTAGAGGAAAATTAGAATTATTCGATAACATTGTTCTACTTATTGTCCAACACAAAACTGTAAGCGCATTCAGAGTTACGTTGTGAATGTTGAAAAATGAGAAGCAAAATCTAGTTTATTAGAATGACTTTTGGTTAACATACTCATACATTCAGATTACAGAATTGTTCTGTCATATTTTACATTCGTCTTACTTGGGGTAGGGGCCCACGGATACCTTGCTACGCCACTGCAGAGAGCGGTAGCAATCCTTTTAGTTCTTGTTTTGGACCTTGGGAAGAGATTTACCTGACAAAAAGGTCAACTTGTGAGGTGTCTTTCATGTCGCAAGACTCATCCATATCAAGTTATAAGGCAGAAGAAAGTTTAATATCATCTACCTGCAAATATTTGACATTTCAAGACACGGGAAAGGAGTGCGCTGAAAAGCGAGTAAAAGTGGCTGAAGAATAGAATCGAATCAGGACGATTTCGATTAAAAAATATTTATACTTGGAATTAAAGATCCGCAGCCTAACATCCAAGGAGCCGCATGTAGCTCGCGAGTCGCTGGTTGCCGATCCTGCTATTACCACAATAATTTTGGGCTAAAATTACTTACATAGGTCTGTGTTTTATCACAAATAGCATTCCTAACTTCTTTTATGAAAACTTTCGCTATTGACGCTGTACTAGAATCTATAGATCTATATATAGATCTAGATCTAGATCATTATTATAGATCTAGACTAGTTCATATTCATACTAGAAATCAGACTCAGTTGTATAGATAGAGATCTACATAAAGTATCTAGATAGATCTATGTCAGGATCAGTGATACTATTATAACTACGCGATATTGTAGATATACTTAATAATAATACTAGAATTTTAGAATCTTATCAAGACAAAAGTCTCAAGTACTCAAGTAGATCTAGCTAGATCTAGCTAGATCATATTGAGATCTACATTATTTTATTAGTCTACTGAGTCTACAGTCTATTCTACAGATTTTAGTACCTAATATTATATCTATTTTAACTTATTATTATTTACTAATAATAAATAGACTAAGAATCTAGATCTATTCTTTATAGATAGATCTAGTATATGTCTAGACACTGAGTCTAGTCTAGTGACTAGTCGGACTTGTGGAAAAATGTCAACAAACTTAGATATGGATCTATCTGGTGGGCCAACAGAACAAGATGAACCTCAACCTGCTGTTGCTAAATATGACAAGCAAACCCTGTTTGCAGTTTTGCAATTTTTACAAAAGCACAACTTAAAGGTTTAAACTTAAAGAATTTTTATTTTTAGGAAATCTAGATTTAAAATTAGATTTTAGATCAGTATTTAGTTAGTATTTATTTAATTATTATAAATATATATAATTTATATATATATAATCTTGTCAATATTCCAATTCCGCTAAGGGAACTTACTCTTTCATAACATTACATCATATATCAACATCCTTCTTTCTCTACAAAAATAACATTATAATACATCTTATCACATTCTATAAAATAATACAACATATCTTCCCTTTTTTCAAGCACTAACATTACATTATATATTAGTCATGATTTAACCTTCTTAAGACAATGCGGCCGATATATCGGCCCAAGGCTATTTGGAAAAAAAGACGAGCTGGCCGATATATCGGCCGCGATGTTTCCAACCACAGTATTGGCTAGCCAGTGTTTGTATCAGCCAATCAGATTAGTTCTTACTATTTTTACACATTAGTAGACTGTAATGGCGGGTTAAAGAGAAAAATAAGTATGACAGAAAAAAACATCAAAATAAATGTCATAGTATCTGTGCTACTACAGTTAGCTGAGACATCCATCTGAATGGTGAGATAGTAGTTCACAGTGTTCCTGCGATTCTTCTTCATCATCAAAGCATTCCTCAGACTCCTGGGTTTCTGAAATGTCTCCTTTCCATTCATTGTCACAGTGCGGTGGTGGTACCTTCTTGTGGTCTGTTTCTAAAACATCTTCATCTGTACCAGAGTTCTGTCGGAATCTTTTCATATTCGTTACAGCAACATGTTCAGTTTGTTTGTGATACCGTCTCGTACATTGGGACGAAAAATGATTCAGTCTGTGGCACGTGTAGCATTCTTTATCCCGAGCTGGGCAAACAGTGGTTCTATAGGTGTGATACTTGCCACAGTATCTACATTCTGGACGTTTACTGTCCTTATTTAGTTCTCTGAAACGTTTGAACGATGATCTACAACTACTTGTTATAGAGTTGATACAAGTGTCTTGATTAGGAGTAGATGACTTCTTCCTATGGTTACTCTTCTGGGACTTGCATTTCACTGCAAAGTGGTTGCTTATCTGACAGTTGAAACAAGTTTTGCCCCAAGCTGGGCACGACTGTTATATTCATGTCTGTCTCCACAAAATCTGCAATCTTTGGTAAACTTTCTTTGTGTAGCTTTGTGGTTATCTGCTTTCTCAAGCTTCAAAACATAATCAGCTTGACTAGACTCTTTATTCATTTCCTTGAGACTGTTGAACGTTTGTTCGTAGACCTGGCAGATTTCTATAGCTTTTTCTAGTGTCAAATCTGGACACATTAGTAGCTTCTCTTGTAGACGCTGATTGGCAGTAAAGACTAGTTTATCTCTTAACATACGGTCTTTGTCTTTAAAATTACACTTCTCAGTCTGTGTCCTCAAACTGGTAATAAACAAATCATAAGAAGAGATATTATTCATGTTCCAGAACCTGTAAGCTTCAAGTACTTCGTTTTTCCTTGGATGACAATAATCATGTAGCTTTTGTAATAATATGTCTGGATCATTTCTATCTTCATTTTATTCATTTTTTCCGCTGCCACCATGTTAATATTCCAATTCCGTTAAGGGAACTTTCTCTTTCATAACATTACATCATATATCAACAAATCTAATCTAGATTTACTTGAGACTAGAGTAGAGTCTAGAGATCTAATTTTGGATGAGTAGAAGCCCTAGGCAGGCTTCCAGCCAGTTGAACCACTTCGACTTCAAGAATCAAGATATATACTGAAAAAAAAAGATCTCTAGACCCGAGATCTAAATCAAGAATCTAGTCTAGTAAATCTAGTAGATCTAGTTCTAAAATTCTAGATAAGAAATTATCAGACTAATCAGATCTTAAATTTTATCTAATCTGGTCTAGTATTCTGACTATCTGTATTTGATTTTAGATCTAGCTGATGATCTAGACTCTAGTAGTTAATAGTTAGAATCAGAAGCATTGCATGTCAATTTTTAGTGGTTTAGATTAATTAATTTGTGGCAAACAATATTTAACAGTGGGAAAATCAAGTTTACCTATTTATAGCTTCAGCTTTAGATGGTGCTGAAGCAGACCTATTATTGAGATCTAGGTCTAGATGTACATTATTATTTATTTAGATCTAATAGCATTAGGAAAGCAAACTCAAGAAAAATTCTTACCTTACCCTCTCTACCCAAAAAATAAATAGACAGTGTCCCACTTATTTAAACAACCTGGTCAGATAGATGTACATTATTATTTATTTAGATCTAATAGCATTAGAATTTTTCTGATTTTATTGTGGTTTCTGTAACTAAGGGTCATACTAGTAAGGTAAATGCAAGTAATAGCAGTAATAACGAGGATTTACTTGACACTCCCAAATTAGTAAGAATGTTGTTAAATAAAAAGACACTTAACACTGGAGTAATAGTTAACATGTTAAATAAAGTAATTGAACTGAATATATTTATTTCGAGTGTCCATATGCTGTCTTAGCTTGTTGCGTTTAACCATTCTGGCTTAATTCTGGCTTAAATATGGTCAATGCCTATCAATAAATTCAGTGTCAAGGACTAAACAAATAAAATAAAGAATAGGGTGTGTTTACCTCTCCCTTTAGAAATTGCTCTGGTCCACAAGAGGCATTAATGGAACGAGGTCCACTATATATCTTAACAGAACTGTAAGTACAAGGTGTACTTTTTACTATCTGGCCAACTATCCTGCAATGATATTTGACTGGAGCCAAATATGGCCCAATAGTGAAGAATGGCAGGATATTCATCTGGATCCAGAGCTACCTAGTCATATTTTTCTTTCTTTAGTTTAATGGTTTATGTTGCTGAATTATAAAATATATATGTGTTAGTCACAATTTGATCATGATTTCCCAATTAGAACGAAAATTATGATGATATACATGATAGGATCAATAGTGGCTTCTCACCTCAAGGAAGCCATAAATATAGTAAATCTAATTCTATCATGGATGTTATTAAAAACTGTATAAATACATTTACCCTATTTTATTATTTTTATTTTTATTAATTGAAAAGCTTGAGAAATTATCTTTCAAGATTTCAACTTCATTAGATGAAGACCAAGACTGCATTTATATATTTTTGTATAGGTCTGTGATCTGAAATTTGGTCTAAATTAAACCACAGTGAATCAATAAAAAATAGAGACATAACCAAAATAAAACCCTTTTTAGCGGCCCCTGTAAGGGGAAAAAGCCGCTATTAGGTTTGTGCAAAATGTCCGTCTGTCACACTCAGGGCGCCAAAACTAGAAGGGATACGAAAAATATTTTTTCACCATTAAATGCGGCTTGAAAAAGTTTAGGTGCAACGGCTACTTTTAGTTTTCTAAAAGCAAACTGTTTAATTTATAAAAATTATTATGCAAGCGATTTTTTAATAATAAAACACCAATTGTGAAGCAATTAGGTAAATGTAAGGGAGGAAATGTTACTAGAAAAAATGCTCTTGGCATGTAGATATCACGCACATTTTTTAAAATGACTTTCTGTCTGTCTGTCCGTCTGTCAGACTCAGAGCGCCAAAACTAGAAGAGATACGAAAAATATTATTTCACCATTAAATGCGGCTTGAAAAGTTTAGGTACAACAGCTACTTTTAGTTTTCTAAAAGCAAACCGTTTAATTTATAAAATTAATTATGCAAGCGATTTTTTAATAACAAAACACCAATTCTAAAACAATTACGTAAATGTAAGGGAGGAAATGTTACCATAAGAAATGCTCCCGGCATGTAGATATCATGCACATTTTTTAAAATGAACTCTTAGCAGCGGCTTTCGTGTACTAGCGTAAAGCCCGGAAATGACATGATTCTAAACTAATTTCTTAATTTAAAAAAAAAATCAGATTTTTTTAAAAAAAATTATTTAGTGCCCCCATTAGAATGAAACAAGCATATTTTTGTGTGTTTTGTCTGTTGGTTGGTCTGTCCGTCACGGTTAGAAAAAAACACTAAATGCTTTTGAAAATATGATTTAACCTTTACTGTTCTTTCAGAAATATTGCGATAGTTTAAGGATGGGAGCATACAGGAATTGAGCCAGGGACTTAGAAGGAACATCCGAAACATCTTGCGAATAGGCGGATCTGACAGGGATCCGACTCCGACGGGGGCCGCCTCTGAGTTTGTGGTATCACACAAACTCTCTTTGTAATCTTGTTTTTTTTTTTAAAGTGTAAAAATGTCAATTCAGCTGTCTATTTACTTTGATCTACTTATTTTGAAAATAACATTCTTTGAATAGGCCCTATTTACTATTTAGTACCAGGTGACTAAGTCTCCCTTGTTTAAATAATTTGTTGAGGAAATATATTTACTTATTTGGATGGGTAAAGACTCCCAATTAGAAATGTTGCTTTTGTGTTCTTTTAGTTCTAAATGTCAATGTACATGGTGATTAGAAAAGAAAGTCTCTTTAAGTCTCATACAGAAATGCCGGTATGGACAGTGTAGAGGGACTGACAGTTACACTGGGAAAAGCACTCTCCTGTATGGTGGAATGAGTGTTTACAAACGGCAGTCTTTTTTTGTGAGCAAAAGGTAGTAGATGTAACAGATGTCCCACAGAAACGCTTTTAAGACCTTGTCAGATGTCCAAAAATGGTTTGAGACTTCCTCCCTTTAATGAACCATGTGACCAGAGAAAGGCTTTTATCTCATGGCCAGGATGAGAGATTGGCTCTTCACTGACCTCTCTGTCTGGAGTCCCCCTGCAACTAGGTGATCAAATAGTCATGCCCGTTTGGCCCTCCATATGCCTATACTAGCCCACCAAACCCAGGCAAGTGTCCATCACTACCCGTATGGCCCCCGTTAGAGAACGGATCGGTGGGGGTTTCGGACTGGTTAGCGAGCCTTTCTTACATCCCTACCATGTGTAATGTATCCTCTCTTGAGAGCTATGTGTGCTACCGTTCTTAGCCTATCCACTTCCCTAGATGGACGTTTCCATGGAGGCACCAGGCTGAGGCGACGGTAGCTGGAATTCCTCCATGCTTTTAAGACCAGCTTAGGCACAAACTTGCTTTAATTGACATAGGAGAGGGTATCTGACTGCAGGCAGGGTTTAATCCCCGAAAGTGGAGTGAAGCAGGAGACCTTTTTTTTAATCACCAGTTAAGAGCCAGCATATTTTAATGGCTTTACCCATACTAGTCTCAAGGCTGATCAGTTCAGCTAGAGCTATAGACCCCCCCCCCCCTCCCATAGTCTATACTCCAGAGGAGCGTGCAGGGACTATGTTAAGTCAGAGCTTAGCATTTTCCCCAAACCTCACCAGCAGAGCACTGCACCAGGAGAGCATGAGATTCTGTTAGGAAAGTTTTGGCTCCCGCAATGTTAGCCATTTTCGGAACACCCTGAGAGCATGGGGTGAATGTACTTCATCATCAAGACCACTAAAGAGCCACAAAAATGGTGCTATAGTAAAGCTAATTGGGAAGGATATGAGTCAGCTGTTGCCAATGCTCTTGAAAAAAATCCATGTCGACCTAATATACAATCAAATAACAGCAGTTTATCCTGGGCATGGCTAAAAGATTTTGTTCTTGGAATTACCCTTGTAAAAAATTCAAGAACTTTGGAAAGCTGAAATTAACAAACTTGTTACTGCTCGGAAAAGGGCATACCAAAAGTCCAAAAGAACCCAAACAACCCAACAATTTAACAGACTCAGCCTACTAGTCAAAATGTCTGTTAAAAGGTAAAATGTGAACGTTGGACCAACACCTGTGCAAGGTTAGACCTAAGGGATAGCTCTAAGGCTTGGAGTCTTCTGAGAAATCTTGAAAATGCAGGTCGTACAAAAACAGTAACTCCATTATCTTTACCCAGTGGGGTAACCATTTTATCAAAGAAGAAAATTATCACCTTATTGAATTGCTAAAATCAACAAGGCTGCCAAGAAGTCCCCAATGTCCAAAGCCATTAATAAGGCTCACAAAGCTGATGAAAAAAAAGACAGAAAGGAACAACAGACCAAAAGTGCTGACGTATCGCTGAGCTTTCCTTTCTTGGTAGGCGAGCGTAATGCTGCCATAAATAAATTCCAGCTAAAAAAGGCTCCCAGACCAGATGGTATCACCCCCAAAATGCTCAGGCATGTAGGGGGGAAAAGAAGGGCAGTGCTCTTGGCATTTGTAAATAGAACCTGGGCAGATGATCAGGCCTGGAAAAGTGCCACCATTATTCCTATAGCAAAAAAAGGAAAAGATGCTTCCACTGCTGAAAGCTACATGCCCATCTATTCACATCTTGTGTGGGAAAGATGGCTGAAAAAAAATGGTAACTGAGCGTCTGGTTTGGTACCTTATGAGTGCCCGTCTTATAGCTGCTTTCAGGGCTGGAATGTCCGCTATAGACCAAGTCAACATTTTTGTTCAGAGCATAGCAGATGCATTCCAATGGATTGAAAACACATACGTAGTCTTTGTTGGCTCAAAAGAGGCATATGATAAAGTATGGCGGCCTGGTTTGCTTCATAAGATAAGAGCTGTGGGGGTGCGGGGACAGATATATTACTGGATTAGAGACTACCTACAAGAGCCTACAATAAGAACAAAGATGTTCAGAGAAGTCTAAGTGGAAATGACTCTTGAGCTTGGCCTCCCCCAGGGCTCTGTCCAGTCATGCGTCGCAGCGTCCATTTCACTGCCTTCATAAATGACCTATCGGCTCAGCTAAAATGCTAAAATCTGCTATAAGCTGATAATATTGTCCTTTGCAAATCCGGAAGGAGTGCAACCACTATACAAAAAGTGTTGCAAGAAGATCTCCATACACTCTGCTCATACACACAAAAATAGAGGCTAGAAATAAACACCTCAAAGACGGTCTATTCTTTGTTCACACTCGGGACTAGCATTCTCAGGCAACCATTTCCGGCTCTCCCATAACGGAGTGGCTCTCAGCATGGATAAGCTATCTTGATGTTAGTAAATTAATTTATTATGGAACTTTGGAAGAAAACAAAATGAAATGATATTTGCAGTTATGTTTTGGTTGTTGTGTTTTGTGAGTTTTATTAATTTGTATATACACTTTAATTTAGGAGAGCTGTGTAGGTGACTTATACTTTTTTGACTAAGCTAATAGAGCCTACAATAAGATGGTGCACAAATGTTTAATTAGGTCTATTGATTCATTAAAAGTTGTTCATGTTTACAAAGAATATTTTATTATATAACTTCTGTTAGCCTTGTGACGTAAGGGGATTTTTTTCCATTTCACGTCATGGAAAATTTTCATTCATAAAACATTCCAGTTAAAATTAATTTTTCGATATTTTCAAAACTATACAATGGTCGACCTGGAGTTTTCCCCTTGCTGACAATGAGTTGAGAATTTTTGTCTCAATTATATACATATACCTTAAAATTTTAAAGAAAATCATTAGAGCTGTTTTCGAAAGAAAATTTAAATATAGGATTTATTGCCAAACAAAAAAAAATAAAAAAATAAGGGAGGGGGTTTAATTACTTTTACTAATCTATCGTTTTATTTTTTTAATATAATTTAACATATTTGAGTTTATTTTAAAAGGCAATAGGTATCCATCTATACTAGGGAAGTTACCCCCTGAGAAAATACCTGCACTGAAAGAGATAAGAAGTTTAACTTTAAATAAATCAAATATTGTAACTTAATTTTTAATAAAAAAAATATATTTTAATATGGTTAATTTTACATATATATATATAGGGCTAAAGTTATTTATTCAGTTGTTATGTGTCTACATATCTTTGTAGATATAGAATTTATATTTCAATCATACTTTTTGGCAATGCAATGACAGGTTTGTGAAGTCACTTTATAAATCTAAATGCTCATAAACCATTATTTGTAAGCCTATATTTTGATTTTATATATTTATAGTTAATAGATCCTATTTTACTTATTTACAAATTTTGTGAATTATTAATATCTTAATGATATGAAATAACTAAATAAATAAAAAAATAATTTACAAAACGATTTTATAAAAGACATTATTTTTATATCACCAGGAAACAGAACAGTTGCTGAAACAAGAAGCAAAAGTCAATGATGATGATCTGAGAGATGAAAATGACAAAAAAGCTGAAGTATCTCAAGCATTAGCTGCAGTGTACAAAAGGTTTGAATAAACATTATAAAGCTAATTGGCACACAAATATAAATTCAGATTTTTTAAATAATAAAAATAAAAATGAAAAAATCATCTAGACCTAATGACAGATGATATTCCAGCCAGAATACTAAAACAAATAAAGCAAGGAGCTAGCATCAGTGTTCAAAATACTTTTTTAGGAATCACTAAATCAGAGTAGAGTACTGAGGAACGGAAATGAAGCTTCCCTATTTAAAAAAGGATATAAATCTTATCCAGTAACCTACAGATCAGTATCATTTACTAAGCATCACATGTAATATATTAGAACACATAATGTTGCACCATCAAAAATGACTTAGATAAACATATTTGTTCTGTTCTCTCAGAGAATTAAGTTATTGTAGACAATTAAACATAAGAATTAACAGAGACTAATTGTTGATAAAAGTAGACATTGAAAACTATCATTTTATTATGTCACATCCTTTCAAGTAACATTAGCACATCCTTCCTTTTTAAGTTCTTAACAATTCTCTATCCCTTCCTTCCTTTTTTTGTCCTGAGACATGACATGACATTAAACTGTGTTCATCTTTGCTTAGCACTTTTGGAGCTTAAAAGTGGCCTCCTTCTTTTTTATCATGTGGCTGCCTCCTCTTTACCTCAGTCTCCTTATCTTAAAAATCTCCCTTCGTTTTAAACCTGTCCGTTTGGGGGTTCCAGGTTAGGGCTTGCCTTGTTGGATGCAGGCTTGCGAAGTGTGTGACCTATCCATCTCCACAGAGTCTCTGAAGGATATATACTTCAATGGGCTGCTGCTTTGTTCTTTGCCACAGTTCCTCATTTGAGATCTTGTCTGGCCAGTGGATCATAAGTATCTTCCTCAGTGAGATATTCATGAATAAATGGATTTTTTTCATGGTGGTGATGGTGGTTCTCCAGGTCTCTGCTCCCTATATTAGTATTGGTTTAAAAAGAGTGTTACAGAGCCTGATCTTGGTGGTGGTACTTATTTTCCTAGATCCCCAGGTGTTTTTCAGTTGATAGTTCCTCCATGGTGGTCTAGGATACTGCAGAGATAGGTGAAGCTTTCAGCCTCTTCCAGCACCTCACAATGGTGTATTGTTGGATGCCTTTATCTAGAACATCTTGCTCTTCCCTCTGTTTATGGTAAGACCCATTCTAGCTGAATTGTCAGCAACGCTTTTCTTTTCCTGCATCTGCTGTTGTGTGTGAGAAAGAAGAGCCAAGTCATCTGCAAAGTTGAGATCGTCTAGCTGTTTCCATAGTGTCCATTGTATACTGTTCCACTTCTGATCTGTTGCTGTCTTCATGACCCAATCTATGGCTAGTAGAAACTAGAAGGGTAGAGTAAACAACCTTGTCTCACTCCTGTTTGGATTTCAAATGCCTCTGTCAGTTGTCTGCCATGCACTATCATGCAAGTCATCCCCTCATATGACTTCTTGATAATATTTGTAATTTTTTCAGGCACTTCATAGTGTCTCAAAAGTCTCCAGAGGGTCTGTCTGTCCATGCTGTCAAATGCCTTCTCATAGTCTTTAAAGCTGACGTAGAGAGGGGAGTTCCATTCCATGGACTGTTCCAAAATTATGCGTAGTGTCGCTATCTGATCTGTGCATGATCTCTCCTTTCAAAAGCCAGCTTGGTAATCACAGAGATGTGGATCTACAGCATCTTTCATCTGGTTCAGCAGAATGCGGTTAAACACTTTTCCTGGAATGGACAGTAGTGATATTCCTCAATAGTTGGAGCAGTTGGATCGCCTTTCTTTGGGAGTTTGATGAGGTAGCCCTCCTTCCACTCTGGTGGCATTTCCCCATATCTTGCAGAAGAGAGGGCAGAGTAATTTCACACTGGTATCAATGTCTGCCTTTAGCGCTTCAACTGTGATTCTGTCAGGTCCTGCAGATTTGCCATTTTTCAATTGCTTGATTGCGCTGCGAATCACTTCCATGGTGGGTGTTCTGGACTTGATAGGTAGGTCTCTTTCAGCTGACAGTATCTCTGCTGGCTTCTGAACATCATCTTGTGTGTGCTCGAGTAAAACTGAAGCTGAAGAAGACTTGGATAAGTGGACCCAGCCAGCGCCAACACTACAATAACATTGCACTGAAAGACTGCACAAAACAGGAAGAGTTCAAAGTCACCTTACCAAACAAGTTCCAGCTTCTAGAAGAGCTTCCAGAAGAGGAGATTGTAGAACAGACATGGCAGAAAATGAAAGAAACAGTAACATCCACATGTCAAGAAGTACTGGGTCCCAAATCATACACCCACAAGAAGTGGATCTCAGCAGAAACTCTTCAGAAGATCAAGGAAAGAATAGAGAAAAAACAGGTGTGACAAACAGTAAAACAAGAAAGCAAAAGGATAAGCACAAAAAGATTATGCTGAAACAGATAGGAAAGTCAAGTGTAGCATCAGAACAGACAGGTGGAACTACATTGAAGCACTGGCAAAAGAAGCAGCCCTTCAGAACAGTACCAAAGACCTATACTCAGTCATCAAAAAGTTATATGGAAAATTTGCCATGTCAGAGAGACCAGTAAAGGACAAAAATGGTGACGTGATAACAGATGAAGAAGGACAAAAGAAGAGATGGATTGAGCATATCCAGGAGCTTCTTAACAGACCAACTCCTGCAAATCCACCAGAGACATATGTATTATGTTAATATACATACTGTACTTTTTTTGTAAAGAAATAGGTACCGGTACTATTGCCTAACTATTAAGTACTAATAAGTTAATAATAAACTTTAAAAATACAAGAAAAGTAATAATTTTTTCCCTACGTTGAAAAAGGTGCTGATGCGTCCAAAATCTTTATTATCTGCGACATCTCTCTTTGATCAAATCAGGGCATCTTTTGACGCAACATTGGCAAACTTAGGCATGTCAGGATTAGTTAAACTGGTCATAAATTTTCTTATTTTGCCAAATGTTAGTTTAATCTCAATTTGTTCGACTGCCTTCAAAAAATTAAACGATGTTGTAGGGAGTATGTTTGACTATTGGGAGGAAAACTATTTTGGTAATCAGAGACAAAACCTGCAGAATGACTCAAAAATTTCTGATAGCATTAGGGAATGTTAGAGATCAAGTACAGGATCAAGTACCACAAAGAAGCAATTTAGCAGAAGGATGGTAACATGAATTTCAGCAGTCTATTTACCGTTATCACCCTGGCATCTATAAGTTAATCTTTCACTTCCTCAAAGAACAGGAGAACACTGAGAACAAGATTCTAAGTTACAATGCTGGAGAAAAAGTAAAACTGCAAGCAAGACAAAAGTACCTCAAACTTAACAGACCTCTTGCAGCTAAATTGGCACTAATAGAGTTTCTTTGACATTGCATAAAATTTAC
>JADKLZ010005465.1:12954558-12974121 GCA_021533235.1 Biomphalaria straminea | reverse complement strand
GCAAAATGACTGAAATATATTTTTTGGTGCTATTTTGTCCATGCTAATTTGCTGAGGAATCCAGCATGGGTTATCGACCTATGCTGAAGGGCGGTGGCTGAAGGTTCAGTCAGGCAGCATCTGTATCAGACACATGCCTTATGCCGCAGCTGACTGAGTATAGGACCTATATAGCCATGGTAAGCTCATTCTCAACATCGAAATGGCTTGTCCTCTTGTTGGACTTGGGTGTGGAGCATAGGTGTCATCAACCATTAAAATCTATGTATAGCACAAAAAACCAACAAAACTACTTGCCCCAGATTTAGGTCTGTGTAAGAAGTGGAGACTAAAAGAAAAAAAGGACAAGGCCACAAGAAGATGTGCTACCTAGCCATCATTTCTTTGGTCAGATGCACAGAGGAGTGGAAAAGCGTGACAAAGATGAGACATTTTCTTATCTATAAAGGACTGAAGGCAGTAGTGGGAGAGCCCAAGAGTGTGTCAGAGCTACACAAAGCATCTCATAGAAGTTGATAGCAAGCTACACTCTGATGGGCTTCTACGATGTAGGAGAATCTGTGATCTTCAAGTGGAAGTCATGCCACACAAGAGGTGTAATCAGCTGTAGAGCTGCTAGAATGTTCCAAGAAGGGACTAGTGAAGAGAATTGAAGGAGTCACTCATGCCCAGCCCATAACCAGGCATAGGGATGGTGAGGAAGTCAAAACTGCAGGTCCTCAATCAGAGCAGTGAGTGGGATCCTGGGCGAGTGTGATGTGGGGGTAGATACCGCACCACATCACATTTACGGGTAATTCTTTTTAATTGCTTTCCCCTTCTACTCCAAAGTTAACAAGAGATACAGACTGACGTGAACTCACTTATGACAAGGACCATATGTTATAACAAACAATACAGCATATACCTAGCACTATTCTTTTTAACTTTCAGTTGACAGTCACCAAATTAATGCCTACAAACCTATTAAGTACTTAATCAAAAACATGAGTAGGTCTAGGTTGAGAACATAATACTTCAAAACAATGCTGGAGAATGAAGCAAAACCGCAATGAAAACAAAGTATATGCTACTTAACGTTTGCCTTGCACCTGTGTTTCCAACATATGTCAAAAAAGCCACTGATGGAGTTTGTACCTGGCATTGCAACCAACTTAAGTCTGTGATTATCCATTTATATGAAATAACTGATCAAAAAGTAATTTTAAAAAATAAGATAATAAATTTTGGCACTATTTTGTCTAGGGCGCTATTTTGTCACCAAAGTTATCCCCTTAATCTAATTTTGTAATTTATCCCATTATGTGTAGTGCTCCAACTACCCATTGATGGTGATCAGTAATAAGCGATCTTTCCCACCACTTTATATCTGCCAGTGGTTATATAAGTAAGAAACTTTGCATATAAGTTAAATTTGAATCTATTGTATTATATAAATATAGATCTAATTTATACAGTTTGCCAGCATAACACAGAAGTAAATCTGTTTACAGCTTTTTTTTTGTCATTGTGCATTAAATGAAGTAAATTGGTACCTGCCTGGGTTTTTTTAAGTTCCAATACTTGGTTTGTAATATAAAACACCTATCAAAATAAATTTTATTCACAAACAATATACCTATATATGTCTTAGTATATATAAGTCTGTTGTTTAATCAAATATATAACTTTTTTAACTAATTAGGTAAAAATTAACTTTTGTAACTTACTGTATTAAAAAAATTTGACTTATGAATAATAAAAATATAATTGTTACTTATAGCAACAAAACCCATTGGTTGATGCTATTTATTATGGGTCTCTATCTTGTACATTATCATTATACTTATTATATAGAGGTTATACAAATCAATGCGGTGAAGCTTTAAATCTTTTAAGTTTTCTTTGTTAAGATATGAAGTATTACATTTGATTCATAGATTATATGCCATTGCAGTAAGCAACAGTGAAAAATCCAGATGATGGAAAACATGACCCCTAAGAGGAGGACATGGCCTCTTTTTGCCAGACATCTTGTTTCCCTACAAAACAGGTCCACTACAAGACATCTTGCTGAACATAAGTGATGGTCTTATAATAATCGAGCCCTGTACAAACCCTTTACAAATATACATGCTTCAGGGACTCAAATATCTCTCACCCTTTATAAATTAAGCTTTATTTAACCTGCAAATTCTACTAGGAGAAATAGTTCATTGTTTATTTTAGGAGAAAAAAATTTGGTTTCTTAGAATGCATAAAAGTGCTGGGCTCTACTTCCTGCCTTTTGTATACCATATATAATTACATTCATAGTTATATTTTATGCTGAGACAATTGGCCAATGGCTTTGAAATAAAATTATATTTTGTTTGAAGAGTTTTGTAGAGTTTGAGTTTTGGCACATTGGCACAATTTAGGACCAAGAGTTTTATATTCTGAACTACTACTACTGGCACAATATTTATAGTGAGAACTTCTTAAAATTTTCTTTTTAGTGATGATGATCCAAGCTTGTATGAAGACCTCTACAAAGATTTAAAAACATTTATAGATTCCTGTCTTGATGTTCATAAGGTGATTACTATTCATTAGAGTTTTTTTTTAATTTATAGGCAAAAAAAAATATGGAGTTTTAACAGTACTGTAGATTCACTTAAATTGAAAAACTGAAGCACCAAAATACTCCATTAATCTAAATCAATAAGTTGTTGTAACTTCGATAACTGGAGCTAGTGTCCAGTGTGAAGCCGAACATTCTGGGCTCACGTAGGTCTCATCAGCCACATGAGGATGCACAAAACCTCAGTGCAAAGTCCTCAGCCCCCTGGATGACAAAAATGGTCATCAACGAACCGTGATGGGCGAACTATATACTCTAGTTAAATATGAATATTTGTTAGTTATGAATCTCAGTGCTCTATTTTGTGTCTGTTTCAATTTCATAATGTTTTCTGAGTTGAGGGGTCCCAAACAGAGGATGCATATTCTATTATTGGCCTAACCAAGGTTAAATAACATTTTAGTTGTATTTTCTTATTTGATTTATAGAAATTTCTTTTAATAAACCCTAATGCTTCGTTTGATTTTTTTGATAGTTTCATCTTTATGGGGATTCCATGACAGTTTTTTCATTTCATTCACCTAGGTATTTTGCATTTTAATAATAATAATAATAATAATAATAATAATCTTTATTGTCCGTGAGGAAATTTGTCTTACAATTTGTGCATTACACCAAACAAAACATCAAGCCTAAAAAAAACATTCATACCTGACTCATTCAAAATTTACATGTGAAAAAATAGTTTATGTTTATATCAAATTATTTCTATTCAATGATTTCACCGCCAGGGGAACAAAAGAGAGCTTGTGTCTGTTAGTCTTTGCTATCGGTGTTTTGTATCTCTTTTGTGATGGTAAAATCACAAAATCCTGACCCAAAGGGTGATTTTTTATTTCCAGAATCTTTTTAGCTTTTTTGTGAATGTTTGTCTCAAACAGCTGCCCGAATGAGGTTTGGTTTTTTCCGATAACTTTACCAGCAGCATTTAGAATTCTTTGGAGTTTCTTTTTATTTCTAATGCTCAGATTGCCATACCAGGCTGTCATATTAAAACTTAAAATATTGCAGATGTGGGCGTGATAAAACATAGCCAATGCCTTTTCACTAACATTAAAAGAGGACAGTTTTCTCAGTAATCTTAATCTTTGCTGCCCTTTTTTGCTGATATAATCAGTATTTGCAGTAAAATTTAGTTTATTGTCTAGGATAGTGCCAAAGTATTTAAAGGTTTGCACTATCTCAATGGTCTCTCCAGCAACAGAAACAATTGTATTTTCCTTCTTTTCCCTACGAAAATCAATTATCATTTCTTTAGTTTTTTTGACATTTAAAAATAAGAAATTATCCTTACAGTATTTCTCAATGGATAAGTGGAATTAATTTGTTTTAGTTTTTTGTTACTCTTAGTAACTGAAATTTTTTCTGGGTGGAAAGACATGCTCCAATTTGATTCTCTTTTCTGTAATTCATCTAATTCTCTTTGTAAAATTTCTATATCTTGTGTTGTTTTTATTTTTCTAAATATTATGCAATCATCTGCAAATAATCTGACTTTTGTTCCTGAACTAATGCAATTTGTGAAATCAATTATGTGAATTAAAAGTAGAAGTGGACTTAAGATAGTTCCTTGAGGAACACCTAATTTTACTCTTATTGGTGTTGATTTAGAGCAATTTATTACAGTTGGTTCTCTCCCTATAAGAAAATCCTTAATCCACTGATGTCATCAATGTGGACCATCAGTGCCAAAATATTTTAATTTTTTAAGCAATCTATGGTGGTGAACTTTGTCAAAAGCCTTGGGAAAATCTAATAGCATCTATATACTCACTATTAACAAACATTACTATTTATCACTCTCTTTTGTTCAGAGCTGGTTTGCAACTAATTAATGAATCAGAGGTATGGTTGTACAGAGAAATCATTCTGGCTACTGAGAACTTTTAGTGTATTTTTACTATGAATACAAATGATCTTGTTACAGAACTGTGCCTCTACTAAAATCTTATACATCAGCTTGCCATTCTGCTTATGAAAAAGAAAAAAATTCTTTCTAAACATAGCTTTTTGTTAATAAGTTGAAATGACATATAGAAAATCACATTGATAAGGATAAGCTAAATTCTTTTCTATTCAGTCTGTGAGATATGAGATTATCTTATGGAAATTTTCAGGAATGCTTAGGGAATAGTAGTGGAATACCTTCAAGGAATCAGTTTTAGGTGGAAGGGTAGTTTATTTTTTTAAATGCATAAAACAAGCAATTTAGATGTAGTGGTGTTTCTTATATTCTCAGATGTATTTCTAGAAAAAAATAGTTAAATTTATTATATATTACATAGAATTTCAACATCTTTTTGTATTTCCTTAGGAACTTTCCATTATGAACATTTGAGTTACTATAAATTGTGGAAATCACATAATTTTCACTTCTGTTAAATTTAAATGAATGCTTAATAAAATTACTGTTTATTCTTCAAAATAATCATTAGGAGAAGGCATACTAATAAAATTGAAATAATTTGTTCTCTTTTAATTTGTTAGGTTGAACTTTCGACAATTTTGTATCCAATTTTCGTTCACATGTATCTGGAATTGGTATACAACAATCATGAATGGAATGGTAACATATTAGGTTTTATTAACTAGATAGATTAATTTAAGAAATGGTAATAGAACTTAGTCTTTGTTCATATTATATTGCATTCATTGTTTGATTTGAAATTGTAATATAAATCCATTTTCATTATTAGCTGCAGAATTTTATGCTAAATTTTGGCAAGATCAAGATGAATATTATCATGAAGATCTGTCTAGATTGGCTTGTGTAAGAAAAAAGGAACATATGAATGGAAACCAACTGCTGGAGAGTTTCAAGTAATTAAATCTATATTTTCTACATAACTTACTTTGCACTCAGCATATATATATATATTTTTTTACAGCAAACAACAGTTTCCTTAATTTTCAACCATTGTGATAGGAAAAAAAAAACACATCATAAATACTAATACAAGGGTGACATGGACCAACACTAAATAGTATGACGTTAAAAAGTGCTCCTTTTTCCTAAGAACTTATGGAGCTTAAAAGTGCCCTACTTCTATCAATGTGTCTGCTTCCTTTTTTTCCTCAGTCTCCCTTCATTACCCATTACTCTGTCTCCTTATATAAAAAATCTACCTAAAATCTACCTACATCTTTAGACCAGACCATTTGCCATGGACTGGGATGGGTAAAGGGAAATAAAGAAACTCTTTGCTCTAAAAAAAAGTTCTTCTAGTCCTGAGGCCAAGATTGCACTCTCTGGGTCAACTGGCTGGTCACCCTGAGCTACCAGCATTAGTCATTGACCTATGCTGGAGGGCGGTGGCTAGAGGATCGATCAGGGAGCTGCTGTATTGGACACATGCCTGATGCATTGGCTGAGTATAGCACCTTAGTAGTGCTGGCAATCTCATTCTGGACATCTGAAAGGCTCGCCCCCTTTTGGACTTGGGTGGGGAGCACAGGTCTTGAGCAACCATAAATATCTTTTGCAAAGAAAAAAACAACAACAAAGCTACTTGCCACAGAGATTTAGGTCTGGCAAGAAGTGAAGACTAGAGAATTTGTGCCATCTGGCCAACATTTCTGTTGGTCAGGTGCACATAAGAGTGGAAAAGCCTTACAAAGATGAGCCCTCTTCTCATCTACGAGGTACATAAGGCAGTAGTGAAAGAGCAAAATTGTCTGAACTTCCTGTAGAAGTTGATAGTAAGCTACACTCTGATGGGCTTCTATGATGCAGAAGAATCTTTGATCTCCATGTGAAAGTCATGCAACACAAGATTCTGAACACCAGCAGAGGTGTAATCAGCTCTAGAGACCTGTTATGTTGGAATGTTTTGAGAAAAAAATAATGGAGGGATTGAAGGAGTCACCCATACCTAGGTCAAAACTGCCACTATTATCCTCACAATCGGAACTAGTACACTCCCAGTTCAAATGCCCAAACTGTCATGCTGGCCACTCAGCCTACTCCAAGGACTGCCCTGTGTGGAAACAGGAGGCTGCTGTACAAGGCAAGAAATGGATGTACCTTCAGTCAAGTGAAATCAGCTGTATTGACTTTACCCAAGAGCCAATTTGGCTTGACAAAAACCTAGGCCCATGCTGTGTTTAAGATAGGAAAATTAATAGCCACACAGAGGGGCATATCAACCCAACCATTCCTCCTCCTCCAACTCTGAAGAAAACACCACTATGAAGCACACCTCAAAGCAGAATGAAAGCCCTATTGTGAAGGTCATGCTAAGGAACAGATTATCTGTGCTGGCTGATGAGAGCATGGAGACTGAGCAGCATGACAAAACCAACACTCCTAATACTCCAAGTAGGTTATTTAGAATAAACCATGAATTTCAGGATTGTGCATTTGAATTGTAGAGGCCTCAAGGCCAATTATGAGGAAAAGCAGCTACTGATGGACTCTGAGACTCCTGTAGCTGTCTGCTTACAGGAAACATTCCTGAAAGATAATATCAGTTTCTGAAGCTACAGCACTCACAGCAGGGATGTTGAGGATGCAAGGAAAGCATCAGGTGGAGTCTGTATCCTTTTGTAGGACAGCATCACCCATGAGTGGATCGAACTACAGACCACACTACAGGCCATAGTAGCTAGGGTAACCATACTCAAGGTTATCACTTGCTGCAGACTGTATCTACCTCCAGGCGCTCCATTGAACCCTAGAAACATGGAGAACCTCATAAAAAAACTCCCTTGGCCCTATATAATCCTTGGGGATTTCAATGCCCATAACACTATGTGGAGATTTAACAATACTTATGCAAGAGGTTGTATGCTGGCTGATATCTTCTTCCAACATGATATATGCATACTTAATGCACCCGCCTTGCACCTAGGAACTGGGTCTCTCAGGTGCATTGACCTCACCGTATTCACCCCTGGACTTCTGAACAATTTTAAATGGTCAGTAAGCAATGATCTACGGGGAAGAGATCACCTCCCAATCATCATAGCTAACAATCTCCCCTCATCGGGACGACCTTAGCATTGGAATAAAGCAGATTGGGAACAATTCCAAAAAAAGATTTTCCTAGGATATCACAGAAAATATACTTAATGAACAGAGTCCAGTGGATACCTTTTCTAGCAAGCTACTTGATATTGCCAGGATAGTTGTATCCCTAACCTCAACAAATCCAAAACAGCCTAACAAACCATGGTTTGATACAGCTTGCAAAAGGTCTATTGGCGATAGTGGTTCGGAGGGCAGCAAGGCGGAAAGGGAAAGAATCAAATGCACTAGGGCTTTTAAAAAATCAAGGATGAACTGTCATGTCCCCCAGAGATATAGCTGACTGCCTTGCATCCTCTATAGCAGATAAATCACCCAGTGCTCACTACACGCCAGAATTCCATTAAATTAAAATCAAATCAGAGAGCATTGAAGACTGTTTTTTACTTGAAGACAAATCACATGACACAGCACTAGGAGAAGATGACAAACCATTATCAGTTCTTCAAGCATCTTTCTGAACCCTCATTGACAACCCTGCTAAAAATCTATAACTGTGTATGGCAATCAGGCGCTTTCCCAAACAGTTGGAAGAAAGCCAGTTATACCAATACCTAAATTGGGAAGAGATATGTTGGACTCAGCTAACTATCATCCAATAGCACTTAAAACTGCATCTGCTAAACAATGGAAAAGATGATAAATAATAGGCTGGTCTGGTTCCTTGAGAGAAATAAATTATTCTTGTACTAACAGTGCGGATTTGGCAGGGGCAGACAACAACTGACCACAGTAAGGCTGGAATCTTTTATCAGGACTGTATTTATTAGACAAAAACATCTAGTAGCTGTATTTTTCGATATAGAAAAGGCCTATGATACAACTATGAGAAACTCTGCCTCTGGCTTATGACCACTTACGACCAGACAATACAGCCGTTAGGCCTTCAGATGAGAGAATCCTATCAAAATTTAACTCCACCCATTGACCAAGTCTCTAAAATAGAAATCCCACAAAACCCTCCTTGGTTGATGAATAAACCTGAATTAAATTTATTCCTTCATAATTTTAAAATAGAAAATACAGACCCAAACACACTACAAATTCACTATAGGGAACTGCAGGAGAGCTACGGAGATTGTGACACCATTTACACTGAGGGATCCAAGATAGATGGAAAGGTTGCATGGCCTGCTCTTTTGGGAACAAAACTATTTCCCATAGACTCCCTGATGGACGCTCCATTTTTATGGCTGTGTTAATGCAATCTCACTTGCTTTGTGGCTGTAAAAGCATCAGACAGCAGAAAATTCTGCAAAGCAAGCTTTGGTGCTGATGAAGACTGACATTCCATTGATAGATAAAAGTATAAATCTTTTAGACCAAAGAACATCTGATCATACAGATCTGGATCCCCTCCGATAGACAGAGAAGCAAAGAAAGCTTAAAATTGAGTGATGTCAGGAACCATAATTCCCTGTTTGGACCTGAGACAGTATAGCCTCTGCCACCTACCGAGAGTGGCAGGATCGGTGGAAGGCTTAGACCTACAACAAGGTTAGATGGGTTGTGGCAGATTTTTTAAAAAAGAACTTGAATCAGGTAATTTAAAAATCTATTTATTTGTCACCTCTACATTGATGTTTACCTTATGGAATCAATGTCACCATATTTTTCAAGAAGATTCTTTTACTACAAGGAATCATCTCAATTATTTTTTTAAAATTTATTTGAAGTAACATTACAATTTGAAGACCTTTTTCATGCTACAAGTACAAGTCTTCTTCTTCTAGCCAGCTTTTTGCTGCTGGGCTGTGAGCTCTTTTGCAGACTGTCATGGAAAAATAGTTTGCTGTTTTCTTCAGTTGTTCAGCACTGCCATACAGGGTGTTGATTATATTGGGCTATCATGGAAGTAGGGTCTGCCTAAGGTGTAATAGGAAGGGGGCATTTGAAGAGGATATGGTTTACGGTTTCATAAGGGTGGGCGCAGTGTCTACAAAGGGGGAGTTGTGTGGAATTTATTTCGTTTAGGTGGTAATTTAACAGAGGTATGTGTCCTGTTCTTAGTTGAAAGATTGTAGATTACTCTTGCGGGGAAGTTAATACTGTCCAGTTTGTTGGGCATAGTCATTTCTTTGTACATGGCTCTGCCTTTGTTTCCTGAAGCCCATTGGTTGAGCCATTCATCTTTGTGATTGTTGTATTTTTTTTGTAAATGGTTTTAAAATACAATGATCCCTTTCTTTCTTTCTCTTGGTTCAGATAAGTGATAGGATCATAGCATATTGAGAAAGCTAAATGCCTAAACATAAACAAATGGTAAAAATATTATTTAACTCATCGATTTATTTTTGTGTTTTTGTATTTTTTAATTATGTACATTTTCAAACAATATAATCTTGTACTGTTTTTAAACAGAATTTTACCCGAAATTAAGTATTATTTTCACAATAGAATATACAAAAACTATGTTTTGTACATTTCTTCCCTATTGTTATGCAAAAGGTGTTCGGCCAAATTTAACATTTTCTCTCCCTGAGGTAATCAAACTCACATGTTCGGTAGTTTAGACTGTATAATTATGTCATAATTTTTGTAGAATAAATGTTTTAAGTGTTTAAAACCAGGACATTTAGCAGCCCAATGTAGAAACAAAAGCCCACTAAGGCGAAATGAGACTACGGGTTCAAGCAGAAGTCAGAAGTTTAAAACCAACAACCTAGGAAGACCAACTGGACATCCATACAATGCGTCAGTTTGCATAGACTATCAACATGGTTAACAATTCCCTCATGAATCTGATCAGATCCAGATGGCTGGAGCTGTAACTTGTGACCCTGGGAAACTAAAAATGTATCCTGGATTTGTTGGGAAGAAATCTATTTGGGTCTTGAGAGACACAGGAGCGACCACGATCTGAGTGAAGAGACTGCATGTGCACCCTCACCAGTTGATGGCAAAGAAAGTTCAATGTATGACATTTGGAGGAACAATTGAAGAATATCCCACAGCTGTTATAGAAATAGGTACACCATTTTTATCTGGAAAGGTTGAAGCATGTGTATTGGAGAGGCCTGCAGCCGACTTGATTCTAGGAAACGTGACTGGTATAACAGCATACCATCACAGATATCTACAAGTGGCAAAGGCTAGCAATGTCAGAAGTTAAAATGCGGTAACAAGATCTCATTAGGGTGTGATAGATAACATGGGACAACCGATCCTACAGACTCAGAGTGAACAGCCAGAATCCGATGTAACATCCGGCTATGCATTGAAACAAAAGGAGGACCAAACATTGGTTAAACTTTTTGAATTGGCTGAGCATCCCACCAGCAAATTCAAAGGTAAAAATGAGCTTCTGATGAGACTTCTTCTTCTTCTTCTTCTTCTAACCAGCTTTTTACTGCTGAGCTGTCAGCTCTTTTGCAGACTGTGCCAAGGAAAAATACTGTGCTGTTTTTTTCAGTTGCTCAGCACTGCCATAAAGGGTGTTGGTTATGTTGGGCTGTAGTGGTAGTAGGGTCTGCCTAAGGTGGATTAGGAGGGGGCATTCAAAAAGGATATGGTTTACAGTTTCATAAGGGTGGGAGCAGTGTCTACAAAGTGGGAGTTGTGTGGGATTTATTTTATTGAGATGATAATTCTGATGAGACAAGATAACAAAGATAAACTACAGCTAGTCGTACTTGCCACCGACAGAAACATAATTTTAGAGTTAGGTCATGACTCACCTACAACATCTAGAAATGGTTCTGGATACATTGAGGAGAAATGGTTTAACCATGCGACCATCTAAAGTGGAGATCGGTTGCAAGAACATTTCCTTCGTAGGTTATGTAATTAGAAGACATTCACTGAAACCACAACCTGAACTACAACAACAGATTATGAATCTTCGTCAGCCAACAACAAGAGACAGGTCTGTAGTTTGTTGGGACTCTGCAACTTCTATCGAAGGTTTATAGCAGATTTCGCTGAAATGACTGAGCCTCTCACAAACCTGACCAGAAACGGAGCACCCAATGTGATCAAATGGTCACATGACTGTGAAGTATCGCTGCAAAAGATAAAGAAGGCATTTGCTGAGGAAACAATCCTTCGTCTACTTGACAGCCAGAAGGAATTCATACTAACTTCTGATGCATCTGCTGTTGCTATGGGGGATGTCTAGCTCAAGAATCACAAGGCATTGTACATCACGCAATGTACATCAGTAGGAAACTGTTCTCAGCAGAACAACGTTACAGCACCGTTGAAATGGAGTGCTTGGCAGTTGTTTGGGCGGTAACCAAGTTGGCCAGATACCTGTTGGGCAGGAAATTCGTACTACGCACAGATCACACACCCTTACGCTGTTTGAACACACGTAAGTTGGTGAATTCCAGGGTAACTCGCTGGGCCCTTATGCTTCAGGACTTTCAATTTGAAGTTCAGCATATTCCAGGCAAAGGAAATGTTTTAGCAGACATTCTGTCACGCTTATCATAGATATAAGTTTACGTGGCTTATTACAAGCATTTGTTGCTTGATTAAAGACATAGTGTCTTCAACAGTGTAAACTTTTGTTGCATGATGCAAGACTGTGTGTATTCATCTTCTAAGACTGTGTGTCTTCATCTTCTAAGACTGCGTGTCTTCATCTTCTAAGACTGTGTGTCTTCATTTTCTAAGAATGTGTCATCATCTTCTAAGACTGTGTGTCTTCATCTTGAAGACTGTGTGTCTATAACATTAAAGTATGTGTGACTACATTGAAGTCTTTGTGACTGTTTTAGTCTGTATGACTACATTAATGCCTGTGTGGCATATGTGGCCTATCAAAGGAACATTTTTGTTGTATTGTGTTTTGATGTTTTATATTTGTTTTATAATCGTGATATTTAGTGATCTTTATAAAAATTGATTATAATTTTAGGAGGGGCTAATGAATGTGAATGTGTATACATGTATAATCTATGTTTACAAATGCGCGAATGACCGAAACTGTGTTAGTTGTCAGATGGAGGCCCAGCTTGTTGTGATATGCGGAATGATTATTAAAGTTTCTCTGTGTTTGATCGAGTGTTACTTGTTTATTCGTAAATACAGCTGAACCAGGGACACCTATACATATCGAGACCTAAGATAGTTTCTAGCAAGTTAGAAATATAAATAGAAGAAAGCTGTGACAGTCTAATTCTATTACAAATTTAATTACATGACTGATCCAAACAAATTGATACAATTACACTTGTTATAAGCTTTCTTTTTTTTTTAAAGTATTTTTTAATGTTTTTTTTTTGTTTCTGTATGTAGTTAATAAAAACTCTATTAAATGTCTTTAAAAAGCCTTTTCAACCATATGTTTTTTAACAGAGCTGAATACATAAAATTCTTAATATTATTTATTATATATACATAATTTGTTTATTTTGATACCAGTTAATGGTGTTTTATCACATTTTACATTGTTACAAAATCTTTTCATATACTTGTGTTTGTAGGCTTTGAGAAATAACAGGTAGTAACAAAAAAATTAAAACTGTATTTAATTTTTTAGGACTAGCAAGTTTGTGATTCGTATGTCTCGAGATTCATACACACACCTGAAGCGTCATCTTCAAGAAAAAAGACTGTCTCCTTTGTTAAATATTATTCAAGATCACCTTTTTATTGATGGTAATTTTAAGTTGTCTTTGTTTATTTTATGTTATTTTTAAACTTTAAAAAAAAAATTCTAGACATCCTAAGTATAAGCTAAATTTTTAGCGGCCCCCGAAAGGGGAAAAGACGCTATTAGTTTTGTGTGGCCTGTCTGTCCGTCTGTCTGTCTGTCTGTCTGTCTGTCCGTCCGTCCGTCCGTCCCGTTTAGTGCTCAGAAAGTAGAAGAGAAAATCAAAATCTGACATCACGATAATATAGAGCATTCAAAGTTCTGATGCAATGGCTACTTTTTTTTTTTCTAAAAGCTCAAAATCTAATTTTTAAAAATATTTTATGCAAACAGTATTTAAAGAGAAAAAACCTAATTAGTATGCAATATAAATGAAACCTACTTTAAGAAAATTAATAATGTAATATACTGCACGGGATTTCACACTTTTTTTGTTCCAACATACGAGTAACATACCAGTATTTACTCGTAAAGTAATCAACTCATAAAAGAGGTGTGGCAGTTGCCTTGAACATCGGCTTTACAAGGCTAACGTTGAGAGATCAAAGCACGGAAGATGTATATTTTGACCTCTGGGGCACTAAATAAGATCTGTTGTTTATCTTTGATATAATTTTTTTTTAAATGAACTTTTAGCAGCGACAAAGAGAGTTTGTGTGATACATAAACTCAGAGGCGGCCCCCGTTGAGAGATCAAAGCACGGAAGATATATATTTCTGTCGTTTATCTTTGATATAATTTTTTTAAATGAACTTTTAGCAGCGACAAAGAGAGTTTGTGTATCACACAAACTCTCTTTGTAATCTTGTTTACTTTCCTTTTAATAAAACTAAATATCTCTTGTTATTTTGAGCCCAAGATTGAAGTATATATGTATATTACCAAAACTGAATGCTGCAGCTAGAGCAGTTTGCATGGAAATCAGTGCTGTAAAATACTAGGTTGTGGTGGAGATTGTGCCGTGTGATAGTCTAAGAGCTGAACCGCAGGCTCTTCGAGCTCTAAGTTTGAAAAGAAAACCTGTCTGAATCCGTCCGAACGAACAAATGTCAAACAGTAAAAAAAAACACTTTCTAACCACAGGTCTGTCTGGAAGAGACTTGAGTCAATGCCTACAGGACATTGCTGTTTCCAATACCACTGGCACTCTGGATGCATGGACTAGTTACTAGAAATCATGGCCGAAGGCCAAGTAATACGGGGGGCCGCCTCCATTTTCCTATGTTATACCATGCTTACCGTGTAGGATACGCCATTATTGTAATGCTCCCTTCAGAAATGGCACATGGATTCGTGACAGGGTCATGGGAGCTTTCTTTCTTTCAACCCCAGGCCGTGATGGAGGTGGACTCTCGTCCACCAGTGGGAACCCTGCGGGAGTCCTGTGTGTTACTCTTTCGCCTAAACACTTCCTCTGGTAGCCATTTTCGCGCGGGCACCACGGTGAGGCAGAGCAACATGCCAGCGGAGATAGTACAAGATGTTGCATAACGGTACAGTTGAATGGCCAAACAATAGAAGAAGTTTAAATCAAAGTTTAGATCAAATTTAACAAAAGATAGAGGATCAATTAAAGAGATAAAAACATGTTTAAGGTTGGCCTCTGCTGCCATGGCCAAACTGGAAAATCAGGAAGAGTAAAATCAACTTCCCAGTAAAATTAAAATTGTATTCTTCGCTAGTAGTCTCAGTACTACATGGTTGTTAAAGTTGAACCATGAAAGCTGAGTCTGTAAGAAAAATCCAAGCCTTTGAGAGTAAATGCTACAGAAAAATGCATCAGATACCAGGAAAGAAGACAAATGAGTCAACACTCTGGCTGGCAAAAGGGAAGAACTCAATTCTGTGAAGAAACAAAAGCTCAGCTGGTTTGGTCATTCTGTAAGACATGACTCACTATCAAAAGTAACATCTCAAGGTACAGTGGAGGGAGCACAAAGAAAGGGTCATCCAAAGAAAAGCTGGTTGGACCAGACTCTCTCTTGATGTCCTGCTAAAAACTTCTGCTGACTGTGAAAAGTGAGACAAAAGTCAAGGGACAGATCAGATCAGGTGATAGTACCATACCTTTCCAGACCTATAACCGCAAATTCCTGACACACCTTATTGCAATTTAACAAAAATGAACAAGAAAAAAATGATGAAGGTATACCAAATGATTAATATTAATTGTGTTAGCCAATTATTTTTTTTTTGTAACATTTATAAAATTACAAATTAAAAAAGGAAATAAAAAAAAGACTAGAGCTCAAGAGTTGGGCATATTAAATTGTTCATTGCATCCCTTTAGATAGGCCAATGCTACTTTATTGATGAGAATTGTGTACCAAGTTACAAAATTGTGATTGATTACTTCATTGATTCTCAGAACCCCATGATGACATAGCATCCCTCCAGTCACTCAGTAGTGTTTATCATGCCTGAGGGATCAAAAGGATCATGTTAGATGAAAAAAGATTCAAGGGGGTATGGAAACACATTAACACAGAAACTCCACTTTCTAGGGGCATTGTAGAGTCATAGAGGGCCATATCCCTATTTATTCCTATTTTGCATTGTTTAGGTCAAACATTGATTTACGCTTCTCTAGCTGCTAGCTGTTTTCTTCAAGCCTGTTCAGATTAGCAAAATCTAGCTTTGATCTGTATTCCGACACAAAAAAAAACTAAAAGGTTTTTTAATTAAGTCAGAGCTTTGTATGGTTCACAGCCCAGTGGATCATGGCCCATATTAATAACTAATGGAAACAAACTTCTTACAGATGAGGAATTATTTGTTCCCTGGTCTGAACACTTCAACACTGTTCTCAACTGCCTTTCAAGCATTAGTGCAAATTGCCTGACTGGAACAAGTCCAATCCACAAATCACTTGCTGATCCTTCCCAGCTCAATAAAGTAGTAGTAACTGCAATATCTAACCTCTCAACTGGTAAGGCATCAGGATTAGACTTCATCCCTGCTGAAATATATGCAGTGGGCAGTTCGAAGCTGACAGGTAAACTAATAGAGACCTACCAGATAATGAGGGAACAAAAGAAACTACCCAAGTGTTGAAAGCCGCCTCCATCATCATAGCATATTTCTCCTATCTATGGCTGACAATATCCTAGCTAGGGGGCTGCTAAACAGAATACAACACACCTTGAAGATGGCTTGCTTCTGGAGAGTGAATGCAGCTTTAGTTAGGGTAGAGGCACAGTCAACACGATCTATGTTGTCTGCCAACTCCAGTAGAAATGTAGAGACCAAAATTATAATCTCTATACTGCATTCTAAGATCTGATCAAAGCATTTGATAATGTCAGTCGTGAAGGCCTTTGTCAAATCATGTCCAAATTTGGCTGCCTTCTAAGACATTGGAGACTACTTTAAGCCTTTTCTTGTCTCAAACTGAGTGAAGCAGGGCTATGTGCTGGCTCTAATACTTTTCAGCTTAATGTTCACTGCCATGCAGAAAGATGTCTTTTGTAAAGAAAGTGTTGAAGTTGGAGTTGCTATTTGCAGATGATTTTGCCCTAAATGCCCCTAATGAAGAGGACCTTCAAATGAGCTTGTCTCTCTTTGCCAACACTGGCAAAAATGTTAACCTAAGCAACATTGTAAAAAAGAAAGAAGTGTTATTCCAACCTCCTCCAGACAAATCAGAACCAGACATTCACATAGATGGCAAAAAACTAGCAAAGTTAAAAAGTTTGTCTATTTGTTAAGTACCATATCAGCAAATACCAACCTAGATGACAAGGTACCGGTATATTTCTGTGTTGCACCTTCCACTGTTGTTTGAAGATCAAGTATGGCAACAGAGAGAACTCTGCATATAAAACAAAGTGAAATTCTACAATGCTGTATTCCTCCCTTCACTCTTGCAAGCTTCACTGTCCTGGTCCTTATATTCCCACCACATCCAAATGCTAAACTCCTAAATCTTTGTTCATCAATTCAACTGATTTGACCATGAAAGTTATCATTTTCAATGGGCAAGTGTTGTAGTCGTTATGCCAGAAAATCGCCTTCCCAAACAACTTCTTTATTAAGAGCTGTTTGCAGGGAATGTGCCCTCGGGGGGGGGGGGGGCAGGTCAACACAAACTTACAAAGAGACCCTTAAGAGCCCCTCAAGAAGTGTGATATGGACATTCACAGCTGGGAAATATAAGCTCTTGATTTCATCTCATGATGTGAAGCCCTGAGTGTCAGAGTCTTAAGATATGAGGCAAGGAGAGTTGACAGCATGAGAGAATGCAGAGCCAAGAAAAGGCTGAGAGAAAAGCAGGCTTATCTGCATTAGACGCAACTTAACCCAGCCATTTGTGGGGAAGGCTTTCAAAGCAAGGATTGGAGTCTATGCTCATCTTCAACCACAAAGGAGGAACTGTATAATAGCTGCTAATTTAATCAATTACATAGAACCAAAAATGTTTGTATAGTGTTGATAAAATGTTATATGATCGGAAGAGTTGTGCCCATGCACAGGGGTAACCACTCTGCTAGCCAAGATGGCTGAGTAAACTTGTTTACAATGATCGGAAAGAGTTTGTTTTTCAAGTTGTGTCCTATTCAAATAACTATTTTAACATATAGTTGGAAAGAGTTCGTATTTCAAGTTGTGTCCTATTCAAATAACTATTGTAACATATAGTTATTAAAATTCTTTCAGATTCAATTATCATTGTACGAATTTTTTTTTTATTTTTGTAAAAAACAAATTATGTTTTAGTTCCATTTCCTTTGATTTCCTTTCCAGCTTTTCATAAGTACAAAGTGGTATTTGCAGAATTGAAAGAAATTCCAAGATTAAAATTACCTTTTATTTTTTTATTTGGAGGCGCAGTGGCTGAGCAGTAAAGTGTTTGCTTCTGAATTGGCAATTACGGGTTCAAATCCTGATGAAGGCTGGGATGTTTAATTTAACCGTGGGCCAAAGAAATAGATGTCCTTTACATCATCTGCCTTATAGATCATATGATCTAAAAGGGGAACTTTACTATGTATTTTAGATATTTTCTTACTTAAAAATTAGACACAAATTGTTTCATCTTAGTAGCTATTAAATTATTAAGTTTGAGTATTTTTAAGTAAGCTTGAAGCCCAATAAAGCATTGGTTAGTATTTATCATTGAAAAAAATCTGCTTTGTATTTAACTTATTAAACATATTTGTAATTTTTATGTAGATATATTTAATCAAAAGTGTATATTTTAAAACAGTATTTGACGGTGTTCCTCGAACTCAACAACAGATACAAGCAACATATGGTGGAATCTTAGGTGAAGCAGAAAAAGATGGTAAGTATGACCAGTTGTGAATATTATTTTTTAATGCTTTATTCTTCAGCTTTCATTAGTATTCAGGGTGTCCACGGCCTCCTTAAATTCAAAGATGTCCTTGAATCTCCTTGAATTTAAAAAAAACTCAAAAAGTCCTTGAAATCTCCTTGAATTTTAAGATATCTCCTTGAATGTCCTGGAATTTTGTCGATCAGGAAAAATAAATCGGCGTAAAAAAAAATTCGGCACCGTTGCCGCGGATGGGCTGTAGCAGCGGAAATAGTTTCGAAATGAGCGTTACTGAGTTTGCGCAGAATGTGTTTACTGCTCCTTGACGATAGATAGGTCTAATATATTTATAGATATTGGCTGTGTCAATAAGCTGACCAGTGACGCATCTACACCGCCTTTCACCCACTTGTGAAGCGCATTCTCGTGATAGATGATGGCCTTGGCTCAAGCAAGCATTTCACCTGGCATTATTTTTCTGAAGGGCCATCCCTCACCTAAAATCTTGTAACAGAGTTTTTTTGCGTGAATCATCTAGATTCTAGCTAGAAATAGTATCTAGATTTAGATTTTCAATCTAGATCTAATCTAGTGAAGATAATTCGCACCTAACTTGAAAACTTCGTGAATTTTAGTCAATTTAATGATCTCGATACATCTGATCTAATGTCTGGATAAGGATTATTCTAGAAATACACTAGGACTAGATACTAGATTTACGCTAATCACTAAAATAGAATGTAGTGAAGATAAGCCTTGAAAAGATCGCAAATTGTAGTGACTTAAAATATATCTAGAGTCTGGATTTACAGTAGATTCGGTGAAGATAATTCTCACATAGCCGTGAAAAGTCCGTGAAATTTTGTGACTTAGACTTAGATCTAAAGTTTTGAGTTACGGTAGTTTTAGTGAAGATAATTGTCACACATCCGCGAAAAAATCCGCGAATTTGAGTGACTTAGATCTCGAGTCTAGATTTACGGTAGATAGGTGAAGATAATTCTTAAAAAGCCGTGAAAAGTCCGCGAATTTAGTGACTTAGATCTAGACTCTAGATCTA
>JADKLZ010005465.1:12924779-12949558 GCA_021533235.1 Biomphalaria straminea | reverse complement strand
ATAAATCAAATAAGAACATAAAACTGAAATGTTATTTAACCTTGGTTCATCATTGGCCTCCTTCAGTCGTAGAACGACTATGGTTCATCTCGCACACTTCCTCGTGTGGCTGTGGAGCCCTATTTTGGAGAGACACTCCCGTCCACAAGTATTGCAGGTAAAGGTGGTCTTCGCTACAGTGGTAGAGGAGTTGGCCAGTTTCCGCGTTGTCCGCTTTTCTTCCAGAGCTGAGGCCCATGCTCTTTCGCTGTCCATAGCCTTCTTGGTCACTGTCTCTCTCCATCTGGTGCGGTCTAGAGCTATGTCTTCCCACTGGTCAGTACTGATGTTCACTGATTTGAGGTCGCGTTTTATAACATCTATGTAACGGAGGTGGGGGCGACCAGTTTTTCTTGAGCCAGACGCAAGTTGTCCGTAGAGGATGACCTTCGGTATGCGATTGTCCTCCATCCGGCGAACATGTCTAAGCCAGCGCAGGCGGCGTTGTCTGAGGGCTGTAAAGATGCTGGGAATACCTGTTCGTGCAAGGATCTCAGTATTGCACACTTTTTCTTTCCATGTGATTTTTAAGATCCTGCGAAGGCATCGCAAATGGAACGAGTTCAGTCTTCGCTCTTGCTGTGCGTAGGTGGTCCATGATTCACTGCCATACAGCAGCGTGCTCATAACGCATGCCTTGTAGACTTCCATTTTGGTCGCTGTAGTTAGCTTCTGGTTTTCCCAAACTCTTGACCTGAGTCTAGCGAAGGTCGATGCAGCCTTCCCTATACGTTTTTTTATCTCCTCATCTAGAGAAAGGTCGTCTTGAATTGTGGATCCCAGATAGCAGAATTCGTTCACGGCATCCAGCTTGTTATCGTCTATGAGAATTGAGGGTGGTGCTGTAGCAGGAGGTCCCATAACATTTGTTTTCTTTGTGCTAATAGTTAAGCCATATTCTTTACAGGCCTGAGAGAAGCGGGACATTAGTAGCTGAAGTTCCTCTTGTGAGTGTGCCACAACCGCTGCGTCGTCCGCGAAGAGCATGTCTCTTATGAGGGTTTTTCTGGTTTTAGTTTTGGCCCTCAGTCTAGCAATATTTAGAAGTTTGCCATCAAATCTGGAATGGAGATATATGCCTTCGGTGGAATTATCAAATGCGTGGTGGATTAGCATTGAAAAGAGTATTCCAAAAAGGGTTGGGGCCAGGACACATCCCTGTTTTACTCCGCTGTTTATATTGAAGCTTTCGGAGCAGGCGCCATTGAACTGTACTGTACCCATCATATCTTGGTGGAAAGAGACAATAATATTTAGCAGCTTGGGTGGACAGCCTATTAACTCTAAGATTTTAAAGAGGCCTTCTCTGCTGACAAGGTCAAAGGCCTTGGTCAGGTCGATAAATGCGATGTACAAAGGCATTCTTTGCTCTCTGCACTTTTCCTGAAGTTGACGGATAGAGAAAATCATGTCAATTGTGGATCTCTCGGAGTGAAAGCCGCACTGTGATTCTGGATAGACTCGATCAGCAAGTTTTTGTAGCCTGGGGAGTATCACTCGAGCAAAGACTTTGCCTACAATGCTTAGGAGAGAGATTCCCCTGTAGTTGTTGCAGTCACTCCTGTCGCCTTTGTTCTTGTACAGGGTGATGATCTTTGCATCCCGCTGATCCTGTGGCACAGCACCTTCTTGCCAACATTTACAAAGCAGGTCGTGCAGAGGTTGGATAAGTGTAGTCTTACACTGTTTTAAAAGATCCGGGGGAATGCCATCACATCCGGGTGCTTTTCGGGCAGCCATGTTGTCTATGGCTTTGTTGAGATCTAACAGAAATGTTATTTAACCTTGGTTAGGCCAATGATAAAATATGAGACCCTCAACTTTAGAAAATATTAAGAAACTTGAACAGACACAAAATAGAACAGTGAGGTTCATAACTAATGAACATTGACATTTGACTGGAGTAACACCTTTAGTAAATCACTAAATTTAGAAAGCCTTCAGGAGAGAGACTCAAAAGTAAAGTAGCCATTATACATAAAACATTGAACCATAATCTTCAAATACAAAAACAAAATCTAATAAAATATTCTAAAAAACAACACAAGGATAAAGGCACATTCCTTGTTCCATATGCCAGGACTAGGACAAATTTGTACAAATGCTCCTTCTTCCTTAATGCTATTAGAGCATGGAATGGGTTGTCTGAGCAAGTCAGGAAAACCTGTGACTTGGCAGAATTTAAGTCATTAATTAACATGATGATATAATCATCTTTTTTTTAAAGTAATGTCTGTATCATATAAGCTGAGATAGTAGTTATACAATTTATAGACAAATAGATAAGCTAGCTTGAACTAGATTTAGATCCAAATCTTGATCAACCCTGGATCTGGACTACAATTTAGAAAAACATTTAATACCTATTTAACCTAGTAATTAGTAGTATAAATATCTCTCCTAGACCTACAACTGATCATCCAACATGGAACTGCTTTTTATTTAAATATTTACCAACTTGGCACAAATTAAAAAAATCCAGTCAACCCCCCAAAAAATAAGACATTCACCACCAATCAATACATCATAGATCTATGTAAACTCAAAAAAAAAAAAATAATCCCATCACAAATTAAACTTGTAATCAGAGACAAACAGAATTAACATCTATTACTTTTAATATAGTTTGGGATGGAGAATCAAATCTAGAACCTAGATTTATTACTAAATTAAATATTTGTACAAAAAAAATTTAAAAAAGTATGCAAATAAAAAAAAAAGATATTGTGCCCCTGCACATAAACACTTCAGTTAATTAGGATGCATCATGTCACTGTGGGTTTCCTCAGTAACATCAGGGCTGATTCCTTTGACAAAGACTTTTCTAACCCATACAACATCTTGAACTGTAGGTCACATGGACAGTAGGACACTGAACCATTGTTATTGTTTGTTTAAATTAGTTTGTCTTTATCTTTTTCAGTAAACAAAGCAAAAGTGTTTTATGGTTTATTGAAAGAGCCTGATGTCAACATAACATTAGATGAAGAGGAAGAGGCACAGGAAGGGGATGAAAAGCCTAAGGTCTGTTGTATAATACAAAATTGTCACCTATAGTTTATTCATTTTTTTTATTAGCATTGATATTTGATAATAATTTTTTTTTAGAAGAAAAAATCTAAAAAAGATCCATCTTTAATGAAGAAGTCAAAGAATGACCCTAATGCTCCTCCTGTGACCAGAATTCCCTTACCAGAACTGTAGGTATCAATTTTTAAGTTAATTTAATTTAGAGATACTGTTTCCACAGATGATTCCAAGACAATATGTATCTGATCTATATCTTGTTAACAATAAAATTGAAAATAGACTATTGAAATACTGATGGGCTTTGTTGGACTAATGCGTTTCGTTTTTTTTTTTTTATAACACTAGAATTATAAATTGGGCCGGATGTGCCTTTTTCCTTATATATCTTTTGCATTTTTCAGTTCTCTTTTTAAATTAATTGACATTATCATACTATAATTTTAAGTGTGCCTGATAGAGAAAATAATTCTTCACAAAAACACGGGTAGTTGTGATAAAACTCAATAGAGGTTATAGAAAGAAAAGACCTGAAACAAGCATGTGAAACTAAATATTTATTATGAGTCTTTTACCCAGGGCTTGTATTTTTTTTAGGACTAGCTTACTTCAAGTACCCGGAATTTTCCGATACACAATTTCACACTCAAAAATAATTGTAGAAATAAAAATTTTTGTGTTAGTTCATATGCTGCTAATTCAGAGGTGGCCAACCTTTTTTTCCATACACCAATTTTTAGCAGCCACCATAAGCCCCTTATGTGTGGTCTGTTTTTCCATCCAGTTTAGATCTCTAAAACTAGATAAGATAAGGAAAATCGGATATCATATTAATGATATTTAGACAGCTACTTTTTTACTTTCTGAAAGTAATAAAATATAAAAAATTAACTAGTGCTGGCACTTTTTTTCATAAACATACACCAGTTTTACAACTATGCACTATTAATAGTAAAAAAACAACAGGGGAAACTATATTAATAAAATAGATTTTTTTCATTATAGTTGTAAGTTATTTTTGGAAATTTTTTTCTTTCATAAGTAATATTTTTAAAAAATTGTATTACTAAATTAAGTAAATAAAATGTAAAAAGTATGTATGTAATTAAAATATAATTTAAATAATGCATATAATGTAAGTAGAATATAATATAAAATAATTTTACAATGAATGTTACACCAGATGATTCATTCATACTATACAAGAGAAGTGCAATGCATGGTACATGGAATACACTTCATCACTTAACCAAAAGGAAAACTTTCTTCCATGATTCCTTGAATGAGAGAAGGGCACTTTACAAAACAATTAAATCAATTAGATAAGGGGTGGGCAACTGTATTATAGGGGGCTGCATGGAAAAATTATTTAAGGATGGGGTTGCACACAAACTTTTACTAACTTTCAGTCCTTTATTGAAGCATTGTAATTTGGACTAATTTGGCATTTATATATACCCAGTTTAATCATATCCTTGCAGTATGGAAATGAAGCCTGTTGTGGTGTAATTTAAGATCTGTTTTATAATTTACTAGCCTGATATTGCTCACTGGTCTTAATTTGCATTTCACTGATATAGTCACTAATCTAGTGTATTAGAAACATTAAAATTAAATAATAATGTTATAAGTAAAGCAATGGGTGAATAGAAAAATAATTTTAATGGAGCTATATAAATCCAATCAAGTCCATATATATTATGTATATAGAGTTTTGCAACTTTTTATATGAAAACATTTGAGAATATTTACTTATATATAATTTGTATTTATAATCTAGAAACTATTATTATAGATGTAGATCTTGATGTACCGGTATATTTATTTACATTCATGTTCTCTGATACTTAATAGTTTATTGGCCTACTTACTTACACCTTAGATCTATATATTTAGGCTACTATAAGAAGTATATCCATATGGTTTATCCGTGCGAAGAATGATTTTTTTTTATAGATCTAGAATTCTAGATTTAAAATCAATATATTATTTTTGTTTATTGTGTATGCAATATGACTTAATAATAATAATAATAATAATAATAATCTTTATTGTCCATAATGAAATTTGTCTTACAATTTGTGCATTATACGAAACAAAACATTTATAACTATAAAGAGAAACAAAATGTTCATTCACACCAGACTCACTCACAATTTACATGTCAAAAGTTTACAGCAGATTGTTTCTGTTTAATGATTTGATTGCCAGAGGAACAAAAGAGTTTTTGTGTCTGTTTGTCTTTGCTATCTGTGTCTTGTATCTCTTTTGTGATGGTAAAATCACAAAATCCTGACCCAAAGTTTGATTTCTTATTTCTAGAATCTTTTTAGATTTTGAAAGGATAGTTGTCTCAAACAGCTGCCCAAGCGGGGTTTGTTTTTTTGCCAATGACTTTACCAGCAGCATTTAGGATTCTCTGGAGTTTATTTTTATTCTTAGTGCTTAGATTGCCATACCAGGCAGTGATATTAAAATGTAAAATATTGCTGATGTGAGCGTGATAAAACATAGCCAAGACCTTTTCGCTAACATTAAAAGATGACAGTTTTCTTAGTAATCGTAATCTTTGCTGCCCTCTTTTGCTGATATAATCAGTATTTGCTGTAAAATTTAGTTTATTGTCTAAGATTGTACCAAGGTATTTAAAGGTCTACACTATTTCAATACTCTCTCCAGCTACAGTAACAATATCATTTTCAATCTCTCCCCTACGAAAATGGATTATCATCTCCTTGTTTTTTTTTACATTTAATAATAAAAAATTATCTTTACAGTACTTTTCAATGTGTTCTATTTCTCTGAAATACTCGTTTACGTCTGAACTCTCTGAGAGCAGGGCAAGAAGAGCCGCATCATCAGCGAATTTTGTAAAGGAGCAAAAAGGACTCTCAGATTGAAAATCATTGGTGTACAAAATGAACCATAATGGTGATGTCACAGCTCCCTGGGGCGCCCCTGTGTTAACTATGCGGAACATAATAAATAAATACAAATACTATAAATAATAGTCCCTTCCAATAGAATAGTGTAGATCAGTGGTCTTCAACCTTTTATGGTCCACCGCCCCCCTTTTCGCATTTTTTCTTTTAAAAATCCGCAAGCGCAGCCTCTAAGAAAAACACTTATAAAGAAGTGTGAGAAGGCAAATTTGAACAAAATGTCATTTATTTATTAATTTTTATGCTGTCAATAACACATCCTGCATGGGAAACACCAGAGGTAATCTTCTTTGGTGAGCTTAGAGTAGGATGGAGTTAAAGAGGTACCTCTCGTAAGCGCTATAAATATCCATTCAGGCGCCATTTCTCCCTCACTGACCTCAGAGAGACAGTTGGAGATCTCTCACAAAAGCTGTGGGACAAGCATTTGAGACTCAAACAAAAGCCATTATTAAAGACAGGCACAAAAGACAGAAAGAAAACTTAAATAGACTGCCAGCAGACGACGTTGTCTGCACAAAATTCCGGATAATAAGCAGGTCACCAAACTAAATATTCATATTTACCGGTATGTGAAACACTTCACTCTGACGTAATCTTCAGAATCCTCTGAATATTATCATTTTCCAAAAAATTATGCTAAATAATTTGCTGTGATTACACACACAAAATACTGTGTTCATGTTTAATTGTAAATTTATTTTTACTTTTAATATAAACATTATTATTGCTGAATTCACTACAAAATAAAATTAAGCTAATGGGAATCCTGTGCCTCCTGCACTCTGACAATATTAGAAACTTCACGCTTCAAATAGTCAAAGCAAGGCGAATGTCTCTTCTAGTCGCTACATGCAGTCTATTTATCTGATTATTTTTTAAGTTTGTTACGCACTAAATCTAGGTTTACCATGTATGTTTATGGAAAAGCTAAAACATAATTCCATTTTCGACTAAAGTTTTGGAATTTTACTGAAACATTCAAATGCAGCCATATCTCTGTTGTGTCTCCTTTGTTAACATTCTTTTTACTGAAGAGATAATTTTGTAAATCTTTCTTTTTTCTGCAACTAAATTTGAACATCAGTAACTGATGTTTAATCATTATCATCTATATTTAATTTTTTAATTTTTATTTACACCCTAGCAGCGAATTGTCATTTCTTCAGTGAGCATGGTTATCTGAATTGTATAGGTATGTCCTTAGGCAGTAATTAATGTGAGATTGTAAAACTCTTTAAAATAGGTTTAATATCTCTATAAAAGAAAAAAATGATATTATCAATGAAAGTACATTTTCTTTCCTAGCAGTTGAAGGTTGATTTCATTCATTTGTGTTTTATGCCTATCATGTAAAACCATTTTGTAGCCTTCTATGTAAGTCATCGCTAACTGTTGAATCTTTCTCTTTTTCAAAAATATAAAAAAATAAAAAACAAAATGTATTTAAGAGCTTAACAAAACGAATAATAATAAACCCCTTTCGAAATCAAGCGAACTTCAATTTACAAAATGAGTTTAACATCTTGCTCATCATTTGTTTCACAAAACTGTTGAAATATGAGATTATTTCTGGCATTTCCGCATGGGTTTGTATTTTATTCACAATTTTTATAATTAGATTTAAAAAGAAATGAAATTGCGAGCTAAACTTTTCTTAAGATGTTGCCTGTGTATCATAATTCACAAGGTGAATATTGAGTAGATCTGTTGTTCATTCTATATTACTTATGAAGCCACATAAATAGATAATTTTAAAGTAATATTTCATCACTATCAGAAAAAAAAAGTCTTTTTTGTGTAATATGTTTTTTTTTAAATAATAACTTAATTTTTAATCAATTTTCAAACAAAACCATAAGACTTAAAAAAAAGGTAGGCATTTTTCTAAGAGGCCACTAAAACATATTCTGATTTTTTATAATTGTTCATGAATTTTTTAAAACTATTTTTGTATATTGCTAAATGTTTGTGAAGGTGACTTGGTTTCATAACCTCTTCTGAAAATGCTGTCATTCAAAGTAGAACATTGGGATAGGTTTTATCTTGCGACAATTCATTAAAAACTCTTGGCAATATTTCATTGCATACCAGTGAGTTTTCGTAACAACTCTTTGTTAATGGTTTTTTGTTTTCATGTGACAGTTTGATTCTTACTATTAAAGTAAAATTTTTATTTCAATTTTATGTTTGAATCTAAAAAATAAATGACTAAACAATAATTTGGCAATATTTCATTGCATACCAGTGAGTTTTCGTAACAACTCTTTGTTAATGTTTTTTTGTTTTAAAAAACGGTAAAATTATTCTATTTGAATGTTAACATGTTTGTTTTTTTTTTCAATTAACATTTACATACATTAACATAAGTAGATAAAATTAACTGTAATCTTTAAGGCGTATTGTATTACCTAGTTTGTTTTTCAAATCTTACACGTTTATGTACGGAAGATCTAAGGACACTAGATATAGAGGTCTACCCCACATTTACAGCGCAAGAGTAAGAATTCAAAATAGGAAATGGGATTCCCAAACTCAATTTCTAACGTTTCTGTTCTTAAATTAGAAGCAAGCTAACTATAACTTGTCTATATGTAGCTTGCCAGCTTTAATTTTGAAGATTTCTTAAAATTTGTTTTGTTTCAGTGCATCTTTAGTTTCTTCTTTCCTCCCTTTATGCCCAGCGCCTCTTACCGCCCCTTATTGTGCCCAGGGCCCCCCCCCCTTTCTTTTGCTCCCAGCGCCCCCCAAAATCTAGAAAAAGCCCCCAAGGGAGCAATATTGTCCCTGTTGAAGACCACTGGCGTAGATCAATAATAGCTTTAGTTATCTTTTCCACTTTTGATTAACTATTGGAACCACTCTATCTAAAACTGAAAAACTGGAAATTTATCTTTAGGAATATAAGAAAAATATAAGATAGTTTATTAGACCAAAATAGGATATATATATATTTTTAAAATGAGTATTGTAATGTACAGTATAGTAAAATGAATAGAAAGTGAAATATTAAACATTTAAGTGTAAAATAATGTTTATGTATTCAATATTATTAGTCAAAAGTCTACAATTTTTTATCAAGCCCTGCAAGTTCAACATCGCTATAAAAAAAATTATAACTAAAGTGACAGTTTGATTCTTACTATTAAAGTAAAATTTTTATTTCAATTTTATGTTTGAATCTAAAAAATAAATGACTAAACACCTTGAGCTATGTCCAATGAAATCCAAAATAATGACTTTTTTCACACTCACGACACTGCACTGTGTATGTATGCCAACATGCCTGTTTGAGCTGAAGTTGCATTTACAAAACATATTTATATACAAATGTTTTTGAAACACAAATTTGAAGATAAATTTTTATTAATCTAATGAATAAACTATATTTTGTTTGTTTACGTGTAAAATTACAAAATTATCTTAGTAAAGAGTAAATATTAGAATTAGATTTAGCCTTGGTGAATCAAAGATTGTGAGATGTTCTGCTCTGCATATGGTCATATAAATGTGACCTTTCCGTTGTGACACATGTAAACATGGTTATTGACCTAAATCTGTGAAATTCTAATACCTTTTAACTTTTTTTTTTTGAGTCTTCAGTTTGTTTTAGGCCTACTTTGCATATGTTAGTTTTACCGTTAGTATCTAAGGAACATTTCTGCAAAATCTTATCAAGATTGGTATAATAGTTTTGATTTTTATTTGGGACATACATGCATACATTCTCCTTACTTTCAATTATATATATCAAATGTAAATAATAAGGAACTTTTTTTTTTTTCACAGGAAAGATCAAGATTTTAAAGAAAGAGCGATAGCACTTAGGGATGCCAAAAAAAGAATTAAACTTGATTCTAATCATTTACCTTCTGTTTGTTTCTACACATTTCTAAATTCTTATCAAGGGTATGAAGTTTTTGATTATATACTCTTTTTATATAATCTTTTGTTTCTTCACATTGATGCATTTTTATCTTAATATTTTTTTTTAGATTTTATTTGTCATACTTAAATAGCTGTTAATCTTATGAGTCATTGGATGAACAGAGGTGTGATTATTTAATATATTGTTTTTGCAATATAACTAAATGATATCTGTAATCTTATACTTGTACACAAAACTTTCTTGCTCCTAATTAAACTGTAGGTTGTGTTTCTTTCAAAGTTCATCTTTGGCTGGAAATTTAAAGACCATTCTTAATTTAAATTTTTTTTTTAAAATGTTAACTTCTTTTCAATTATCTTGAAATAGATTTTATGCTAGCATGTGTATTTTTTTTCTAATTAATGAAAAGTTTCAAAATAATTGTGTTTTTGTATTAGAGTGACAAGTGTGGATGTATCAGATGATACAAGCTTATTAGCAGCTGGTTTTTCTGATGGCAATGTCAGAGTGTGGTCACTTACTCCTAATAAGTTAAGGGAGATGAAAGATCCTGAGGACCTTGACAATATTGATAAAGAAGCTGGTAAAACCATTTATACTTCTCTTCTTATCTAGGCTTAAAATTTGTATCTGTATGCGTAAATTACAACTGTTGGTGTCTAAATGAGCATTCCAAATAAAGCTTTCATATGACAAGTATAAAGTGATCAAAAGACAGTGTTTTACATTGATTGTTGCCTCTCATTTATAAGTTGGTCTGTGTTACAGAGATGCCTACTATTACGCATGTTGCGTATTAAGTATGTAAATGAACACGAAAATATGCGAGAATAATTTTTCATCTAAAATGCGGATTCCCTCTGCCACTAAAAAAAGTAGAAAAATTTATTAAAAAAAAACAAGTCATTGCTAATCACATATATTGATTAGTGTGTCCATGTCCATAAACAAACTTTTAGTATTAGATAATAATCTGATACTAAATTTATAGCATCATTTTTTTATCATGCGGTGCAGCACGAACATTTAAACATATCTTCTAGATATTTCTGTTTCTAGAATAGAGATAAAGCAGAGTTCCTTTCATTTTGTCAGTTTGTTTCAATTTTTTAAATTTCAAACTGATCATTGCAGTGTTTAGAACTATGACACTGCTAGCACTGGTGATTGCGGTCTTACTCTTATTGAGTATCTTAGTGAATTTAAGCTATCTTTTTTATATTAAACTTTTTATTTCTCTTTTTATTTTTCCTATGTGATATGGATGCAGGAACAACATGTTTGTCCTGGAAAACTCCATTTTTTCAATCGAAATAATATGCACTGTTAGAGTTAAAAAAGCTCTCCCCTGCCATTGCTAAACCTATATATAGCATTAAACTTGCCTAATAATTGAACTGTCATAGAGACATTAATATGGCACTGGGAAGCACTAGCTCTAGATCGCTCCGCATGGCGAGAAGCTGTGAGTCTCGGAGTCTCGAGATTTGAAGCAAGTAGAGTGGCCAGTGCGATAGAGCGCCGAACCAATAGAAAGCAGAGAGAAAAAGCAAGCCTATCTGCAACTGACAAAACTCACCCATGCCACATATGCGGCCGGCTTTTCAAAGCGAGGATTGAACTTCACAGCCATCTTCGAGTCCATAGGAAATGAGAAATGTGCTCATCTTCGTACACGAAGGAGGAGCTATATATATATATATATATATAATATGGCAATTATTCTTTCTTTTCTTTCACATGTTGAATCATTTCATACTTGACCAAAAAAGTACCTGAAATGAAAGAATTAGATGATTAAAATATTTTTTAAATAAATAATGTTGGATATGGTTTACAATGGTGTCAGTATTGTAGTCAGAGAAAACAAATTTGTTTTCTGAGGTATACACATTTGCATATCTGTGACAAGTAGGTCAAAGATGGTGGCCGTTTAGGTGTCTAGGGGGTTTTAAGATTGTGAGGACCTTAACTTGCACATAGGCTTACAGGCACAGCGTTATGAATGCAGGCAACAAATACTATTAATTGAAATATATGTACAGTTTATTTACATAGGGAAAATAAGTAAAGATAAAATGCTGTACATTGTTAGGATGGGGCCTAACTATTTACATTAAATGAGACTATCATCATGAGATATGAGAACCAAGTGGTCTGAGTGTCATTAGGCTGGTTGCTTAGCTTTAAGTCCTGTGCTGCTCTGATGAGACTGGTATGGCTGATGCTGACGTTGTCTGCGGGTGGGCTGGCGTGATTAATCCTAGCGCATGGGGTGTATAGTAGGTAAGGCTGGTATCTTCAGATCTGGTGTCAGCAGACTGGTAACAGCGTTACGAAGATAGGGCTTCAAGTAGAAGTTGCCTGTAATAAAAGCTGCAACGAGATGCGTAGATCGGCTTAGCCATAATGATGACACTAGAGGGTAGACGTCTTTTCGTGCAGGACATCTTCAGAATGTTAAATAGAAACCATAATTTTGTTTCACAATAGTAAGGGGAGCTAATCAAATAAATATTGCATTCCAATCAGGGGAGATGACAATAATAATAATAATAGTGAGGTCCCACAAGGGTGATAACAACAAATAGTAATGTAAAGTTTGATGTATAGAAACTATAACTTAGTTTCACAAATATCAAATGGTGCTAATACATCCATATCGCATCTCATCAGGGGAGATTACAATAATAGTGATAATGGAGAAGTCCCACAAAGGGGAGTAACAAATAGTCAACAGTGATGTACACCCGCCAAGGTGAGATCATCATGAGTAGCTAGACTAACGAGATGAAATGGGAAGGGGGTTGGGGAGATGGCTGATGGTCAGCGACCATGTCGCTATTGTTTACATCTGGCCGTGTGGCCTGGACAATAGAGCACGGTTGAATGGAGACAGGGCCCTTTCAAGGGACACAATATCTTGAAGTGAAAATTTAATACGAGGGGAGATTATTCATATATCTCTTCTAAGCATAGTATTAATGCCATTGACATTAACACGGCAGTCAGCCAAAGTAAGATAATGATAGGATAAGATAAATAAGATAATGTATACATGGTTTTACCTAAGTAATATGTCTGGCCACCTGGCCGATGAAATAGAATATATAAATGGTTATGGCATTCCTTGTCACGGAATGAGCGTAAATACATACTTGGTAATAAGACATGTTATATAAATATTATGATAGTTCCAGGTCAAGGAATTTATTAATAATAATATTGAGGGCTTGTGGGAGCGGTAATTTAACAGCGATAAATAATAATAGCTAAAGAGCTAATTGCGTGTGGCAAGAATTACCAATTATTCTAGTCCAGATAAAGTGGATGACTTTGACTATTTAGTCGTACAAGTCATGATAATAAAATATAATACATAAAGTGGCTACTTACATAATCCAAGATAAGAATTACACAAATATGTACACAAATATAATGCACTAAATAAATGCACAAATATATAAATACACTAGATAAGAGGCTATTAAAACACCTTGTAAAGCTTACCACCGAATCCAAGTAAAGAAATATATAAGAATGAATAATGTAAAGCTCAACAAGCGTGTTCACTCCAAACAGCTCTCAGAAAGAAATGAATCGATTTGATAAATCTTGTCCATATAAAGATGGATGAGAGGTTGGGCGAAAGGGGAGTGACTCAATGTCAATATGGCAGTTTTGTCTGAATAGCTTAGGACAAAGGATTTCCGCTTGACCTTGCAGAGTGTCTCCCGTGTATAGATAGACATTCGACAGGCTAGCAAATGTGGGCCATCTCGCGTCTCTGAGGAGTTCAGACGATGAGGAGGGCTTGTCTATACAAAGAGGTTATCTAGGTGTTGATAGGATCCTTTGATCTGACAGGGGAGGGTGAGGAAAGTGTCACCTGGTGAAAGGTGAGGAGGGGCAAACTCCGTCCGATGAATACAACAAAGATGCCGCCCAGGATGTTTTTCCATATAAGAAAAGGGGGCCTACTCCTGTCGATAGACTTGCTAGACACGAGTCAGATTAGGAAGATATAATGTGACATCGATGCCTAGAAAAAAGAGGGGTGGTAGTAGGGGTAGTACTATTGCTTTAAATAGCCATATGGGCTAAGTTAGGAGGGTAAAGATAAGATGATAAAATAAATTAATTAAAGACCCGAGTGATACCTAGAGGGGGCGAAATTTAATTTTATCACAATATCTACTCCACCTTTCTTTAACATCAGATTTTAACTATGTGTAGTGGGGAAACATGGCAACACATCTAATTTCACAGAGCCAAAAGAAACACACAAGCACAACTTCAGAAAGTGGAACTATTATAGAAGGTGTATTCCTTTTGGACCTTTCATTTGACAACATATTTTTCATTTGTTGGCAACTATTAAGGTATTTGTGTACATTGATAATAAACAGAAATGCTGTCCCAACTAAATTTTCTAATGCACCAGAAGAGTGTAACAAAGTCTTTTTTAAATGTATTTTTTAAAGTGTTGGTATTTCTTCTTCCAATTTCTGTAGATCATGTATAAGTGTCATGTCCAGTAGATGTGTGATAGGACACTTTTTGAGTCTTTTCACTTCAGCTCTACTGTGTTCTGCAGTCTGTTCTTAATTGCAAAACAAATGCCGTGTTCCTTTACTTTGCTTTCTGCTTTGCCTTACCAGAAGAAGGTGTAGTATTTTTCTATTTCTGGGAGGAATCTGACTTAAGGTATTTGTGTACATTGATAATAAACAGAAATGCTGTCCCAACTAAATTTTCTAATGCACCAGAAGAGTGTAACAAAGTCTTTTTTAAATGTATTTTTTAAAGTGTTGGTATTTCTTCTTCCAATTTCTGTAGATCATGTATCAGTCATGTCCAGTATATGTGTGATAGGACACTTTTTGAGTCTTTTAACTTCAGCTCTACTGTGTTCTGCAGTCTGTTCTTAATTGCAAAACAAATGCAGTGTTCCTTTACTTTGCTTTCTGCTTTGCCTTACCAGAAGAAGGTGTAGTATTTTTCTATTTCTGGGAGGAATCTGACAGCTTATGGTGTCTGGCAGCTTATGAGTCACCTAGATTGTGACAATGGGTGGTAGCTGTTAAGGAGGTCAGACCAAGCTATCGCTGTTAATCACATTGTCCTACTGGGGCATACTTTGCCCGGTTCTGTCTGAGCTATGACTTCTGGTGACATCACTGTGGAGGGAGTGTTGAAACAGTGTCACACATATCATACGAGTGTCCCCAGTTACGGGAGCTAAGAGGTTTAGTTTAGTTTTAGATTTTTGGCATATTGGCACAATTTAAGCAATGTTGTGCACATAATCCCTCAAGGGTTACTATCTAGGTCAAAGAGTTACACAACTGAGATATTAAAAATTAAGGTCCAATCGCAGCTCAAATAGTAAAAATTGTAATAATCTAATAAAAATCTGTTGTAAATATTGTTATAAACCTGGTGGTGGCACAGACGGGGGTAGTAGTGATGTGTGTAGTCAGCCGACACAAATCCCCCCGGGCAGACAAGCGTGACGAGTTACTACAGTCAGCTGAGACGCGTCTCAACAAGAAGGTTCGGGAAATATTGGCGGTGTGAACAGAGTTCAGGAGCGTCACAAGATCTGTAGTTACCTGACCACCTAGAAACGTCGAGGGGCGTTCTGTCCTGTCTGAGAAGGCTAGCATGGACCCTATAGAAAGAGCAGAGGTGTCACAGTCAAGACGGTCCGGAAAAAGTTTAGAAAGGGGTTCACAACAGAATGTTCAGAGCACGGTTGACTACAGCACAGTTCAGTGGTGTGGTTCTGTATGGAGCATTACGACGGTTCAGTGCGGAGTACTGTCAAGTTCAGTTGAGACGGCTGGCGTCTTGATCTTGGTCTGTGATCGAGTCCGACACAACGAGCCCAAGTGTGTGAAGTCAGTCCGAACTGTTGAACCCAGTGCAAGCCCGGAACGAGACCAGTGCCAGAGTTGATACGAGAGGCGATATGTTGTTAACGGAGTGACATTTGCACAGCCTGTGTTACGTGCTGCCAATTGTACAATATTGGCTGTTCTTTAGTGACATTAAACTTTTACGTTCTTTGGAGCTCGGAGTTGTCAAGTTTTTTCAGTTGGTGGTGTATGTTGCAGTTTGCAGAGAGCCTGGATAGTGAGATTCGTAACAATATGTGCCCGATCTCAAATCAAATTTTAGTAGTTAACCCCCACCTCTTGGATAAAGTCCAGTATTTTCTCAGGAACAACATTATCAAAGTGAGGTTGTCTGTTCTAAAATATTTCCCTCTAATATCCTGGTATCTGGGGCGATGAAGGAGCATATGTTCTACAGTGAGATAAAGAGTCACAGTCCTCACACAGTGGGGCTCCTCTCCCTTTAACACAAAGTAGTGTGTGATAAGTGTGACCAATCCTAAGTCAGGACATGGTCGTGCTTTTATGCCCTGTTCTGCAGACCCTTAGATGTGGACATCCACCTCACATCCACCAGAACCTGTCTCAGCTTGTTGTGGGTCGCAGCCTCCCACCGATCCTGCCCCTCTTGCTAGGTGGCAGAGGCTATGCTTTGTCTCAGGTCTGAGCAGAGAATTTGGGTTCCTGGCACCACTTCATGTAGGGTTCTTTTTGCTTCTCTGTCTGCCGATTCATTTCCTTCTTGCCAACAATTGCAGAGCAGTTCATGTAGAGGTTGGCTTAATATAGTTTTTCACTGTTTCAGAAGATCTGGGGGGTGGGGGGTTGCTATCACAAGAATTGTGGATTTTCAGACCTGTCGAGACAGATTAGCAAGTCTGGGGCATTCAAAAAGAATATGATGTCATCACTTTGGGGAGCTTTGTCAACAACCATCTTGTCTATGACTTTGTTGAGTTTAAATTAATAATCTTCATCAATCTCAGCTATTGTGGATAGTTCACTGACTGTAAAGAGCTGATTGAGCTTATTGTTGCAAAGAGTTTGGAATAATGTTTGTGCTCTGTGTCATTTAATTGTGTACTAGTGGTGATGGAACTATATCAACGGCTCCTCCGCATTCTCATATGTCAGATGATTGTGAAGAAAATACAATACAAATTTCTCTACAAATAAAATCATGACACTAGATTGGCAAGCTTTAACTGGATACTTATGATGAACAAGATTTCACATGATGTTTGTTTTTTAAGATGATTATACCGAAGTAGATTCTATCATTTTACTTTCAGATGATGTCATGGAAAGAATATTTGATGACAAGACTGCATCAGATAATAAACTTTTAATTGGTCACAAAGGTGCCGTGTTTGCAGTTAGTTTTAGTCCTGATAGAGCTTACCTGCTGTCATCATCAGATGATGGAACAAGTAAGAAATTTATAATATATTATAAGCACTTAGCATTGTACTGTACTGTTGTAGTACATCTGTACAGAAGTGACATAATTTTTATTACTGTAAGTTCTGTACTTATTTATTTTATAGTCTCACTATACTTAGTTCTCTTTTGATTTCTTCTTTCACTTTTTCAACATTAATGAGACCTTGCAATTTTCCTATTCTTATATGCCATGTTCCAATAATCTCTGGCAAAATGTCCATGCTTATTACAATTATAGAAAGTTAATTTTTTTTTTATATGAGCTATTCATAGCTCTTTTAAATTGTTGGTATTTCTGTGTCATCTATTTCTGTGTAACAAAGGACTATATTTATTTTGCCACATATCTATGTTTCTCATGTACATGATCTAATTCCTCTATTGTCACCTAATAACATATCCTGTGATAAGCTACATATGGCTACACCATTACAATAGCCTATAAAGAAAGGTGTCTTTAAAAAAATTCTACAAGTTTTATACTTCTTTACACTACCATCTAATACCATCCTAAATGACACCATTGTTCTACAAAATTAGATTTAATTGCAATTGTTGTAAATGCTGTGTCTCTAATGAAGTCTACACACTTACATTTACTAGACCTGAGAATAATTTGAACTTATTTTATTTTCTTCTATTAATTTCTTTTATTTTATTTTCATAGTTGTTCAAATTCACTATCCTCATCATTGTAATCCCTATCATCATTTTCATTTGTATAGTATAATCTACATGTTAGATTTCTATACCTATGATTGCTTTTTCTGTTTTGATCTTTATTGAGTCCCTATCATATGATCTGTAGTATGTTTTTTACATTTAGAAGCTATGTGATCTTTCTTTTGGCAATTAAAACAAGTTATTTCCTCAAAATTATTATCTCTAGTCTTAGACTTTTATTTCTCTCTATGTCTGTTTTTCAAATCTATCCCCATTTTCTCTGTGTATTTATCTTTACTTCAGACTTTTTTCTTATTAGTGTATCCTACTAAATCTATATATCTATATGAGAGAATAGGTTAGTTGAATATTATTATTATTATTATTATTATTATTATTATTGCTCTCCTTCAGTTGTAGAACGACTATGGTTCATCTCAAACACTTTTTCATATGGCTGTGGAGCCCTATTTTGGAGAGACACTCCTGTCCACATATATTGCAGGTGGCTTTCACTTTGGTGGTAGAGAAGCTGGCCATTTTCCTTATGGCATGCTGAATCCCATGTTTTCTCTGTGTCCTTAGTTTTCTTGGTCACCATCTCTCTCGAATTAGTTCAGTCTAAGGCTATGTCTTCCAAATGGTCAGTATCAATGTTCACTGATTTTAACTCCCATTTTATCACATCCAAATCCTCTGTTTGGGACCCCTCAACTCAAGAAAACATTAACTGGAACAGACACAAAATAGAGCAGTGAGATTCATAACAAATCAATATTCACATTTGACTAGAGTAACACCTTTAGTAAAATCACTAAATTTAGAAAGCCTTCTGGACAGAAGACTAAAAGTAAAGTAGCAATTATACATAAAACACTGAACCATAATCTTCAAATTCAAAAACAAAATTGAATAAAATACTCAGAAAGACACAAAGAAAAAGTCACATTCCTCGTCCCATATGCTAGGACAAATTTGTACAAAAGCTAAGATAAGAAGATCCACATAATGGAGGTGGGAGTGACAGGTTTTTCTTAGCCAAACAGAAGGATTTTTGGAATGCAATAGTCCTCCATTAGTGCAGGCGGTGTTGTTTGAGGACTGTAAAGAAACTGGGAAGGCCTGTTCTCGCTAGGATCTCAATATTGCACACTCTTTCTTTCCATGTTATTTTCAAGATCCCTCAAAGGCAGCACAAGTGGAGTGTGTTAAGTTTTCTCTCTTGTTTTGTGTAAGTAGTCCACAACTCACTACCATACAGTAGCATGCTAAGAACGCATGCCTTGTAGACCTCCATTTTGGACGCTGTAGTGAGCGTCTTGTTTCTCCTAACTCTTGGTCGCAGTCTAAGTCTTTGGTATGGTGGACTTTAGGTGTTCCCATTTTTTGCAGTCGTGTTCAAAAGATTCTGCAAACTGTATCTGGAGATCAGGATGGTATATCTTGCTTACTTCTGATTGGGATCTTTCAATCTGCTTGGTATGGTTAATTGTTTTTTAGGGAGTAGATTGATCTTACAACATACCTAAAAATTATTATCTCTAGTTTTAGTCTTTCATTTCTAACTCTATGTCTGTTTTCAAATCTATCCTCATTTTCTTTAGTGTATTTATCTTTGTTTCTGTATTTTCACATTAGTGTATCCAACCAAATCTATGTATCTATATATGAGAGAATGGGTTAGTTGAGTGCATTCTTATAAATTCTCATTATGTCTGTTATTTCATCTATAGTGGTGATTGAAGTTGGGGGTCACAAAATATTTATACAAACAGATTAACAATAAAAAACATCTTATTTCTGTCTTTTATTTTGACATTTTTTTTTAAAGTTTCTTTTTTTTTTAAGTTCGACTATGGAGTCTTCTTATTTGGACCAATTTAGTTTGCTACAAAGGTCACAATTTTCCTGTTTGGGATGTCAAGTTCAGGTACAAAAACTTTCTTGTAATGAAACCAAGCATAATTTAAATAGATCTACTAGTTATTTTCTTATTACTAGTTAGTTAAGAAAATAAGTTCATAGAACATGGATTTTTAATTTAACAAATTATTCACATTTTTTCCCCAAACTTTTTTCAATATTTAGTAAGATTTTAATTAAACTTCAGCATAACTGTAGACCAAATGTACTCTATCATAACTTCCATACATAACAAAACATCTGATCATAGCTTACAATTTTTGTAAATAAGCTGCAAATTTGTGCTCGTCGCCATGAATAACTTAATATTTTCCAAAATATATACAATTCTTTATGCTATTTACAAATATTCAATGTTACTTCAGTTCACATGGGTATTATTTTGCATCAGCTGGTCATGATCGGACAGCTAGAGTTTGGGCCACAGACCATTACCAGCCAGTCAGAATATTTGCTGGACATTTATCTGATGTTGATGTAAGCTTTCATAGAACTAAAGATGTAAAACATGTTGGTCACTTTAATTAAAAAATTTTTTTATAACTTTTTAATTTTAAGTACTTAAAATGAAAAGCTGCAGTATGATATAGTATTTGAACTGATATGTTATAAAATGTATTTCAGTGTTGTCAGTTTCATCCAAATTCCAATTACGTTGCAACTGGATCTAGTGATAAAACAGTTAGGCTCTGGGACATGTTAAATGGTAGCTGTGTGCGAGTTATGACTGGACACAAGGTTAATATTTTAATACTATCATTTTATTCATATTGTGATTGTCTTGTCTTATCTTCTTAGGTGTACAGACATACCTACCCCCAATACTCAGAATGTGGAACACATTTTGTATTTTGTATTTGTTACTACTAGAACTAGATCTAATTCTAGATAACTTATTAACTAGATCTAGTTAAATCTAGTTTCTAGTAACTAGACTTTAGAAATTATTCTAGATCTACTTGCATGACTTGATTATCTAGCCATTTCTAGAATCTAGAGCTATCGTTTATTCTAATTGTGGAAAATGTGGAATTTTGGGCCCCAATGCCAATCTGGAACATAAACGCCTAAACTGGCTAAACTTATGTTTGGCAGCGGGTACTGCAGTCAATAGATAAAACTTCAATTATTACTTAAATAACCATGCTTGGTTTGCTTCTTATACATGTAAATAGTATAATTCAAAGTAAGAAAACAATTAAAGGGAAACTCCCATGGTTTTGACAATTTTTGATATAATATGTGTTTTGATTTACAGATAATGAATATATTATTCTTTTTTTTTAATTTGCAAGAATAACTTAGTAATTGATGTTTTTCTGACATAATTTTTCTGCGCATCCAAAACGGTCAGATTTTCACGGAATTTCTGTGTGACGTCACAATGGTGCACTCAAATCTTAGGCTATATAGATCTAGATCTACTAATCCGAGTAGACCTACCGGTACTTGTCTTCCGCGAATTTATTTTAAAACAAGCTCCCAAGGTAGATCTATCATTCTAGTCTAGATCTAAAATATGTATTATAGACTCTAGGCATTTTGTTTTCTTTTACTAGATCTAGAATTAACTCCAACTCCGAATACCAAATCATTAATGATAAACAGTATAATCTTTAAAAGTATTATTAATATGTATACATTAAATATACTGTTAATTTAGTCTGCAAAGGAAAAAAAAAGTGTTGAGGTTGTATGAGAAGTGGTCGTCTCCTTTCCATCAAGTCTAAAACTAAAAGATTTATAAAAACTCCTTTGTCCCACTTTCGGTCAGAGTGTTACGAGGTCAGCTGCCGTCATCGAGAAGTAGGCCTACATAGAAGTCAAATCCATGAAGCGCTGGTTGTGAATGTGTATGTGTGTTCTTATGTGAATGTTCGAATTTTTCATCAATATTGTTTTTGTACAGTAGTTACGTTGAGGTTGTCAATTATAATTGTAAACAAACTTAATTTCTATTAGATTGGATCAAATTATCTTATTTTATCTTATTTGGTACTGTAACCTAGCCTAAATATGTATTGAACCAGTTGATGTAGATCTATTGTACAGCTATTTCGGCCAATAGGCTCCGAGAAACTTTGACGATGACGCATTTTTTTCCCCCAATAGGCTATTGTGAATAGACATCGTGCAGCTTTGGGAAAACCCCGTGTCACCATATATAAAAAAAAAACAAAAAACAAAAAAACAACTTAGGAGTATTTTTTTAATTATTTTTTTTAAACCTGTGGTATAGCCCTTCCGTATAAGTTGGGTCTTGGGATGTGTATGGAAGTATATAAGGCGAAGATACTGTATTGTTATTGTTACAGCGTGAGAGACAGATGAGCCTGTTAGCGTGATATATATATATATGAGTTTACGGTACATATAGTATACCCTTACGGCTAAGGGCCCCGCGCATGACGCTCGCCTAGGGCCCAGCAGCGCTCTGATAAGGACGCCCTTGTTTAAAGATAAGATAAGATAACTTTATTGATCCAAACAAATGGAAATTTGTTTTGACAATAATTGACAACATCAGCATAAATACTGTACAACAACAACATAGATTTACGATATAGATGCACATACAAACAACATTCACACACTAAAAGAAGACATACAACACACTCATAGCCAGCGCTTAGAAATAGAGCGCTTATAAACAAAGACCGATTTTAAATCAACGTGGAGACTAGATCTAGCCGTGAAGCATAAGAATAAATGCGATCCGATAGATCTAGATCTATAGAGAGTTTATCGGTGATATAGGTATAGATCTAACTTAGCCAGGTTCAGTTGTGACGTCACGTCTTTAAAAACTAAAACCATCTCGCAGAACCCCGTTTTTTTTTAGATGTGAAGAATTTACTGTCTAATTTATTAAATATAAAATTTTCTGAGCATTTAAATAAAAAATGACATAATATTTACTATTACAACTTTTTACACAGAATTTAAATATGTCATTCACTAAAATTTGAAAAACTATGAGAGTTTCCCTTTAAACATGTAATCCAATCAATAGTTCTATCTAACTCTATATGATGAATTCAATTCAAAATGTATTCCGTTTCTATTTTGTATTTGTTACTACTAGAACTAGATCTAATTCTAGATAACTTATTAACTAGATCTAGTTAAATCTAGTTTCTAGTAACTAGTACTAGACTAAATTATTCTAGATCTACTTGCATGACTTGATTATCTAGCCATTTCTAGAATCTAGAGCTATCGTTTATTCTAATTTTGTCTCTAGCCAGACTCTAGTTCTATATCTAGAATAATTTACATCTAACAGTCCTCTAATCTAAGTCTAAAAGGACAAAGATTTAGATTATAATAATTATATTATAGATCTAGATCTACAAACTTATTGAGAACTAAATTCATTACATCTAGATCTATCATCTTCTGTCTTCTAATACTATTAGTATTACTAGTATTAGATTCTAGTAGTAGGTATTAGATCTGAAATTATATTTTCTACTTAGTACTTCTGGATTCTAGATCTAGAAAGTAATTCAGACTTAGCCTAAGTATTGTTACGAATCTCACTATCCAGGCTCTCTGCAAACTCTACCATACACCACTAACTGAAAGAACTTGACAAGTCAGGGCTCCAAAATAACCTAATAGTTTAATGTCAATAAAAGTAAAAAAAAAGTAAAGTTCCCCTTTCAGACCTATTGGTCTATAGGGCAGATGATGTAAAGGTCATCTGATTCTGTGGCCCATGGTTAACGAGGGTGTCATGTGGCCAGCACAACGACCAACCGCCTTTACTTTTCCCCAACTAATGTCAGGTACCCATTGGAGCTGGGTGGACTCAAGGGCGCCCGAAAATCCCGAAATAAAAATCCCAGCCTTCACCAGGATTTGAACCCGGGACCTTCAGTACGGAAGCCAAGCGCTTTACCGCTCAGCCACCGCGCCCACAATGTCAATAAAGAAGAGCCAATAATGTACGATTGGCAGCACGTAACATAAGACTGTACAAATATCTCTTCGATAGCACCGTATCAACTCTTGAACTGGTCTCTCTGTCTCATTCCGGGCTTGCACTTGGTTTAACAGTAGAGGACTGACTTCACACAGTTGGGCTCGTTGTGTCGGACTCGATCAAGATCAAGACGCCAGCCGCCTCAACTGTACTTGAAAGTACTCCGCACTGAACCGTGGTAATGCTCCGTACAGAACCAAACCGCTGAACTGTGCTGAAGTCGACCGTGCTCTGAGCCTTCTGTCTTGAACCCCTTTCTGAACTGCTTTACCGGACTGTCTTGACTGTGACACCTCCGCTCTTTATATAGGGCCCCTGCTGGCCTTCTCGAACCGGACAGAACGCCCCTCGACCTTTCTAGGTGGTCAGATGACTATAATTCTCTTGACGCCCCTGAGCTCTGTTCATGCCGCTGATCTTTCCTGAACCTTCTTGTTGAGACGCGTCTCGGCTGACCGTAGTAACTCGTCACGCTTGACCCTCGTCTGGCCTGGGACGATTTGTGTCGGCTGACTACACACACCACTACTGCCCCCGTCTGTGCCACCACCAGGTTTATAACAGTATTTTAGTAAAAGATGTATATGGAGATCTTAATAATGTTTCCTTTAAAATCCTTTTCTTAGAAACCAGTAGATCTAATGAGGTAGTTCTGGATTTCTGACCTACTTTAACCAAAGTCACGTGACAGCTGGCAAACAAGAGAGAATGCCCTTGTCTTCCTATATATTTCCAATGCTGTTGCTCCTCTATTTTTACAAAAGTTTACATTCACATTTTTACATTTGCAGAGTACATCAACGAAGTTCCTGAATGTTCAAATAACAATACGAGTGTTTTCAAAAAGGGCCAAGAACTGTTTAAGGATGGGTTTAAATTATCAATGATATTTCCTTTATAGTAATGACAAGCGTCAACACATTGCCGATATATGATACATTCACCTACAGAAGAAGATGTTTTTA
>JADKLZ010005465.1:12905968-12924379 GCA_021533235.1 Biomphalaria straminea | reverse complement strand
ATATATATATATATATGGGATAATATGTAAATCAGTTAAAACAATGTAACGTACATTATGTATTTCATATTCCTCATGTATTTCATATTCCTACAATTCCTGATACATTATGCACATCGATAATATTAAGAATTATATTTGGGTTGGGTCATGTTTATTAAAAGTTCTATCATTTTAAAGAAATTTACTGAGATACAATATATACAAAATGTTACATTAAAGTTTACAAAAATGTGTTGACGAAATAGATCTAGATCCATTTTATTACTTAGAAACCAAATTTAACATTGAAAGGGCGGGGTAAGACACATTTGACCTGTGTAACTGTAAGAGTAGATCTAGATTTATCCTTGACTATCAGATGTGTTATTTTTACGCTAAACAACTCAAGCCTATTACGCACAAGGCAGTCTTTTCATCTTTGACTTTTATAACAACTAGTCGACATAGCGACTACACACTAGACTAGGCCTAGAGCTATCTGACCAATACACACCGGTCTGCTGTTCAACTTTTAGTGTTCGACTCAAGCTCAAGCGTGTTTACTTTTAGGCAGAGAGGAAGGGGGGATGAAAATGTTACTTTTTTTTTCTAGGATTTGTTACCCGAGTGCTAAGATCTGTAAGTGCTGCATGTAGTCATTGTGGATCAAGAAATCTTGATCTCAGTATGGCAGATTACAGGCCAACGCTTCGGTACTTCCTATCTATTTTTTTTTAGTTGAAACTATTTAAAAATGTATCTCTAGATTCTCCTGTCATTAACAAATTATAGTTTAGCACTAATGACTAAATTGAAACCACTAAATATTGACTTCAAACGCTTCAGATTCCCACTATAAACTAACTGAAACTAAACACGCTGCGCGATGTAAACACAACTATCACGTGACTCGGGGGGAATCCAGAACTACCTCATTATTCTAATAAATAAGACAAAGTAAATAACCAGTTGAGTTAGAAAATAGATCTACTTTTCTACTAGATCTGGATTCATTGTCAAGAAAGGAAAGGATTTGAATGGAGCATTTGGCTTATAAGTTATTAGCGCTAACTAGATTCTAAGAATGGATCTAGCTAGATCTAGACTACTAGATTTATGTATCTATGTACTATATTATAGATTTGATAGATCTACATCTAGACTCTAGATCTAATCTAGCTCAACCATTACCATATCTATGTAAATTTGGACACATAGGGTGAAATGTAAACAATTAACACAGACCTATATATTTTATTTGGCAGTCAGTATTTTCAATACGCACTATTAATAAATAATGAAAAAACTGTGATTTTTTTTTTTTTGCGGAATTCAGACTTGGCGGAACAAAAAAAATCGCGGATGCGGAACGGCAGGACATGTGAGCTTTTTTGATGATTTTGCGGGACAGTTCCGCGTAATGCGTGACGGTAGGCATGTCTGGGTGTACATGATATTTTATACATATTAATAGTATTGTAACCTGCACTGTATACCACTAGCAGTATAGCTCACCATTCATAATAGTACTGAGCATTATATTGACATTAAGAGATAGCCACTTCCAGTCAGAATGGTTAAGGGTAAAAAAATTAATGTTATAGTGTCTGTGGACAGCAACATATGGCATACAGTTGTCCACCACACAATAGTTGTGTTTCAACAGCCAAGGCGTCACAGATACAGGCATGTCAGAAGAAGCATCTGATGACAGTAGGGAAACTGAGAACTCAGTTACCTGCAAATTATGCGTCAGAGGCAACCTGAGACCTATTTGTATTAGTTGTCTTGTCATTGTCATACTTCTCCAATGTAGATAAACATTATCCACTTTGGTCCCTTTCATTGAATTTATATTCAAAGTTTAAAACAATAATTTTAACTAGGTAATAAAGAAAAATTGTGTTAGTCATATGCATGCTTTTAATATCTTCATATAAAAAATAATTAAAAAAAGAAAACAACACTTAGAATGCACTAAAAAGTAAAAAAAAAGGCATAAATTTTTTTTTTTTTAAAGTTTGAATTCTTAATTTCAGTTCCAAATGTTCAATCCAAACTAATGCTCCACATATTGCTATATTTATTTATTTCTCTTGTTTTTAAAATAGTTTTAAATGCATTAGTTTCTTTCCATTTTAGCAATTTAAAAAAATTTTATGTCTTAAACTTTCTACTGTTTACCTTTATTTACTTCATCATCCTTCCACGACATTAAAATAAGTCATATAATTGAAAATTACACAAAGAAGTTCTTCTTCAGCCATCTTGGGCTCCAACTATGCCCCATATGTAGCCTACAAGCATAGATAAAAAATATTAAATTCATAACAAATCTAAAAAGGGGATATCAAATAATAGTATAACATTTCATCAACAGACATAATATCAATCAATGCTAGGCAACAAAATTAAAGTTCTTATACATACCATTATGTTTCTAAAATCACTGACTGCCGTCCAAGGTTATACCTAATTACAGTTGCAGATTTAAATGTACCGGTATTAAAAATTACCACTTGCTGTGTAATTCAAAATGCCATTATCATTAAGGTATTTTAATAAAAACAAGCAAAAATCTTCAAAAGACTATTTCCTTCTGACTTTGGCCAATCATTATTATTATAGCTTTTATATAGCGCTACTTTCATGCTTATAGCATGCTCAGAGCGCTTTGGTCCAATCTCATTTGTGGACCAGTGGGGGGGGGAGGGGGTATCTAGGAATTGGTTTCCCGTGCTGCCTTTGGGCGCTCAGTAAACACAACTCTGCCCGAGTCGGGTGTCGAACCTCGAGCCCCCTTCTAGGTAGCCAAGCAAGCCAAGCTCAAGCCGCACTTAGCCTCTCGACCACGCTAATTATGAATGGCCTGCCATTCCTGCATTGACTGGTTTTGGGCTCTTGCCATAACATATATTTAGATGGACATAGAAGACAAGCTGTAACATAAATATTTTTTCCCACTCTACTCTTTTATCCAACGGTAGATAATCTTTCAAATATTCTTCAGCTTTTTGAAAGCCAGTTGCTGTGTAAGTGTTTTTCTATGCCATTAAGAGTAAAATTATATAAATTTTTTCTTTGTTTATCAATTATAGAACACAGTTCACTGCTTGCAGTTTAGTCCTGATGGAAGATATTTAGCTGGCGGAGGTAAGCTTATTTTTTACAAACTTACAAAGTGCATTCTCACTCTGCCTGGTATTTTTGACTGAAGTAGCAGTATAAGCTGAATTAGTCACTGTTACATGCGCAGCATAGCGTGAATGTGAAATGGTGCGAATGCGTGTTGAAAGGAGTGGGATCCAAGATGGAAGATTGTAAGCTAAGTGATTATTGATGTTATTAATGGTTCCTCAATATTAAAGTGTTAATCATCTACTAAATATATACATGAGTTTGTTTTAACATAATTAAGAGTGTCATCCGCTCGTAACAAGTGGTGCCCAACGTAAAGGTAAAACCTACGTATCCCTCTAAACACAGTTGATCTCCTGTCAACATACAGTAGAGATATTAAATTTAAAGTCTAGATCTAGCGACAGGATACTATTTGATTAGACTAATAATAAGAATAATAAGGCTTGCCTTCGGATCTGAAGATTAGTGAGGAGTGCAGTATTTCCAGTGGATGCACAGCCCCAGCTGTGACCTACATATTTTACCACATCCAGGGCAAGTTCAATTTGACTATAAGTAATAGAATAGAAAATGGCGGACAAGGCTGAGGTAGTAGCTGTCAGGGTGAGGTATGGCGAGAATGATTGTTAAGTTGCTATTTTGGTATGGTAGTTTTATGTCCCCTTGTTGTGAATGTGAATAGTCGTTTGCACGGGTTATGACTGAATGATTAGTTTTAGTTGAATGTGCGAGAGAATGTTTTAGTTAGTAAGGTTTTGCTCCCGGTCCAGGAAGGTTGGATATGTGCTTCCTGGACTGGTCTTTGTATATTCGTGGCGTTATCGTATTCTAATATATTAATAAAGCATTTATATTTGGATTTATTCAAACAGGAGTTGGAGTAAATATATTAAGTGTTTTTGTGTAATATAATATTTTATAGCAAGTATAAATTAAGTAGAAAGTAAATAATCATCATACCCCTAGTAAGACAAGTTTAGACAAGAGCCAAGAACAAGAATCAAGAGTAAACATAATTATATAATTGAACACCCTGACATCTGGGGGCCCGTCCGAAAGAAGAAGGGAGGTTATTGGAGCTTGAAGGGGCGGAACTAAGAAAGTACGTACAAGAAAGGTTGATGGAGAGGGAGAGATTAGCATTGGAGAGGGAAAAAGAAAAGGAGAGATTAGACAGGGAGGACAAAAGAGAAAAAGAAAAGGAGAGATTAGACATGGAGAACAAAAGAGAAAAAGAAAAGGAGAGATTAGCTAAAAAAGAAAAAAAGAAAACGAAAAGATTGCCATTGAAAGGGAAAAGAAAAACAAATTAGTAACCATTGAAAAAGAGAGATTTGCGTTAGAAAAAGAGACGGTGGAGAAAAAGTTAAAAACAGACCAGGAAAAGGACAGCGATAAAAGGAAAGGGGAAACTACAGGGAATAAACTAGCAAAGCATAAAGGTGTGATATTTGAAGAAGCTAAAATGGACATAGACATTTTTTGAAGAAATTCGAAATTGAAATGAAATAACTGGAATATCCCGAAGACAAATGGTCATTCTTATTATCGAAATCATTTGTAGCAGAGGTCCCATCAAAGATATGCATGAACCAGAGCATCTATAACATGGTGAAAGAACAACTACTGCGAACGTACGGAAAAACAGAGGCGTATTACTGTGAACAATTTGTCAACTGTGCAATAGAAACAAATGATGATCCACAGACTTTCTGGGACAGAATGAGCAGTTATTTCGATAACTGGTTAGAAACTGCCGAGGTAGAAAATACATTTGACAGTCTCAAGACATTTCTTATGATGGACAAAGTAATCTACGAGTGTCTGGAGGAGTTAAAAATATTTCTGCTAGAGAGGAAACCGAAATCTATGGAAGACATAGTAAGACTGATAAGGGCTTATAAAGCAGCACATCCCGAGAAGAAATTATCTAAAGCAGTGATACAGAAGAAATATTTGCCTTTAACAGAACATACGAGACACAGAAGGGAGACACAGGATAGACATTATGAACGTGGTAGATATGAAAGACAATATGATGACTACAACGGACGATATCAAGGAAACAGGCAGGAAAGAAAGAACTGGGAGAAAGGTGGAATAGAACAAGGTTTATCATTATCATCTGATACTGGAACATTGCAGGTTTTTCAGACATTTGTAGGGAACAAGAAAGCCAGGACGATCAGGGACACAGGGAGCACCGTTATTGGAATGACTAAGAAACTAGTGGAAGAATATGAAACTACAGGGGATTTTAGAAATTGTGTTATGTTTAATGGGAAGATTGTACAATTACCTATTGCTAGAGTTAGTATTGACACACCATATTTTACGGGGACAGTGGAAGCTTGTGTTGTAGATCAGAATGGGATAGATTTAATTATTGGGAACATTCATGGGGTTAAAATATGTTCGGAGGTGGATATAGAGAATTGGAAGAAACATTATGGGGTAAAGGCTACTAGATGTAGAAATGGGGATTTGGAAGGCAACATAAGATCCTAGCAATCAGATGATATGGGTAGCAGAGATAGTGAAAAGAAAGAATTAACAGATATGGTAGAAAGGACATATTAGGAGACAGTGTCAACAGTTAAGCAGAGTTAAAGAATTAAGGGACAATAGTGGAGAGATGTATGCGGAAAAAGAGAGGGATTTTACAGTACAGCTAGACCAGGGGTCTCAAACTCATATCCGCATGTGAGCCGCACAGGAAAGTAATAACCTGTCAGCGGGCCGCACCATGAAAAGAGAATTTTTTTCATTAAATTTTACTAACACTACTGTCAATGCTGAAATATTAGTTACATTTAGTGTAGTTTATAACAAGCACATGCAGTTTAGTTTACTAAAATAAGTTGACGTTGTTTCTGTCACTAATAAAAAAGCAGAAACTGTAGTTTCAAAAAAAAATAATTAAAAAATGCAGATGTCTCATCACTCATGTTTCTGTTCACTCAGCTGAGAGAGTTTTGCAGAGACCAGACCATCGACGTTAGGCCTGAAGTTGCGTCTAGTGACAAGCCGCAAGGTTGCTCTCAGATGCTCATCAGTCAGTCGTGATCGTAATGCTGTTTTGTTAACCTTCATTCTGGAGAAAAACTGTTCGCAAACGTACCTACTCCCAGACATCGCTAGAATTCTAGCAGCTGCACAGAAAAAGTTTGTAAAACTTCTCTGGAAAGAAACTGTTAGAAATCTGGATAGCCAACATCCGCGTATTTTTGCTTCAGAACAGTGTCTCACTGCAGGTCCAGTATTTCCACCTTGACTTCCTCTGGAATTGTTTTCACGTCAACTGCGAACGAGTGGCAACAAGGAAAAACTGTGGTTCGAGAGCAGTGAACTGCTGAAAGCGGCGTTCAAAATCCTTCAATAGTCTGGAGAATATGTCTACGTAGTCTTTCAGGCTCTTTTGTTCAACCGTTATGCTATGTAGAAAAGAGAAATGAGCCAGGTTTCCATCTGCCATGTGAGTGGCCCACAAAGTCAGCTTGCATCTGAATGATTTGATGCGGTCAAACATCACGGTAATCAGATGCTTTGTGCCCTGTACTTGTGAATTGAGTGCATTGAGATGTTGCGTGATGTCAGTAAAAGAGCAAGATCCGACAAAAATATTGTCTCACTGAGCTGTGGTTTGTCTCTGTCTTTCATTGCCATGAACAATGCTATTTCCCGTTTCAGTTAAAAAAATCTCTGCAGCACTTTTCCACGACTCAACCATCTGACTTCCGTATGATACAGCAACTCTCCGTATTCCGTTTCTAAATCAGCTAGAAATGACACAAACTGTCTGTGATTGAGACCCCGTGCACTTACGATGTTCATCGTCTTCACGACAACATCAATCACTTTCTTCATTTGTAGACTTTTGCCACAGAGTGCTTCTTGGTGCAGAATGCAGTGTATGATTAGAATCAGGCTACCGTTCACCCAGCTTCTGCTAAAAGCCTAAGCGGTCGGTGGGCAAAAGTGACACCTCATTTACTGATTTGTGCAGTTGTAAATCATTTCACGGCTTATATATGGTCATTGTAAATTTTATCTAATTGGTTATTGTAAATTTTATCTAAATTTTTAAAAAAATTCGCGGACGTCGTCGCGGGCCGCACAAAATAGTTTCGCGGGCCGCATGTGGCCCGCGGGCCGCGTGTTTGAGACCCCTGAGCTAGACCATTCTGTAGTGGGATCACAATGGGACAGCATTGCAAAGGTGGGAAACGGAAAGGATGGCATGTAAATAATGTTAGAATTATATAGTATGATTAGGAGAGGTGAAGAGGATGGATACTACTAATTGTTGTTTTGATCTATATTGACCATGATGGATACTAATTATTGTTCTTATCTATACTGACCATGTAATTTTGTAATGCATTGGGTATCATTGTTGCATATAAGTATATGTTAAAGCTGCTACATTATAGAAGTTTTGTAAAGGCTAGATAAGAATTGTAAAAGCGTATAAGTAGTAGAAAGTAGATGTGTAGATTTTGTACAATATATTTTATGTTGGTTTTGATTTTGTTTGATTGTAATTATGGTATGGAACAGCTGTATTGGGCGTTTTGGTGTCGGCAAAATAAATGAAAACGGACAAAGACTCCTCGAGGTTTGCTCACTACACTCCCTCTGTGTCACTAATACATATTTTAAAACCAAACCACAGCACAGAGTATCTTGGCGGCATCCTCGCTCCAAGCACTGGCACCAACTAGACCTAATAATGGTAAGACAAAAGTGTTTAAAATTTGTCAAACTTATCAGGTCCTATCACAGTGCAGACTGCGACACAGATCACTCCTTGGTATGTTGCAAGATAAATCATCTTCCTAAAAAAATCCACCATACCAAGCAGACTGGATGTGAGCAAGATGTGTCACCCTGATCTCCAGATACAGTTTGCGGAATCTTTTGAATGCGAGTACAAAACTTTCTCTGGAAACACAGCAACAGAAAAATGGGAACACCTCAAGTCCACCATACAAAAGTCTTCCTTGGACATCTTTGGAAGAAAAACTACAAAACAAAATGACTGGTTTGACTCTAAATCAGCTATCCTAGAACCTGTCATCAGAGCAAAGAGAGATGCACTCGCTATATATAAGGCAAAACCTAACCAAAGCAACTTGTTAAACCTGAAAGAAGCTAGAGCTGTACAGAGGACAGCAAGGATCTGTGCCAATGAATACTGGGTAGAGCTCAGTGAGAATATCCAGCTTGCAGCTCAAGTGGGCAACATAAGAGGGATGTATGAAGGAATTAAAAAGGCTCTCGGACCCTCCCAGAACAAGTCAGCACCTCTTAAATCAACCACTGGGGAAATTATCACAGACAAGTGTCAACAAATGCATAGATGGGTCGAACATTACTCCGAACTCTACGCCACAACAAGCTCAGTCTCTGCCTCAGCTCTTAAGGCTATCAAACAGCTACCCATAATGTACGAGCTAGACGAAATACCCACCCTGTTAGATCTCAACAAAGCCATAGACAACATGGCTGCCCGCAAAGCACCCGGATGTGATGGCATTCCCCCAGATCTTTTGAAACAGTGTAAGACTACACTAATCCAACCTCTGCACGACCTGCTTTGTAAATGTTGGCAAGAAGGTGCTGTGCCACAGGATCTGAGGGATGCAAAGATCATCACCCTGTACAAGAACAAAGGCGACAGAAGCGACTGCAACAACTACAGGGGAATCTCTCTCCTAAGCATTGTAGGCAAAGTCTTTGCTCGAGTGATACTCCCCAGGCTACAAAAACTTGCTGATCGAGTCTACCCAGAATCACAGTGCGGCTTTCGCTCTGAGAGATCCACAATTGACATGATTTTCTCTATCCGTCAACTTCAGGAAAAGTGCAGAGAGCAAAGAATGCCTTTGTACATCGCATTTATCGACCTGACCAAGGCCTTTGACCTTGTCAGCAGAGAAGGCCTCTTTAAAATCTTAGAGTTAATAGGCTGTCCACCCAAGCTTCTAAATATTATTGTCTCTTTCCACCAAAATATGATGGGTACAGTACAGTTCAATGGCGCCTGCTCCGAAAGTTTCAATATAAACAGCGGAGTAAAACAGGGATGTGTCCTGGCCCCAACCCTTTTTGGAATACTCTTTTCAATGCTAATCCACCACGCATTTGATAATTCCACCGAAGGGATATATCTCCATTCCAGATTCGATGGCAAACTTCTAAATATTGCTAGACTGAGGGCCAAAACTAAAACCAGAACAACCCTCATAAGAGACATGCTCTTCGCGGACGACGCAGCGGTTGTGGCACACTCACAAGAGGAACTTCAGCTACTAATGTCCCGCTTCTCTCAGGCCTGTAAAGAATATGGCTTAACTATTAGCACAAAGAAAACAAATGTTATGGGACCTCCTGCTACAGCACCACCCTCCATCCTCATAGACGATAACAAGCTGGATGCGTGAACGAATTCTGCCATCTGGGATCCACAATTCAAGACGACCTTTCTCTAGATGAGGAGATAAAAAAACGTATAGGGAAGGCTGCATCGACCTTCGCTAGACTCAGGTCAAGAGTTTGGGAAAACCAGAAGCTAACTACAGCGACCAAAATGGAAGTCTACAAGGCATGCGTTATGAGCACGCTGCTGTATGGCAGTGAATCATGGACCACCTACGCAAAGCAAGAGCGAAGACTGAACTCGTTCCATTTGCGATGCCTTCGTAGGATCTTGAAAATCACATGAAAAGAAAAAGTGTGCAATACTGAGATCCTTGCATGAACAGGTATTCCCAGAATCTTTACAGCCCTCAGACAACGCCGCCTGCGCTGGCTTGGACATGTTCGCCGGATGGAGGACAATCGCATACCGAAAGTCATCCTCTACGGACAACTTGGGACTGGCTCAAGAAAAACTGGTCGCCCCCACCTCCGTTACATAGATGTTATAAAGCGCGACCTCAAATCAGTCAACATCAATACTGACCAGTGGGAAGACATAGCTCTAGACCGCACCAGATGGAGAGAGACAGTGACCAAGAAGGCTATGGACAGCGAAAGAGCATGGGCCTCAGCTCTGGAAGAAAAGCGGACAACGCGGAAACTGGCCAGCTCCTCTACCACTGTAGCGAAGACCACCTTTACCTGCAATACTTGTGGACGGGAGTGTCTCTCCAAAATAGGGCTCTACAGCCACACAAGGAAGTGTGCGAGATGAACCATAGTCGTTCTACGACTGAAGGAGGCCAATGAATTATGGTAATAAATTTCATTCGTCAAGACTGGAATCATTTTGATACTACTAAGAAGTAAATAGGCAAGGTTTTAAATACATGGTAGTATGAGTGTGATGAGTTAATTATATGCAGGCTCATATTGTTGGGGTTAAGATATGTATAGAGCAGTATAGATGTGGTTCGTTAATTATTTGATTGCGGCTGGAATGAGTTTTTTTTTACAGGCATACATGTACATGTATCTGCTATAATGTATAGATATACCAGAATATATATATTTGTAGGATTATTATGTTTCGTGATAGGATTACATGTTATTGAGAAGTTAGAATTTCAAATTGTTAACTGTTATGATAGAAAAAGGGGTGTTAGATGATCGATATGCATCGAACTTGTAGAACAAGGGGGGTGTTACGTGCGCAGCATAGCGTGTATGTGAAATGGTGCGAATGCATGTTGAAAGGAGTGGGATCCAAGATGGAAGATTGTAAGCTAAGTGATTATTCATGTTATTAATGGTTCCTCAATATTAAAGTTTTAATCATCTACTAAATATATACATGAGTTTGTTTTAACATAATTGAGAGTCTCATCCGCTCGTAACAGTCACCTTTATAGCTCGTCATCTGAGTCATAGTGAACACAACATTAAAAATAGGACGAGACTATAAAACCAATAGATGACTTTACATTCTTCCACGTTCATAGTACTCTCCACTAGCAGAGTGGTTACAGTGTTGGCCTTAGAAGGCTCAAGCCATAAGTTCAAATTCAGGTCATTCCCCCTTTTTTTTTAGCAGCCCCCTGTATGGGGCAAAGCCGCTATTAGGTTTGTGCAAAAATATCTGTCTGTCAGATCTCCAAAGATTATTTATGCAAGGGATTTTCTTATGAAGATACATCAATTCTAAAACAATACATAAGTAAAAGGGAGATAGTGTTACACTGTGTTAACAAAGAAAGATAATTTTTTGTGCATTTTCAGTATCATTTATAAAATGTACAAGAAATGTTAACAAAAAATATATATATTAGTTAACTGTGTTTTTTCTGGTCAATTAGCTGCTAAAGTTAAAAGAAAACATTTATATTTGTTTAAAAAGACTAAGAATCCACTTTGTATGTAAGTATCACGAAAATAATAAAAAAATGGACTTTTTATGCAGCGACTTTGTTGCAGTAGCATGACGGCCGCTGCAAAACATGGTACTAAACTAGTTTAAAAAATGCATTGGATAGTTTTTCCTTTGACAAAGATAACATGATCTAAATTTATTTTAATTGTTTATTCATTTGAAAACTAAGATTTTCTGTAATTTCTAATGACTTATACAAATATATTTTTCCAGGAGCAGATAGGCTAGTTCTTGTTTGGGATCTAGCATCGGGGGCTGTTGTGGCTGTTTTAAAAGGTCACACCAATATTGTGTGCTGTCTTTGTTTTAGTAGAGATGGCACAATGTTGGCTTCTGGTAAGAACATTCCATGATTTTTTTATATTTTTTTTTACTTTTGTGTAAGTTTTCTAGTATTTTGTAGGATACTCTGATATTATGAATTTTTTTTTTGAAGGAGTCAAAATATTAAAGTATATCAAAAGTGAAGCTTGTGGAAAATTATATAATTTTATGTGGGTCTACATGGCTCCGTCTCAAAAGAGAAGCTGTAACATAAATATTTTTTCCCACTCTACTCTTTTCTCCAAGGGTAGATAATCTTTCAAATATTCTTCAGCTTTTTGGAAGCCATTTGCTGGCTAAGTGTTCTTCTATGCCATCAAGAGTAAATCAGAAATTGATCGTCTCTAAAGCACTCAAAGTATTTGTCTCTTGTTACCTGATTCTTTGAGCCCAATCAAAAGTAGTTGTATCATTTTATGTCCTTAATGTAGTGAAAAAAAACACATATCTTAGCAACATTTACATTTCTGCAATAAAAAATAATTTTAATTTTAAAAATTGAAAACTTATTTTGCCTAAACTCTTGTGTGAAAAAATACACTTTTGGCAGAAATATGTATACAAAATATCATGGGCGTAGCCAGGGTGGCAGGGGGGGGGGATTTTTTCTCCCCCCCCCCTTTCAGAGGAAAAAAAATTTATGTATGTGTGTGTGTGTGTACATAATTAATCTTTATTACATTCTAACCCTTCATTCTTTCGGAACACGTTTATTGTGCCCTAGAATATGTTCTTCCTGGAGCCCTGTCGCCAAGCAACATTGCCGGTATTGAAAGCCAACAAAATGCATATTCTGAGGTATCTACAGTGCATTATCGTGCTATAAAAATGCTTTTTTGAAAAACATAATGTGCTATTCTTACTGACTTAGGCCCTCCCGCCCTGTTCGGCTCATTTGGAGGAAACCCAAAAAAATCTGTCACTGGCAATGCCTGAAGCTTCTTACCACCTGCTCTTAGGCCTGCATGAAAGTGTGGTGCCAGGTTGTACTAGGATGTCATCTGAGAACTTGTCCCGCAAACCTCATGCGATGCTCTTTTGCAACCTTACAAAGGGGTCGACTCCCAGTTCAGCATAGGATTTCCTTGATTTAGACCGGATCTTTATAATTGACAGAGGTGCGGTGGCTGAGCGGTAAAGCGCTTGGCTTCTGAACCTGAGGTCCCGGGTTCAAATCCCGGTGAAGACTAAGGTTTTTATTCCAGGATCCTTGGGCGCACAGGAGTCCACCCAGCTCTAATGGGTACCTGACATTTGTTGGGGAAAAGTAAATTCGGTTGGTTGTTATGACCTTCTCTTTCAAGCAAACACTGCTTAACTCAACTAAGTCAACTTGACAACAACAGTACCTTGTCCCAAGACATTAAACTGTGCTCTTCTTTGCTTAGCACTTTTGGAGCTAAAAAGTGCAGTCCTTCTTTTCTATCGTTGTGTTTGTCTCCTCTTTTCCTCATTCTGCCTTCATTACCCATCACTCTTGTCTCCTTATTTAAAAAATCTCCCTACGTCTTAGACCAGTCAGGTTAATGCAGCCTTCCCTATGTGGTTTTTTAATCTCTTCTTCTAGAAACAGTTCATCTTAAATTGTAGATCTTTGTTCTTGTACAGGGTAACTATCTTAGTATCAGCAGGTCCTGTGGCACAGCACCATCTTGCCAACATTTGCTGAGCAGATGAGTAAAACTGTTATAAAAGAGTTCACTAAAATAATTAGATAGACAATAAAAAGACACTTGCCAACATTTGCTGAGCAGATGAACTGTTATAAAAGAGTTCACTAAAATAATTAGATAGACAATAAAAAGACACTTTTTTTGAGCTACATCTTTATCAACAATCTTTTTTTTTTCAGGTAATAATAATGTAAGTTCTCTTTTTTTGTGAGTTGTTCAAATTCTAAGGCCAGTGTTTCTCAAACTGTGCCCTCCCCCCACACACACACACACACCTACTAGGGTGCTGATGATGATGTTATTATTTTTTTAAGAACAAAAAACTGTTGTAGTTATAAATGCTTAAAAACAAATGATTACATTAAGTGAACTCGTTTCATCTACTAAATAGGACCTTTCATATTCGTTTTGTGAGAAGCGTCTGTAACAATATCAATTTATTAAGATCTTTTTTAGGTTCTAACTTGACAAATACATGAGAACAGTTAAATTTCTTCCCAGCGATACATACCATCGTTCAGTAGACACTTTTTACGGAAACAATTAGGCACGCCACAAAACATCTTTCTGAACACCAGTATGATCTTTCAATCAAGCCATTATGAACGTACATGCTGAAATACCTAGAATATATTTCACTAGTCAGTATCAACCTGTCCCAAGCTTCATTTTAACTCTTGACTTGCGCTTTTCTTTCTAACAGTACAGTGTGGTATAGACCAAAAGATAATGAATTTTGGAAGTTTAACATGCAGGAGCAAGCTTGATCCTGATGTTTGCAGGCATATAACTGGATAAGGGGGAGACATGAACATATTTTTTGTTTTGGTTGGAGGGAAAGCCACTATTAAAAATATGAGAACTGCGTTCTTCTTATGAAAAAGCTATCAATCTTGATGTTAAAATGTGAGAAAAAGGGAGATATTTTTGCAAATAATTAAAAAATATTACAAAGATTGGAGCTTATTTAGCTAGAATATCTCCTACTAAATTTGAACATCAATTGTGCACTAATTACAAACATTGCTTTAAAAAAATTATTCTTTATTCAATACAGTTATGTAATCTAACATCAGGGTAGTATCATCATACTACTGTAATCTATAGTTTAGTAATGAAATATGATTACATATGTTTTGTTAAATACTGTTATACATCCAGTCTGCTTTTGTTATTTTTATAGTGGAATATAAATTGTCCAGGCCACAACCACTCTTTAAGCATTACAGAGATACCCCGTAAGCGCTATAAAGATTAACCCAGGCGCCTTTTTACCTTCACTGGCATAGAGGAAAGTGACTGACAAATTTTCTCTGAAAGAGACAAAGAGCTGTCACAAAGGTCGTGGGACATAAATTTAAGGCCCAGAAGAAAAACTTTGTATGAGGCAGGCACAGAAGATGTAAAGAAAAGTAAAATAGACCCCTAGTGGACAAAGGCTTTGTCTGCATCAGATGCAGAAAAATATGCAGAACACATCTGTCTCTGGGTAACCATGTGAAACACTGCACTCATTATTAATCTTCTGAAAAGAAGACACTGTCATTGTGACCATTTTTTTTTCTCTAAAATTGAGGATACATCTTTAGAGTGTATTTTAATAAGTCACCAAAAACTATTCCTTGATTAAAAGATTCTTTTGTAAAACAATTTCTACATAGCTTTCTACATAGCTAAAGACATTTTCTCTCCATGACATAGCATAGGCCCATCCATTCTGTTATGTTGTCTTCCATTGCTTTCTTCGTCTGCCTCTTGTTCTTTTTCTTTTGGTACTGTTCCTTGAAGGAAGGTCTTTGCGAGCTCTGAAGACCTTGTCTGAAAACCTTGTAATATGGTTATAGAGTTTTAGTTTGTGTTTTTTTTTTTTTTTACATAGATAGCCAGCCATGGTGGGGTCCAATTGCTGTGGTAAACCTGTCTCTTAATCTCTTCATTTGTGATGCTGCCTTTAAATGTGATACCTAGGATTCTTCTGTAGCAAGTTTTATCCACATGTAGAGGAAGATTTATATATATTTTATGCAAGTTAATATTAGTTGCAAATACAATTTTTGCTACCGATTCATGGTTGAATTCATGATTGAATTTTAGAAAATCGTTTTAAAAATTCAGAAACATCACAGAGTATCTGAATTCTTTTTTGCATGTAAAATAGAGTATTTGTAGAAGTAAAATTATTGCCGATATTTTAGTTATGTTATATTAGACATTCTAAGTTTTTTTGTATTATATTATAATTTGTCACAAGCCTCTCTCTCTAGTGCTTGACGTCACGATCTGTTCTTGTGGTGTTGTTAGATGTCGCTAGCTGTTAGGAGAGAAGTCTTGTGCTGCCGGGGATCGTATTTTGAATAATAATATTGAACAATGACGATCTAGGATTCAACTGAGTAAATTCCTTGATAAATGAATACTGGAACTTTTATTTAAACTCAACATAAGTACAGCTATGTACAAATAAACATTAATAGAGCTTGCAAATCGACAAAGGCATACTTTCTTAAATATTCTAGATCTACAAAATTACATGTGACTGATCTCAACAAAATTTAGGCCCCAACTGAGCTAGCTATCTTTGCCCGGGAGACTCGTTCTCCACTAATCCCTTTCAACCAATCACACCGACGCATCCAGGTCATGTGATCTAGATTCTTGGAACAAACAAAAAATATAAATTCCTGGAACAATCTAAAAATAGTTACTGTGTTATTTTGGCTGGGGGAAGTGACCTTGACTTGTGCAGATTACAAACATGTTTAGGTGACATAATTAAAACACATTTTATAAGCCTATTTTTCTATGTGATGTCTATGGAAAAGGAAAGGGGAGCACCAGTTAATTACTTTCCCCTGGTGCACGTTTTGCTCACACTCTGCAAAGCAGTATTGTTTTTGTTTTTATTCTAGGTGGTCTTGATGACAGTATTAGACTTTGGGACATGCAGAAAATTTTTTCTGAACAAGACACAGAAACAGATACAAGTATTCCTAGTAATGTTACAATGTGAGTCTTTATATTTATTTATTCGTCCAGAGACATGTTTTTAAGCTACGCTCAAAAGTGCCCTACTTTTTTCTATCGTTGTATCTGCCTCCTCTTTTCCTTTGTATGCCTTTATTACCCATTACTCTGTCTCTTAAAAATCTCCCTATTTCTCTAGATCAGTCCATTTGCCTTGGACTGTGACAGGTAAGGGAATATAAAGAGATTCTAGTATTTGAGTATCCAAGGACGTTACAAGAAACAGTACAGTTCCTCTAGACCTGAGGCTCAGCTGGCCTGCTCTAGGTCAATCGGCTGGTCACACTGAGCTACCAATAGGGGACACATGCCCAATGCAGCAGTTTAGTACAGTACCTGTGAAGTCCTGTGAGGTCATTCTGGACATCCAAATGGCTTTTACCCTTATTGGTTTCAGTGGAGTACATGTGTCAAACAACCATAAATGTCTATGGAAAGCAAATAAAAAAATAAAAAACCCTACTTTTTTATGTCCAGTCAAGATGTGGAGATAAGGGGGAAAAAGGACGCCACAAAAAGTTCAGCTACCTGGCCATCATTTCTAGGATCAGATGCACAGAGGAGGGGAAAAGCCTGACAAAGATGAGCCCTTTTTGCATCGACAAGGGACCTAAGGCACCTGTGTGAGAGTCCAAAAGTGTGTCTAAAATGCACAAAAGATCTGAACTTCTCCTAGAAGCTTCGCTATGATAGGCTTCTACAATGCAGGAGACTCTGTTATCTCCACTTGGAAGTCATGCCACACAGGAGTCTAAACAACAGTAGAGATGAAATAGTGGAGGGAATTGAAGGAGTCACCCATCCCCAGCACATTACCAGGTGTAGGGATGGTGAGGAGGTCAAATCCACCACTATTATCCTTACATTCGGAACTAGGACACCACAAGAGTATGTGAAGGTAGGATAGGATACCCATGAGTTCCAGTGAGGCTCTATGTACATGGCCAAGTCTGTAAGAAAAACACTGTGTGTGCCAGATGTGCAGGGGAGGGTCATGAGGACAAGGTCTGCACAGCCCAATTCAATTGCTGGCCACTCAGCCTACTCCAAGGACTTCCCTGTGTGAAAACATGAAGTTGCAGTGCAGGAGTACAAGGAAGAAATGGATGTACCTTCAGATATGCAAATCAGCTGTATTGACCACAGAGCCAATTTGCTGAACAAAAACCTAGGCTGTGATTAAGAAAGGAAAGGCCATAGTTGCACATGCGGACACATCTCGACCCTGCTAACACTCCTCCTGGTTAAGGGATCTTTCCTCATCAGAGAGAAAGACTTCCCCCATAAGGTGGGTGTCCTCCTCTTAATCCAAATCTAAGTCTAAAACATAAAGAAACCCCTCTGGGGGCCTTCCAAGGCCTAATAGCTCCAAGTAGGTCATTAAAAATATGCCATGGATTCCAGGATTGTAATTGTAGAGGCCTCAAGGTGAATTATGAGGAAATGAAGCTACTGATGGACTCGTGTAGCTGTTTGTCTACAGGAAACATTTCTGAAAAAGTCAGTATGTTTCGGCAGTTCTAGCACATAAAGTAGAACTGTTGAAAATGCGGAAAGGGCATCGGATGGAGTCTGTCTCCTTGTGAAGGACAGCATCCCCCCTCCTGAGAGGGTAGAACCTCAAACCACAATACAGGCTGTAGCATCTCTACACAAGATTATCACAGCTAGACCAGGTTCACATCTTACTTCATATTCACCTTTTCTTTGGTCTGCTGGACAGTTGGGCAACCACATACGATCTGTGTCACCAAGTTATATTGGATGGTCCTGTTCATTGGATTCATATTATAATGCTAATGCTATATGTTGGCATTATCAGGATGCATTCTTTCACGTTTATACCTCTCTTAAAACTCTTTATGTGCAGCAGACACAAATAATATGCATGCTTAATATATATATATATATATA
>JADKLZ010005465.1:12884951-12905568 GCA_021533235.1 Biomphalaria straminea | reverse complement strand
CACGGCGCGGCAGTCTGCAAGAGGAACACTGTGTGTGCTAGATGTGCCGGAGAGGGTCATGAGGACAAGGGCTGCACAGCCCAGTTCAAATGCCCGAACTGCCACGCTGGCCACTCAGCCTACTCCAAGGACTGCCCTGTGTGGAAACAGGAGGTTGCCGTGCAGGAGTACAAGGCAAGAAATGGATGCACCTTCAGCCAGGCGAAATCAGCTGTATCGGCCCTACCCAAGAGCCAATTCGGCTTGACAAAGACTTACGCCCAGGCTGCGGCTAAGATAGGAAGATCCATAGCCACACAGACGGACACATTGACCTCACCCCCTCCAACTCAAAAGAAAACTCCGCCCAAGAACTTTCCTCCAAAAAAAACAGAAAGCCCTGTGGTCATGCTAAAGAACAGATTCTCTGTGCTCGCTGATGAGAGCATGGAGACCGAACAGCATGCCCAAACCAACACTCGGGAGAACCCGGAGTCACCATGTCTGATACAGGTTCTCCTCAGAGAACCCAGTCAGACACCACAACCTCTACTGAATCAGAGGTTGACAAACTCCCTAAGGGGAGAACTCAAAACGGAGAGGATGCCCGTGGTGAGAGAGGAGGAAGTAGCCTCCGCTCTAACCAGAGGGATCTCTCCTCTCCAGAGAGAAGTACTCCCCCCAGGAGAGGGGTGTCCTCCTCTCCAACCAAGCAGAAGTAAAAAAAGGTGACAGGGAAAGGGAAACCCCTCCGGGGGCCTTCCGAGGCCTAATAGCTCCAAGTAGGTCATTTAGAATAAGCCATGGATTCCAGAATTGTACAGAGGAACTGTAGAGGCCTCAAGGCCAATTACGAAGAAATGCAGCTACTGATATACTCTGAGGCTCCTGTAGCTGTTTGCTTACAGGATATATTTCTGAAAGATAGCATCAGTTTCCGAAGCTACATTGCTTACAGCAGGAATGTTGAGGATGCAGAAAGAGCATCAGATTGAGTCTGTATCCTTGTGAAGGACAACATCCCCCATGAGAGGGTAGAACTACAGACTACACTACAGGCCGTAGCAGCTAGGATAACCTTACACAAGGTTATCACTTGCTGCAGCCTGTATCTACCACCAGGCGCTCGATTGGACCCAGCAGACATGGAGGACCTGTTGAGGCAGCTCCCTCGGCCATATATTATCCTTGGGGATTTCAATGCCCATAACACAATGTGGGGATCCAACAATACTGACACAAGAGGTCCTATGCTGGAGGATATCTTCCTCCAACATGATTTATGCATACTCAATGATGCATCACCGACCTACTTGCACCCAGGAACTGGATCACTCACGTGCATTGACCTCACCGTATGTGTCCCCGGACTTCTGGACGACTTCAAATGGTCAGTTAGTAATGACCTACGGGTAAGTGATCATTTCCCAATCATCATTACTAATTGTCACAAGACCTATTCGCTGATGATGATGATTTCGTAAGCTTTCCTTGAAGTGCCATAAGAAGTTGCCAACTGATAGGAGAATAGTCTTGTGCTGCCGGGGATTCTATCTTGAATTATATAATATTTTGAACAAAGACGATCTAGGATTCAAATAGAGTAATGCTTCGATGATTCAATAACACAGGAACTTTATTTAAACTTAACACAAGTACAGCTATGTACAAAATATCTTTCAATAAAATAAAATGCAGAACAAAGGCATCTTTCTTAAATTGCAGTACTAATGAAAACACGTCCGCTCACAAGAGTAATTACACATCGACTGATCTTCTGGAACCTTTTGCCCGCGAACTTTTAGCGCCAGTTTCTCTTTCCGCCAAACCTTTCAACCAATTCATACATCCAAATTACGTCACTCCTGCACAGACGTACATATCTAAAAATAACATTTCTTTGTTAGCTGGGGAAGTGACCTTGACTTGTGCAAACAAACATTGAATTAACATAGTGGTCTATGTGACACTAACAATCTACCCTCAAAGGGACGACCTCAGCGGTGGAAACTAAACAAGGCCGATTGGGAGCAATTCCAAAAAAGATGCTCAGAGGATATCACAGAAAGTATCCTCGATGAAAAGAACCCGGCTGATATCTTTGCTATCAAGCTACTCGACATTGCCCGGAAAGTAGTCCCCCTAACCTCCGCAAATCCAATACCCTCATTGGCAGTCCTGCTAGGGATCTATAACTGTGTGTGGCAAACAGGCGCTTTCCCAAGCAGCTGGAGGAAAGCCACAGTTATACCGATACCTAAACCGGGAAGAGACGGCTCTGACCCAGCTAACTATCGACCAATAGCACTAACAAGCTGCATCTGCAAAACCATGGAAAGAATGATAAACAGTAGGTTGGTCTGGTACCTTGAGAGGAACAAAATGATCTCCAAATACCAGTGCGGATTCCGGCAGGGGCGGACAACAACCGACAACCTGGTAAGGCTGGAAGCCTATATCAGAAATGCTCTACTCAGACGAGAACATCTAGTAGCTGTATTCTTCGATATAGAAAAGGCTTATGACACTACCTGGAAACATGGCATTCTACGTGACCTGGAGCTTATGGGGCTTAAGGGACACCTTCCCCGCTTTGTATCAGAATTCTTGAAGGGCCGAGAATTTCAGGTTCGATTGGGTAACTCAGTCTCTGACACCTTTGAACAGGAAATGGGCGTACACCAGGGCAGCATTCTGTCAGTCACCCTGTTCAACATTAAAATTAACAGCATCATAAATGCTCTGTCCCCTGGCATCATTGGGCAAATGATAATGGTTTTAAATTTTCGGACTCCAAAACAGTTAGTATGCATTTTTGTAATTTAAGGGGGCTCCACCCAGATCCTGAACTATTTATATACAAAAAGAAAATCCCCGTTGTAAAAACTACAAAATTTTTAGGCCTCACCCTTGACTCCAAGTTTAATTTTCTCCCTCACATAAAGGAACTTAAAAAGAAATGTCAAAAGTCGTTAAACATACTTAGAGTACTCAGCCATACGGACTGGGGGGCTGACAGAGACACCTTGCTGCTGCTGTATCGAAGTTTAATTCGATCCAAGTTGGATTATGGATCCATGATATATGGAGCAGCAAGGAAGTCTTATCTGAAAATACTCGAACCAATCCAAAATGCTGCCCTGCGTCTCTGTCTCGGCGCGTTCCGCACATCACCAATTCCAAGTCTACATGTGGAGGCTGGAGAGCTCCCCATGGACATAAGGATGAAAAAGCTTGCAATGCAGTACGGGTACATAGTAAAGCTAAAATCCAACCCCACGAACCCTGCTTTTGACCCCGTATTCTATCCCACAGATGCTGAACTATACATTCGAAGGCCTAACGTCATACAGCCGTTAGGCCTTCGAATGAGAGAATCCATCCAAAATTTAACCCCACCCATTGATCAAATTTCTGAAATAGAAACCCCACAAAATCCTCCTTGGCTAACTAATAAACCCAAATTAAATTTATCCCTCCTTAATTTTAAAAAAGAAAACACAGACCCAACCCTATTACAAGTCCACTTTAAAGAACTGCAGGAGAGCTACGGAGATTGTGGCACCATCTACACTGACGGATCCAAAATGGATGGAAAGGTCGCGTGTGCCTGCTCCTTTCGGAGCAAAACAATCTCCCGTAGACTCCCTAATGGATGCTCCATATTTACGGCCGAATTGCATGCACTGTCACTTGCACTTATGGCCGTTAAAGCATCAGAAGGGAGAAAATTTATAATCTGCTCCGATTCCAAATTTGCATTGCAAGCTTTGGGGCGGATGAAGACTGACATTCCATTGGTACATAAGTGCCTAAAGCTGTTGGACCAAATAACAGCCAGCCATAGGAATGTCACCTTCATCTGGGTCCCCTCCCATGTAGGCATATGAAACGAAGCCGCAGACAGAGAAGCAAAGAGAGCCCTAAACCAAACAGTGACAGGAACCCAAATTCCCTACTCGGACCTGAGACAAAGAATTGCTACTGCCACCTATCAAGAGTGGCAGGACCGATGGGAGGTTGAGACTCACAACAAACTCAGACATATCGTGGCGGATGTCCGGTGGCGACCCACATCTAAGGGTCTGACAAGGCGTGGTAACACGACCATGTCTAGACTTAGGATTGGTCACACCTACATCACACACTTTTTTGTGCTGAAGAGAGAGCAGCCCCCACTTTGTGAGTGTTGTGACTCTCGCCTCTCTGTGGAACATATCCTTATTGACTGCCCCAGATACCAGGATGTCAGGGAGAACTTTTTTTTATAGCCACTGACTTACAAATACTGTTTGATACTGTCGACCCAGGGAACATACTGGGCTTTATTCGGGAGGTGGGTTTGTCTGCGAGGATCTGATATCTGAATCTGTAGACACGTACAAATCACACTAAATTTTTATCAAATATTTAAATTTTTACATGTACTATTTTAACTTTAAATAGACCTTGATTTTAATGAGTTAATTGTATGGACATTGACCTTTTTATAGAGGGAGAGTAGTTCTTAAGGGAATGCGGGCACGACATGGCCTATACTGTGCCGATGTGCCTAAAACTAAAACCAAAACCAAATTAAAATAACACTTCTTTCTTACACTACAATTAATTTTCTTACTTAAACGTTACAAAATCTAATTTTGTCTCAATAATAAGTTCAGGATATTTGAGGAAAACAACTTCCTAACAACAAAGTATGATATGAAAATCTTTCCACAAGGCTATGGTACATATAATTTTTATACTTGATAAAACCCGAAAATTTAATTAACGGTATTTCATTTATCTGATATTCTCTCTCTCTGTTTCTCTCTCAATTTCAATAGCTTTTAGTCTTTTTTTTTTCGATATAAATATGACAAACAGACAAACTGACAGACAAAACGAAAAAAAAAATGCGGATTTTATCCTGATATATATCTGTATATATATATATATATATATATATATATATATATATATATATATATTTATATACACATCTTTAAATGAAATACTATAAGAACTCAGTTTCCTCCATATGTATGTACCCTCGTTAGCTCCCTCTCTCCCTCTCTCTTTTTCGTGTAATGAAGACATTATAAGTCTAACTATATAATAAGTTGTGTGACGTCATGTATTTTTTTCCCTTTAAATGCAATTTTCATAAGAACTCGGTGCACTAAAGTTTATTAAAACTCGCCAATGTTCTCGTATTGTTAAAGACATTTTAGTCTAACTAAGCCGTGTGACGTAAAGTTTTTTTTTTTCCTTTGACGTCATATGGATTTATGGAATGATATCTTTAAATGAAATGTTCATAAGAACTCGGTGCACTTATGTTTATTAAAACTCGCCAAAGTTCTCGTGTTGTTAAAGATATTTTTAGTCTACATAGACCGTGTGACGTAGGCTAAAGGATTTTTTTCCTTTGACGTCATATGGAATAAACTCCTTAAATGAAATGTTAATAAGAACTCTGTGCACTAATGTTTTTAAACCTCGCAAACTTTCTCGTATAGATGAAAACACATTTTAGTTTAACTAGGACGTGTGACGTAGACTAGAGCATTTTTTTTAATCTAGATTTTTTCCACTAGATATAGATTTTTTTTACACTAAATTAGATTTTTAGCACTAGATCTAGAATGTTTTTACAATAAATCTAGTTTCATGTTTCAATTGAAATCATTATAGATTTTAGATCTAGAAATTCTAGGTCTAGTTTAGAATTATATATAAAAGATCAAGATCTAGAATTTCAATTTCTAGATCTAAATCGAGACTTAAAGTGTATATTTTGATTTCCGTGTCTAGATCTACATTGAAATGTTATAATAGGGCCTAAACTAAAACTAATCTTCTATTTTTAAATTTAATGTTGCATTCATTCTATTGATTATATTGGCTTTTTTTTTTTAATTTTACGTAAATCTTCCGCAGGAGGGGGATGGGAGCATGCAAGGTTTGAACCAGGGACCAACGATAAATCCGAACTACAATCTAGTGCGCAAACATCACGACCAGGCAGGTTTATACCCTGCTCGCTGTTATCCTCCGTCATCCAGCGAGAAATTAAATTATTTTCAACTTAGAAAGAACATCCGAAACATGTACAACAAGGCAAAAGAGTCTTTGAAACATTATTACTTTGTCCATCAAAATTAAATCACGTCTTGACCATTTCTTGCGAATAGGCGAATCCGACAGGGATCCGACTCCTACGGGGGCCGCCTCTGAGTTTGTAATCTTGTTTATTATTATTATTATATTTTTTTTTTTAAATCTGCTTGCATTTATAATTTTAAAATTAGATGGTTCACTTTTTGGAAAAGAAAAAAAAAGTAGCCGTTGCATCAGAACTTATCTAAAATATCATGATGTCCGATTTTTATTTTCTCTTTTAGTTTCTGAGATCTAAACGGGACGGACGGACAGACAAGACACAGAAAACTAATAGCGTCTTTTCCCCTTTCGGTGGCCGCTAAAAATACAAATTTTAAACATATTTTTTTTTAAACAGAATTTTGATATTTTCTTAAATTACTCAGAAATTGGACATAACTGGTGTTGTGTATATTTGTATCTTGTTGTGTATTATGACTTTGGAATCACCATTAATGTAAAAAAGACAGAAGTGCTGCATCAACCTCCTCCAAATAAAGCTGTCACAGAACCAGACATACTCATAGATGGCCAGAAACTAGCAAATGTCAAAATATTTGTCTATCTGGGAAGCACCATATCAGCAAGCGCCAACCTAGATGATGAGGTTGACTTCCGTATTGCTCGCGCCAGTGCTGCTTTTGGCAAGTGTGGCAACGGAGAGGACTCAGTCTAACCACAAAACTGAAAGTCTACAGTGCTGTAGTTCTCCCGTCACTCCTATATGCATCAGAGTCATGGACTCTATACTCCCGCCACATCAAAAAGCTAAACTCCTTCCATCTACGCAGTCTAATGAGTATCCATAAGGTGCGTTGGTCTGACCACATACCAGAAACAGAAATTCTAAAGCTGTCCAACATGCAGAGTATTAATTCGACAATAAAAAGGTCCCAACTACGATGGGCGGGACATGTAGTCCACATGCCAGAAAATCGCCTTCCCAAGCGACTTCTGTATGGAGAGTTGCGTACAGGAAAGCGCTCCCAAGGCGGCCAATACAAGCGCTACAAGAGCTTCCTCAAGGAATGCGGTATCGACATTCAAGGATGGGAAGCACTAGCTCTAGATCGCTCCGCATGGCGAGAAGCTGTGAGTCTCGGAGTCTCAAGATTTGAAGCAAGTAGAGTGGCCAGTGCGATAGAGCGCCGAACCAACAGAAAGCAGAGAGAAAAAGCAGGCCCATCTGCAACTGACAAAACTCACCCATGCCACATATGCGGCCGGCTTTTCAAAGCGAGGATCGGACTCTACAGCCATATTCGAGTCCATAGGAAATGAGAAATGTGCTCATCTTCGAACACGAAGGAGGAGCTATAGGTGTATTATGAACTGATCTGTACTGGTGTGTCAAAATGTCGTGGTGTCCAGCTCAGTTTGTGTGTGTATTGTGTTATTGTGAACTGTTTCGTCATATTTGTACTATAAGGCCTAGGATCAAGACAAGTTTTCCCTGTAGCGTTTTATAAGTTCATTTATTGTACAAGAATCATGCTTCCAGTATGGATTTTTTTTGTAAAATTGAACGATTGGTGGTGGATCCTAATCTAGAAGAACTGGCTTCACACTTTCGAAAATTTGCATTCAAACTAACTGTGCCAGGTGAAAAGTTTGATCTACTTAGTATTTTTATCTCACATGGTGTGTATGAATTGATACGGTATCTGAATGTACCGATTTTGAAATTTTTGTAACTACACCAAACGGACTCAAATAAACAAATAAGATTTATGCTCGCTATCACCTATCCAATTGTTAACAGGAAACAGGACAGAGTGTTGACAGGTATATTCAGAGATTGAAATTGCTGGCTAAAGACTTCCATTTCAGAGCAGACTCTGACATCGAAAACCAGAATGACGCTATTAGAGACCCATTTATTAGTGGAATGTCATCACCAGAGATTAGGCAGAGACTTTTAGAGTACTTATGTATGGACTTCGCAAATTCATTGGAGGTAGCTAGATGGAGATGGCACTGAAACACTCTGTAGCATAAAACTCGCAACAAGCCACTACCAAACATCACAAGCACAACAATCCAATACGTCGGAAATGCCGCATTGCTCTGCTGTAGATGACAAGATTGATTCGGCACCGTCACCTTAGCTGCAGCTAGAGGCAAGTCAACAACATTACACTTTATGCCCTCATCGATACAGGTAGTTCGAACAGATACATTTCTGCTTCGGCTGTCGGAAAGTATAGATTTAGAAGATTTTACTCATCAAAACTTGTATCTATGGCCAACACGAACCTAACTGGTTATACTCGTAGCCATGTTAATAAAGGCTTCAAAAATAAACATATTTGACAACCTCTGTGCGAATGTAATATTAGGCCATGACTTCCTTATACAGATCCCCTTCTAGGACCAACAATAGTCTTAAATGGAGTGACAGCTGCTTATGTCGAACCCGCTCCTCTTTTCCAAAATATGCTTAAAGAGAGTCGGCCTACCGCTACAAAATCCAGACCTTATGCTGCAAATGACACTCTATTCATCTAATCAGAGATTGCCAAACTCCTGAAAAATGGCATCATTGAGCCTTCGTCATCTCCATGGCGGGCTCAAGTATTAACAAGTAACGAACGACATAAAAGAAGAATGATAGTGGACTACGTCCAAACTTTTAATCGATTCACACTTAAGGATGCTTATCCCTTATCGCGAATTGATGATAAGGTCTCTCAAATAGCTATATACGAAATATTTAGCACCCTTGATCTTCGCAACGCATACCTTCAGATCCCTCTAAGGAAGACTGATCGACCTTATATTGACATTGAAGCTGGAGGAAAATTATACCAATTCTGTAGGGGGAAGCTATTACTATCGTTAAATCAATCAAGAAATGGAGACATTTTCTATTAGGGTCGCATTTCAAACTCAAACTCATCACGGATCAAAGGTCCTTATCCTTTCTGGCTTAACCCTCGTCATCACAGTAAGATTAAAAACTACAAATTTCAGAGGTGGGGAATAGAACTATAAATGTACAGTTTCAATGTGTGTTACAGGCTGGGGGTTGACTACATGGCCGCCGATGCTCTTTCTCGTGGATCCCGTGCAAATACAACCACCACCCCTACATCTTTAAAATAACTTCACAACACTCTTTGCCACCCTGGCATAGTGCGAGTGCTCTATTTCATCCGGTCGAAGAATCTCCCGTTTGCAGTTGAAGAAATATGCACCATTCGAGAGACTTAGTGTTGACTCTAAGGGACTAAAAATAAAAATTTATCGACAATTATCGATGAGTACTTAAGGTTTCCTTTTTCAAATGCATGTCCTGACACGTCTACTCAAAAAGAAATTAGATGCTTCACAAACCTTATCAGAATTTTTGAGACGCCCAGGTATTTCCATTCAGACAGAGGATCAGCCTTCATGTCTGAAGAGCTACGATCTTTCCTCATTGGTAAAGGCATAATGACAAGAAGAACAACCGCATGTAATGCCAAAGAGAAGGGCAGATAGAAAAACTGAACTTGACTCTCTGAAAGTCGATTCTTCTTGTCGGCAGGGTCAAGAGGGCTAGATAATACACAATAGGAGTTAGCCCTAAACGACGCTTTCCATTCAATTAGATCTCTACTATGCACTGCTACAAACAAGACGCCTCACGAAAGACTATTTTCCTACAAAAGAAGGTCCGCCTGTCGACCTGGCTATCTGTTCCGGGGCCTGTCATGATGAGAAGGCACGCGAGGCAAAGCAAATATGATCCGCTGGTAAATAAGTGGAGCTTATTGAAGCAAATCAGAACACACACTCTTCCAAAATGGACGGAAAGAAACTGTCTCACTACACCATTTGGCTTCGAGGGGCAACTTACCTTCAGAGTCTGTATTACATAATTTCGCTAAGAGAGACATTGAGAAATCTTCTCAGATCTCTCAACATCAATTGGCTCCTGGTAACACTGAGACTTCGCTAAAACCTCCCAATATTTGGTAACTTCTAGGGGTGACATCTGCAGAGAACTTGGTTTCACTTGCTTTAAGAGCAGAGAAAAATACCATTTAAAAAGAGCAAAAATCAATTGCCAGAGATGCGCCTGTACAGCACTCGTATAATCTTTTAGCGAGCAAGTCTGCAACATTTCAAAAACGTCAACCTAATAAAAGCTGGTGGGCCTGATGGAATAAAAAGGCGAATCTTAAAAGAATGTGCTAAACAACTAGCTGAACCTTTCCTAGAGATTCAGCAGAGCGCCACAGGGGGCTGTGACATCGCCTTTGTGGTTTATTTTGTACACCAATGATTTTCAATCCGATAGTCCTTTTTGCTCCTTCACAAAATTCGCTCTTCTTGCCCTGCTCCCAGATATCTGACGTAAATGAGTACCGGTATTTCAGAAAAATAGAACACATTGAAAAATACTATTATTATATATATATTGAATATTAAAACAACGAAGAAATGATAATCGATTTTCGTAGGGAAAAGAAAGAAATGATATTGATACTGAAATAGTGCAAACTTCTAAATACCTTGGTACCGGTACTATCCTAGACAAAAAAGTAAAGTTTACTGCAAATACTGATTATATCAGCAAAAAGGGGCATCGAAAATTACCACTACTGAGAAAACTGTCCTCGTTTAATGTTAGCGAAAAGGCCTTGCCTATGTTTTATCACGCTCACATCTGCAATATTTTAAGTTTCAATATCACTGTCTGGTATGCAAACTGAGCATTATAAATAAAAGTAAACTTTATAAAATCCTAAATGCTGCTGGTAAAGTCATTGGCAAAAAAAAAAAAAAAAAAAAAAACATTTGGGCATCTGTTTGAGACAAACATCCTTTAAAAAAAAAAAACCTTAAAAAAAATTTGAAATACAAAATCACCCTTTGGCTCCAGATTTTGTTATTTTACCATCACAAAGGAGTTATAAGACACCGATAGAAAAGACAAACAGACACAAACACTCTTTTTTCCCTTGGCAATCAAATCATTAAGTGGAAACAATCTGATATAAACTTTTCACATGTAAATTATGAGTGAGAGAAAGAGTTAAATTAACCTTGTAAGAAAATGATATGCAGCACTAAAACAATTGAGAAATTAATATTTAATACGTTTTTTTTTCATATAACTGAACTAATTGTATTGTACCCTATCTTCTCTACAGAAATGACAGTCCATCGTTGTTACTAGCTACATTTTTTACCAAAACAACAACAGTTATGGCTCTTCACTTTACTAGACGAAACCTTCTAATTGGATGTGGACCTTTCATATCCACTTCCTAGCATTTGGTTTTTAGATGTGTGCATACATTTCATTAAGAATTTTGACTGATCTTTCCATTCTTTGTTGTTGATATTTTTTATGATTAAATTTATGTTAGAAACTAAATATTTGTTAGAAACTAATTATTACTTAACACCAACACCACAGCATAGTTTGAGTTTTCAAAATAAAGTTTTGTTTCTAAAAGCCATCTTTCAATTTGTATTTTAGATTTGAATTTTGCTGGCTGTTCTATTGCATATGTGTAGCAAAGCTGTAAGTCAGTTTGCAGCTCTGATGTCCCCTAAAATGAAAAATGTCAGAGAAACCAACCTTACTGTAGGTTCCACTGCACATAATAAAAAAAAATATTTTCCTGGCCAAGGAAGAAAATGACAAGTAATTTCTTAGCTTCGTTTTCTAATTCAGCCTAAATAATATAAATAATTATTTAATTATACAGACAATTAGATCGAGAAAAAAAAATCTTTCTTAATTTAAAAAAAAAAAAATTAACAATTTATCCGTGGTCAGAATGAGGAATAGGCTCTTCAACAATTCCTCTGTCTGGAGTCCTGCTTTATCCTATGTAATCACACCCGGTATGTCGTAGGGCACGGTCCCTTGAGCCACGCTACAGGTTCCCCCAACCCGTGCGAGGCCGTAGGCTGAGCTCACGTGGGGGCCCTCCATATATCTATGATGTACAACCGCACCCGTGGAGGGGACCATCACCATCCGTATGGCCCCCGTTGGGGAACGAAGCGGTGGGGGATTAGGACTTCACATCCCCACCACGTGCAATTACACTTGCTAGAGCTAACTGTGGTAGCTCACTGGGAGCCATGTTCGCTTCCGTTCATAGCCTATCCACTTTCCCGGGCGAACGTTTCCACGGAGGTGCCACGCTTAGGCGACGGAAGCTGGAATTCCTCCAATTCTACATCACCTGTTTTATGCCGAAAATTGTTTCATTACTATCTACTTTATTAAAAAAACACCTGAGACCAGTCCGTTTGCCGTGGAATGAGACGGTGTTACAAACCGCTGTGTGCCCAGTGTGCTCACACCAGTTTGTGTGTGTGTGGCAGAACAACAAGTTCACTACGCGCCTGGCTAAGGCGCTGTGTGCCCACACGTTCGGGCCTGGCTATGGAATGTTAACCCAACTGACCCATTGACCGCCTTCTTGGCCTTAGTTATTTTAGAATGTATTTTTTTTATTATTATTATTTCTATTTCTTATCCAATTTAATTATTTATCTTTATAACATATTTTATTTAATTAAATTAGATTTATTTTATTACTGGGAAGGGTAACAACTACCGTGCCGTATATTTTTAACGGTTCCACGACAATTCGTTCACTGACAAATCGTTCACGACTTTTCGTTCACGCGACTATCCGTTCACCAGACATTTCGTTCACGCGACTATTCGTTCACCAGACATTTCGTTCACGCGACTATTTGTTCACGCGACATATCGCTTACGGACTATTCGCTCACAGACAACCTGCTCACCGACAACTTGTTCACCGACAGTTCACGACAAATCGTTCACTAACAATTCGTTCTCAGACAAATTGTTCACAGACTAATCGTTCACTCGATATTTCCAAAAACAAAAAATTGCTAGAGATCGGGCCTAATCCGAAATTCTTTGTTATTATTTTTGTTTGTTTGTGGTTAATATTTTGTTAACGAGGACAGTATGTGATAAAATTATACTTAAAAGAAAGAAAGAGATTTTACAAGTTAGCCGAAAAATGTATACGGGCATTCACTATAGGTAACATTTTTAATGTTGGCCTTATTTTACACTCATGTCCATCACGTAGTCTTGTTCGCCCTACCCATATTTGTTTTTCTTCTTAATAGCGGTCCAGATATTGAATTAACATACCCATTTCATCATGCCGTTATGGTTAACCATCTTTAGAGTCTTTCTCTACCTATACCCCCCCCTTTTTTTTATCTACCCATTCGCTAGATAATCTAGTTAACACCTAGTTGAGTGCTAGACAGAATGGCGGCTCTAGAGCTAATAAAACTTTATCGGACAAGGAACCATTACTTATAAAAGGAGAGATGGTTCATTGACAAATCATTGTTTTTTACATTCATCTTCGCGTTTGCAAAACATTGGTGAAATTATTTTTTTTTAATTGTCATCTTTGAACTTTTCGACTCTGAACGTCACATACTAGATACAGATCTAAGGTTGATACTTATCAATTAAGACATCTAAGAAAAAAAAAATTACATATACAACACCAGGAAATATTTTGGTTCCCTATCCAAAAAAAAAAAAGTAACAAATTATCACAATACAACAAAATTAGTTGTTTCAATAAATTTATTATTGAAGTCCAAGCAATCAAATTAGTCTACCAATGGGTGGTCACATATAGAAACAAGTTAACTAAAATAAAAATAAATTAGAACTCCTTTCAAACTTGATGGAAAGTACTATACTAGTGTCTATTTGATATTTTCAATGTTAACAGATTGGATGTGGCAAAATATGTAGGTCACAGCTGGGACTGCACAGCCACGGGAAACACTGTATTCCTCACTAATCTTCGGACTCGAAGACAAGCCTATTATTATTATTATTATAAAGTTTTATTACTTCCAGAAGAGCCACTCTGTCTAGCACTCAACTAGGTGTTAACTAGAGTTTCCAGTTGAATATGTAGATACCCGGTAGATGAAAAAAAAGAGGGGGGTGTAAAGGTATGTCCCTTCTCTTCTCGTGGTGTTATTGTTGTTGTTAGATGTCACAATACTTGAAGAGAGTGATGCCGGGGATTTTATATATTTGAATAATATTGACGATGACGATCTAGGGTCCAACATAAGTACAGTTATGTACAAAAAAATGTTAATAAAATTTGTCAAAGAACAAAGACATACTTTCTCTCAATATATTAGACTTAAGAAATACACGACTGATCTCAACCAGATTCAGAGCCCGACTGATTTGGGCGCCTTTTCAAACGCGCCTCTTTTGACAGCTAATTTAATCTAACCACTCAAATTTGAATCTAGGCGAGGCAAATTCTATAACAAGGTAAAAATAGCTGCCGGGTAAATCCCGAGGTACTGTTAAAACCTAGATTTCATATTTGTATAAGTGTTCTTACTAAACTATGAAATACATAGATAAACCTAGAACTGTACATGTGACAAGGTATAATAAAGGTGAAAGTAAAAATGTTACCTATAGTAAAGTGAGGGCCCGTTTAAATTTTTCAGCTAGCTTGTAAAATCTCTTTTTTTTTCTTTTAAGTATAATTTTATCACATACTGTCCTCATTAACAAAATATTAACCACAAACAAAATAAGTTAACAAAGAATTTCGGATTAGGCCTATCTCTAGCAATTTTTTGTTTTTGGAAATATCGAGTGAACGATTAGTCTGTGAACAATTTGTCTGAGAACGAATTGTTAGTGAACGATTTGTCGAGAACCAATTGTCGGTGAACAAGTTTTCGGTGAGCAAGTTGTCTGTGAGCGAATAGTCCGTGAGCGATATGTCGCGTGAAAAAAAGGTCAGTGAACGAATTGTTGTGTCCCCATTTTTATCGTTTATTTTATTGTCACGTGACCAGGTGACCTGGTCTTAAACGAGGCATGATGACCTCGGTACTTTGGAAACAAAGAGGTTTTTTTTTTTTTTTTTGGCGTGGTTTTTACAGCGGACGGTCGCAGTCCCCGCAATTTGTTGTTCTAGTATTTTTCAACTAAGCTTCTACCAGTGGCCGCGGCAATTCCAGCTCCTACATCATCGTGTTTGTCGCGTGAACACCTCATGTGGAGGTGGCCAAATAGAACTGGTTTTTGATTACAGGTTTTAACGGCCAGGCAGTCAATGTAAAATTCGAACAGTCACATGTCTCCGCCCCCCCCACACACACACACACGGGGGAGCATGACTAACATAGTAACCACTGTATTTGGCTCACAAGGCTATTTACGGGGGCGAAAAGACCGGAGTCTGCGTGCTACGATATGGCGCGCCGTTGACGTTGGGAGATCCTGGGACCAGTGCTTCCGGAAACACAGCATTGCACGAAGCCGTCGCGCTGATGGCATTGGTAACGAGCGTTGAAAAAAAGCGGTCTCCACAATTTCCCCTCTATGAGGGCAAGCTAGCAGTGCCGACAATGGGTTCAGCGGTCTCGTCCAAGACATTCAGCTACTGTCTCAACGATAGGGACAGCCTTTGTGTCATACATGCAATCCACCAGTCCGCCCCCCCCCCCGGGGCATTTTCTCTAACATGCAAAAGTCCAAATCGAAAAAAGCGGGTCTGAGCAGCACCCGAACAGGCTCCGACCGACGAACGACTACGATGGGTTTGTGGTCGCAAAGTGTGCTACCATCGGAAAACCTATCAAAACCCGAGTGAACGATTTCCTCAAAACTCGTAACAGGGCGCCCCCCGGGTAAGACCCCCGGGCCTAGTCCATTGTCTCAGAGCGTCACGACGGCCTCACGCACAAACGGGGGAGTTGTGCCCCCACACACATACACGAAAACCGGCGGTACGTTAGGGTGTGAGTCAGGTGGCCAGCACCCCCCAGGCGCGACGACTGGGCCTAGTCCATTGTCACAGAGCGCCACGACGGCCTCACGCACATATGGGGGAGTTGTGCCCTCCACGATAAGATGTGAGCCTGGTGGACAGCATCTTTCGGGTGCGACGCCCGAGTCCAGTCCACTGTCCGAGAGCGCCACGACGGCCTCACGCACAAACGGGGGAGTTGTGCCCCCCACGAAAACCCGAAAGGTGAGTGCACCAGGAGGCAAGGGGGAGTGGTGCACCCCCACCCGGTTACGACCGAAGCAAACAGCTTCGAGTTGCCCACCTCAATCTGAATCGACAGTTCTCGTTGAAACGGATAGAGGTCTATATTATAGCAGAGCAATTTGCAGTAGATGTCCTCATGTGCCAAGAAACTCTACGCTCAGACGAAGGCCCACCACTACTTTACGGCTTTACGGCCTACCGGTGTTCCTGCTCGCGGTGCCAGGTACTAGTAACGTTAGTTCGAAATACGTATACGGCCCGAGTTGTGGAATCCAGCGTCCCCGCAGTGCCCGGTGGGACGGATACTTTGACAGTTGAGGTGTATAAACATGGTCAGCGTTTCACATGCGTAAACTTGTATAACCCGCCCAAGTCTGAGTTGCAATTCAAACTGCGTGAGCCTTTTGGTACGAGAATGATCGTAGCAGGTGATTTTAACGTCCTCCAGCGTGGGGCTGTCAGGAGACAGACATCAGAGGGCGACGGCTACTTGAGATATGTGACGAAACGAATCTTGTTGTTTTGCAGGGCAAAGACTGCCCCCCGACCTTTCTGCACACCGGGCATGGGGGTTTGTCGCGGCCAGATTTGTCCCTGGTGTCAACTGACTTAAAGTCACAGTCAAGAGTGGACGTTCTCAATGACGTCGGTAGCGATCATCTACCGGTCTTGGTTACAATCGAACTCGAAAAGCTCAGCGTGCGTACCCCATATACAGAACCAAAATGAGTGTATAATCGTGCTAATTGGAGTCTGTACAAGAGTGCATCGGATGTAGCTCTTAGCGGACTGGACACTCAAGCTGAATGTATTAACCGGACTTACGGACTCTTTGTGAAGGCCATCATTGGTGCAGCCCAAAAGGCTATCCCGAGGTCTTACGGGGGGCGCAAGTTTAGACCCTTTTGGTCTCCCGCTTTGGTACGCCTAATCCGACTGAGGCGGGCTGCTCGTAGGCAGCACAGTCGTCGAAAAACCGATGAAACCAGAAGAGCTTACAACAAGTGGAGGCGGAGGTAAAGGAAGCAATTGCGGAGGGTACTAGGCAAAAATGGGAAAAAACGTGTGCCAACCTGGATCTTGCGGACGGGCGTAAGGCATGGAAACTTCTCAATCTAGGGCGAAAGAACCAAAAGCAGCTGCGCCCCTGCAAACGGCTCAAGGCTTGGTGGTCAGTGACTGTCAAAGGTCGGACGCTCTCAACCAGGCCTTCGCGGCTATATCAAAGACTGGTGAGAGGAGCAAAATGTCGAAAGCCTTAGAGGACACCATGAAGGGCAAAGCAAAACGCAGTTATGTCTACGGCGAGGAGGAGACGAACACGTTCATAAACTCTTTTACCCATAGAGAGCTAGAAATTGCACTTCGGAAGTGCAAGTTACGCAAGGCACCGGGGCCAGATGGGATCAGCAACGAAATGCTGAAGCATCTCGGCCCCATAAGGAAAAGGAAATTGTTGGAATTGGTCAATCGTATCTGGACTCAGGGGGCTTTCCCCAAGGCTTGGCGAGTGGCAACGATCGTTCCCCTGCTCAAAAAGGGGAAAGTTCCAGATCGTGCGGAAAGCTACCGGCCCGTTTCGTTAACGTTTAACGTCGGGAAGGCGGCCGAATGCATGGTCAACAGAAGACTCACATGGTTTCTAGAAACGAAAGGTCTCATTGCTCCTGAACAGGGCGGGTTCAGGAGGCACCGAAATGCGATCGATCAAGTGACGTTATTTATGTAGAAGGTGGCGGACGGCTTCCAGTGGGGCAACACAAATAGACCTGGTCAGTCTACGCTAGCGTTTTCATAGATCTCAAGCAGGCCTATGACAGGGTATGGAGGCCCGGATTGTTGTTGAAGTTGATGAACCTTGGTGTCGGTTCAAACATGTTTAGGTGGATCCAAAGTTTCTTCACGGATCGGAAGGTTCAGACACGTGTTGGTAAGCACATGTCGAAGAAACTTCCACTTGAACTAGGGGTGCTTGAAGGCTCGGCACTCAGCTGCACGTTATTCCTTGTCTATATCAACGACTAGCCAGCCCTTCTGCCTTGCTAGAAGCTTTTGTTTGCAGACGATATTGTGTTGTGGGAGTCGGGCAGAGATCGCCAGCAGCTAATTGGTACTCTGCAGCAGGCATTAACAACTTTATCCTGCTACGCCAGAATGTGGAGCTTTGAGGTAAACCACTCGAAGTCGGTTTACTCTTGTTTATGCTGGGACGTGATATACTGAAGGAACCTGTTAAGTTACGAATGGATGGCAAGATTCTGGAATGGTACAAAAAGCCCAAGTACCTAGGGGTCATTCCCGATCAGAAACTGACTATGTGCAACCATATCCAACAAGTGAAAGAAATAGCCTCCGAGAGGCTGAACTTGGTGAAAAAAACTAGCTGGAACGAATTGGGGAGCGAGAGCTGACGTGTTGAGGGGGCTGTACATGGGTGCAGTTCGCTCTCACTTGGACTACAGTCTTCCTGTTCAGGTTTGGGCTTCGCAAACGACGCTTGCAAGTTTAGACTGTTCAGAACCAAGCCATAAGACTAATCTGTGGAGCGTTCAGAACGACGCCAATTGCTGTTGGCGAGATCATGGCAAACATCCCACCGTTAAAATTGCGCAGAGCGCGAGCCGTTGTATTAGCTCACAAGAGATATTCACGGCTGGAAGAGGGATGCCCACTCAGGAGTCTGGTCGACAGCTGGGAGGGTAAGAGACGACTCAAAAACCGACCCTGTTTCATGTATGTGGCTCGGGGACTTGTCAGAGAGGCGAATCTGCCGATGGAGCGGGCTGCTCTATCCCCGTCCGGTGCCTTCTTTCCGATGGAGGCTCTCGGCAGTTTGACGATACGGAAGAGCTTACTTCAGAGGTTACTTCAGTAACCAAACAGGACAACCCAACACGACCACTACAAGCAGCCAGGGAGACTATAGCATCATAACTAGCCGGAGTCACCACTATCTACACAGATGGCTCCGTGCAGACGCTCGAGGGAACTGTGAAAGCTGGGTATGGTACTGTAGTTCGAGTCGCTGGCAATCCCGAAAGATACGAATTCATGGGCCCTTGTCCATGGAAAAGCAGCCACGAGGCTGAACTGGAGGGGATGTTCCAGGCACTAGTCTGGGTGGAACAGAACGTACGAGATGGGACTGCGTTACCGAGTGACGTAGTCCTGTTCAAGGACTCGATGTCCGCACTTGAGGTCCAAGAGAGGCTTGACGACGGTGTCAGAAGGGTTTGGGACGTACTTACGGTTGGAGAGCGTCTCCAACGATTCGGTGTGAGCATCACTCTGCAATGGGTGCCCGCCCATTGCGGGTTTGTCTGCTACGACTTGGCGGACCACCTCGCGAAAACCGCGGTTTTAGCGAATGCACATGAGCGTGATGAATCGTGCAGTTATGAAAGTGCGCGGGCCCTAGCCGACAAGCTCTTGTTGACAAATTGGTATCATGGCTGGGACACTTTGGACAAGGGACGTGAGCTCTGTGACAAGTTGGTTAAAGATGGTGGCCGTTTAGGTGTCTAGGGGGGGGGGTTAAATTGTGAGGACCTTAACTTGCACATAGGCTTACAGGCACAGCGTTATGAATGCAGGCAACAAATACTGTTACGTAGGATATATGTACAGTTTATTTACATAGAGAAAATAAGTAGAGGTAAAATGCTGTACAGTGTTAGGTTGTGGCCTAACTATTTACATAAAATGAGACTATCATCATAAGATATGAGAACCAAGTGGTCTGAGTGTCATTAGGCTGATTGCTTAGCTTTAAGTCCTATGCTGCTCTGGCGAGACTGGTATGGCTGATGCTGACGTTGTCTGCGGGTGGGCTGGCGTGATTGATCCTAGCGCACGGGGCAGTCCAACGATACGTAGCTGCAGTGACGGGTCTCTAGCTAGCGATTGTTGGTTGGACTCTTGTGTGTAGTAGGTAAGGCTGGTATCCTCAGATCTGGTGACAGCAGACTGGTATCAGCGTTACGAAGATAGGACTTCAAGTAGAAGTTGCCTGTAATAAAAGCTGCAACGAGATGCATAAATCGGCTTGATGACACTGGGAGGTAGACGCCTTTCCGTGAAGGACATCTTCAGAATTTTAAATAGAAACCATAATCTAGTTTCACAATAGTAAGGGGAGTTAATCAAATAAATATTGCATTCCAATCGGGGGAGATGACAATAATAATAATAGTGAAGTCCCACAAAGGGAAACAACAAATAGTTATGTAATGTTTGATGTATAGAAACTATAACTTACAAATATCAAATGGAGCTAACACATAAATATCAGGGGAGATCACAAGTAGTGTTAAATTGTAAGACGCACCTTTCACGGTGAGATCATTACGAGTCGCTTGGATAACCAGGTGAAACGGAAAAAAAAAGGGGGGGGGGAGATGGCTGATGGTCAGTGACCATGTAGCTATTGTTTA
>JADKLZ010005465.1:12861409-12884941 GCA_021533235.1 Biomphalaria straminea | reverse complement strand
TACGGCATTCCTTTTCACGGAATGAGCGTAAATACATACTTGGTAATAAGATATGTTACAGAAATATTATGATAGTTCCCGGTCAAGGAATGTATCAATAATAATATTGAGGGCTCGTGGCGAGCGGTAATTTATCGGCGATAAATTAATAATAGTTTAAGAGCTAAATAGGCCTACTTATGGCAAGAATTGTTAATAAATTCTAGTCCAGAAAAAGTGGATGACTTTGACTATTTAGTCGTACAAGTCATGATAATAAAATATTATACATAAAGTGACTACTTACATAATCCAAGATAAGAATTACACAAATATGTACACAAATATAATGTGGTAAATAAATGCACAAATATATAAACACTTAGTAAGAGGCTATTAAAACACATCGTAAAGCTTACCACCAAACAGAGGTGTCACTAGGGTGGGTGTCACCCGGTGCGGTAAAATCAGGGTGTCACCCCCCCAGCGTTCCACTTATTCTTCAAATAAAAAACTATCATTGTTCAGTTGTTGTTTTTTGAGCGATAATACAGTTCGTTGATTGCTGCTCCACAAAGTTTAAATGAGTATCGATTATGTTTTTTTCTCTTACATATAGTCGTTAATCATTACATATAAACATCTACGATTTTTTAAATAGAAAGAAATTAAAAATCAACTGAGCATGCTTTCCTAAGTAAACATTAAACAGCTCTTAATGGAAACTTTTGAATATTATAATCACATATGGTGGTAGTTTCATGAGGACAACTAATGAAAAATGCAACTTAATGAAAAGTATATTGATAGATAAAAAAATTTTTAAAGAATTTTTTTAACATATAAAAGTTTACAATAACTTTAGAACATAAATATTGAAATTTCCTTTTGAGGATTTCAAATTAGAAAACTTATAAAAAAAACTTTAAACTCAAATATCTTGCTACTTCGTTTTTAATGGACATAATTGCTTGATTTGATTTCAAAAAATATTTGTTAATTAATGTTTTAATGGGAGAACGTTGTTAGTTGATGTTTTAATAAGAGACCGATATTAGTTAATGTTTGAATGAGAGAACGTTATTAGTTGATTTTTAATGAGAGAACGTTATTAGTTGATTTTTAATGAGAGAACGTAATTATTATATATATATATAGTTAATGTTTTAATGAGAGAACGTTGTTAGTTAATGTTTTAATGAGAGAACGTTGTTAGTTGATGTTTTAATGAGAGAACGTTGTTAATGTTTTAACGAGAGAACGTTGTTAGTTGATGTTTTAATAGGAGAAGGTTGTTAGTTGATGTTTTAATGAGAGAATGTTGTTAGTTGATGTTTTAATGCGAGAACGTTGTTAGTTAATGTTTTAATCAGAGAACGTTGTTAGTTAAATTTAGTTTTGCAAAGCTTCTTTTCACATGACGCCTTGTAAACATGCATTTAATTCAAAGGCTGGTAGAGATTCGTTGTCGTCTTTCAAAACTTTGCTGCATTCTAGTTTTGGTATTTCCAGACATGCCTACCGTCCCGCATTATGCGGAACCGTCCCGCAAAATCATCAAAAAAGCTCACATGTTCCGCCGTTCCGCATCCGCGATTTTTTGTTCCGCCAAGTCTGAATCCCGACAAAAAAAAAATCGCCGTTTTTTCATTATTTTTTAATAGTGCGAAATGAAAATAATGACTGCAAAATAAAATATATAGGTCTGTGTTTATTGTTTACATTTCATCTCCTCCTGGCCCCGGCCGGTGTATCCAAATTTACGTAGATATGGTTGAGCTAGATTAGATCTAGAGTCTAGATTACTCTAGATGTAGATTTATATATGTAGTACATAGATCTAGATCCATTCTTAGTATCTAGCAAGAATAAGCCAAATGCTCCATTCAAATCCCTTTCCTTTCATTCAGCCTTTCTTGACTATGGTATGGATCCAGATCTCATCTAGTTACTAGATCTAGTAGTCGTAGATACTTAGCATACTAGTAGTAGTACTAGTAGATGATAGATCTAGTAGTAGTACGTAGTGAAGTAGTAGTAGTAGTAAGTAGAAGAAAGAAGTAGATCTATCTCAACTTCAACTGGCTTGAACTGGTTATTAATTTTATTTTATATTTACTTATTAATTTTTTAATAGATATACTATAGTTATAGATCTACTGGTTTCTAAGAAAAGGATTAAAAAACAACAACTTATAGAATTTATAGATTCTAGATCAATACTGTAAGGATAATTTCTTATTTTTAAATGTCAAAAAAACTAAAGAAATGATAATTGATTTTCGTAGGGAAAAGAAGGAAAATACAATTGTTTCTGTTGCGGGAGAGACCATTGAGATAGTGCAAACCTTTAAATACCTTGGCACTATCCTAGACAATAAACTAAATTTTACTGCAAATACTGATTATATCAGCAAAAAAGGGCAGCAAAGATTAAGATTACTGAGAAAACTGTCCTCTTTTAATGTTAGTGAAAAGGCATTGGCTATGTTTTATCACGCCCACATCTGCAATATTTTAAGTTTTAATATGACAGCCTGGTATGGCAATCTGAGCATTAGAAATAAAAAGAAACTCCAAAGAATTCTAAATGCTGCTGGTAAAGTTATCGGAAAAAACCAAACCTCATTCGGGCAGCTGTTTGAGACAAACATTCACAAAAAAGCTAAAAAGATTCTGGAAATAAAAAATCACCCTTTGGGTCAGGATTTTGTGATTTTACCATCACAAAAGAGATACAAGACACCGATAGCAAAGACTAACAGACACAAGCTCTCTTTTGTTCCCCTGGCGGTGAAATCATTGAATAGAAATAATTTGATATAAACATAAACTATTTTTTCACATGTAAATTTTGAATGAGGAATGAATGAATGTTTTTTTAGGCTTGATGTTTTGTTTGGTGTAATGCACAAATTGTAAGACAAATTTCCTCACGGACAATAAAGATTATTATTATTATTATTATTATTATTAAAATAATATATATAGTTCTAGTCAATATAGATCTTTTAATAAAATAACTAGGCTAAGTCTAAATTAGTTTCTAGATCTAGAATCCAGAAGTAGGACTTATGCAGATGTCCAAATGGTTCGAGACTTCGTCCCTTTAATGAACCATGTGACCAGAGAAAGGATTTTATCTCATGGCCAGGATGAGAGATTGGCTCTTCACCGACCCCTCTGTCTGGAGACCCCCTGCAACTAGGTGATCAAGAATCACACCCGTTTGGTCGTAGGACACGGCTCCTTGAGCCCGCACGAGTGCCCCCTCCCGTGCGAGGCCGGAGGCCGAGCCCACGGGGGGGCCCTCCATATGCCTATGCTGTCCCACCGAACCCGTGCGAGGGTCCATCACCACCCGTATGGCCCCCGTTAGGGAACGGATCGGTGGGGGTTTCGGACTGGTTAGCGAGCCTTTCTTACATCCCTACCACGTGAATGTACCCTCTCTCGAGGATACGTGTGGTAACTCACTGAGAGCTATGTGTGCTACCATACTTCGCCTATCCATTTCCCTAGATGGACGTTTCCACGGAGGCGCCACGCTGAGGCGACGGTAGCCGATTCCTCCGAGAAGTAGGACTAGACTAGTCTAGAAATAGACTTAGATTTAGATCTAATAGCAATAGAGTATAGACCCTTTAATAGTAGATCTAGAATTAGAAGATGATAGAGCTAGATGTAATATTTAGTTCTCAATTAGTCTGTAAGTGTAGATCTAGATCTATAATTATGATTATAATCCGTGTCCTTTTAGACTTAGAGGACTGTTAAATCTAAATTATTATAGAACTAGTAACTAGAGACAATATTTAGAGTAGAGGATAGCTCTATAGAGTCTAGAAAAAGGCTAGTTAATCAAGTCACACAATTACAAGTAGATCTAGAATAATCTAGTCTAGTTACTAGATTTAAATAGATCTAGTTATCTAGTTCTAGTAGTAACAAATACAAAATAGAAACATAAGAATACATTTTGAATGAGGTAGTTCTGGATTTCTGACCTACTTTAACCAAAGTCACGTGACGGCGGGCAAACAAGAGGAGAATCCCCTTGTCTTCCTATATTTCCAATGCTGTTGCTCCTCTATTTTTTACTAAAGTTTACATTTACAAACATTTTTAATTTTGCAGAGTACATGAACGAAGTTCCTGAATGTTCAAATAACTATACGAATGTTTTCAAAAAGGGCCTAGAACTGTTTAAGGATGGGTTTAAATTACCGTATCAATGATATTTCCTTTATGGTAATGACAAGCGTCAACACATTGCCGATGATAGGCCTACATTCACACACAGAAGATGTTTTTACAGATAAAAAGAAGAAAAAAAAGCTTGGTGTAAACTACACAAACACACACACACAATATATATATATAGGATAATATACATATCAGTTGAAACATTGTTATTTTCATAAACTTCAGCTATTATGTAACGTACGTTATGCATTTCATATTCCTCCAATTCCTGATAGGCCTACATTATATGTACATCGATAATATTAAGAATTATATTTGGTTGGATACATTATATGTTTATTAAAAGTTCTATAATTTTTAAAGAAATTTACTGAGATACTATATATACAAAATGTTACATTAAAGTTTACAAAAATGCGTCGACGAAATAGATCTAGATCCATTTTATTACTAATTTAAGAAACCAAATTTAATATTGAAAGGGCGGGGTAAGACACATTTGGCCTGTGTAACTGTAGCCCAAGAGTAGATCTAGATTTATCCTTCACTATCAGATGTATTATTTGTACGCTAAACAACCCAAGCCTATTAGCACAAGGAAAAACACATGGCAGTCTTTTCATCTTTTATAACAACTAGTTGACATATCGACTACACACTAGACTAGGCCTAGAGCTATCTGACCAATTCATTACACACCGGTCAGCTGTCCAACTTTTAGTGTTCTACTCAAGTTCAAGCGTGTTTACTTTTAGGCAGAGAGGAAGGGGGGATGAAAGTGTTACTTTTTTCTCTAGGATTTTTTACCCGAGTGCTAAGATCTGTAAGTGTAGTCATTGTAGATAAGAAATCTTGATCTCATTATGAGTATGGCAGATTACAGGCCCACGCTTCGGTACCTCCTATCAAAGGTTTAACTATTTTTTTTAGTTGAAACTATTAAAAAATGTATCTCTAGATTCTCCTAGTCATTAACAAATTATAATTGCGTCGTTGGAGCAACCAAATGCAGCACAATGCCTGCCCATTTTGACAATAAATACTAATGAAATTAATGTGGCTATACAATGTTTGCCCGCTATCACGTGACTCAGGGGGAATCCGGAACTACCTCATTGAATTCATCATATAGACTAGATCTATATATAATAGAGTTAGATAGAACTATTGATTGTTTAATTGTTTTCTGACTTTGAATTATACTATTTACTAGTGGCGTAGCAAGGTATCCGTGGGCCCGGGTTCAAGAATATCTTGGTGGGCCCCTCCACCAAAAAAGAAGAATGTAAATTGTGACAGAACAATTAACTCTTTCTCTCCGAACTGACGATACCAACGTTGATTTCACCAGAATGTGGTAAATAATTAAGGAGAGAAAGAGTTAAGTAATCTGAATTTATGGGTATGTTAACCATTCCAATACTTTCTGTTATGTAGCCCTAGCTCCTAATTTATTCAACATTTTCAACGCAACGCTGACTGCACTTACAATTTTGTGTTGGACAATAACAATGTTTTCTTTGAGAAACACAAACTGCGTTGGTACATCAAAACATCTTAATCTCATTGTTGTTAGATCATTATTACTTGATGACCAAATGTGGGCAAAAGTATTTGAGTGTATTATACACTTTGATCTTCCTATTGGATTCGAGACGCGCCCATCATGAGATGCTGTGAGCAGATGCTCGAGGGCACTACAAAAGCTGGGTATGGGGCAGTGGTACGACTCTCAGGCAACCCCCAAAGTGTGGAGCTGAGTGGGCCCTGCAGCGGCAAAAGCAGCACAGAAGCTGAACTTAAAGCAATGCTCGCAGCATTGACGTGGGTAGCGGAAAGAGTCGGAAATGGGTCCACGGCCCCAGCGGACGTGGTCATTTTCACCGATTCAATCTCTGCCCTCGATGCCGTTGAAGGGCAGCTTGCAGGTGTCGGATGGGTAGAAGCACTCCTCCTGGTGGTGGAGCGCCTTCTGCAGCTCAGTGTAAATAGTTTTATACAGTGGGTTCCATCCCATTGTGGTCTGGTCAGTCATCAGAGGGCTGACGTTTTAGCGAAAGCCGCGGCGGAAACGTGCACCTTAAATGATGAACCGTACAGTCTTGCGACCGTACGATCCCTAGCCTACAACCGACTGTTGGCACAGTGGTACGCTAGTTGGGGCGCTTCCGAGAGAGGCCGAGAGCTACACAAGCAGATGAGTAGACCAGACCGAAAGGACGCATGGTGGAAGCTCTGCCGTGCGGAACAGGCAGTCCTAGCCCAGTTCCGAGTCGGACACTGTCCAATAGGTGCGTATTTTGAACGGTGGAGGGAGAACTACGACACAAGGTGCCGCCTTCGCTTCGTAGACGATGAGACAATAGAGCACATTCTGCACGAATGCCGAGCTCTGCAAGATGAACGATCGGGACAAGGTAATGAGAGAGAGAGAGAGAATTGGCCCATGTGTGGCAGAGGGTCTGTCCTTGTACGGGGATAAGGCGACCCTACAACTCACTGCTCGCTTCCTCTTCCGTGCTCTAAGGGAGTAGTCTCAGCACGGTTTATTTCAAATGGGGTATCTGACTCGGTTCTCACAAAAACGAAAACCTATCAGTAATTCTCTAATTGCTTTTTTGGGGGGTATTACTTCATTAAGATCTCAAAATAGTTTTTTTTTAATCATGCTAATTTGATCAACTTTAAATATGTCTCGAGTGCTTTCAACAATGAAAGAGAAAAGTGGTGCAGATTGGACCTCTATATTTCAGCGGAACTGCATTGCCCAACAGGTCTATTATCTCGTTTTGAATCTGCGGGGCTTTGTTTTCCTGTCAAATGGCAATATTCATAGCAATTTTAAATAAAGCCTAGTCGGGTTTTATTTTAATTAAATATAATGATGTTAACTTTCTTTAAGAGCTATAAAACAAATACTAAGCATTGGTCAGAGTTACATATACATTTATATACCTTTGGATAGATCAGCTGTGTGGAGGGGGGGGGACTGCAATGTTGGCGATATCGTTCCTACCACGGCTAATGCACAGGCATTCATCTCAGAAATACTATTCCATGATTATATTTTTGTAAAAATATAGGCCTAATGATGTTAACATTCTCGAAGAACTATGAACAAACGCTAAGAATTGGTTAGAGAAAGACTCTATTCCATGATAACTTGCACATCTCTCTGTCTTCTAGATCTTTGTTATAAACCTGCTCCCCAATATTTGGTTTAGCCATTCAGAACAAACATGTTACATTTTAACGCTATATATGTCACATACTTTGGTCCTTTCTTTTTAGATTTCGTCTCCTTTTTTAAAACATTTGTTTCTAATGATTAATTGAAACATTTTTGTACACAATACAAAGACAACAAAACAATGTGACAAGGACTTTCGAGGACACTGTGTTCCTAAATGAATGTTTTACACTATTTCAAAGTAGGCCTATCTACCACATTTACTTAAATTCCAAAGTTTTAGATTCACAACTGTTGGGATAGTTTTTTACTTACTCATTTTTTTAAATTAATTTTTTACAGTAACACACAAGACAAACAGGTGAACGTATCCATATCCAGATCATATAGAGTGCAATGCGGGCATTGCATGCAAAATGAGAAAATAATATGTAACTTATAACATTATTAATTGTCTTAAATTAGGTCCAACTTATAATGCATACTAAATATATTTTTTCTATATAAAAGTTAGTAAACATTGTTTGTGTGTTAATATAGTACTTTGTATAATATAAGTTACATAACATAATGTTAGTAAACATTGTTTGTGTGTTAATATAGTACTTTGTATAATATAAGTTACATAACTTAAATTAATAATTCAAATTAAAACAAAACACAGAACTTTTTCTTACACATAGTTTAATTTTGACTATATGTTATTGATAACGAAAAGCTGTTATAACACATTATAAATACATATAAAAAAAGAAACAAATTGAGCTTTAAAAAAAAATGAATAATAACAGCTGTTTCGAAATTTTAATTCGTTAATTAGTGTCACTCGTAAGTTCTCTCGTGGGCCCCAACTAGTCAAGAGTCATGGGCTCAATTGCAATGAACCCGTTTGCGCCTTTGTTGCTACTTCACAGGCTGTGGGCCCCTAATGGTCGAGGGCCCGGGTTCATTGAACCCCTTCGCGCCATGGATGCTACGCCACTGCTATTTACATGTATAAGAAGCAAACCAAGCATGGTTATTTAAGTAATAATTGAAGTTTTATTTATTGCCTTCAGTACGGCTGCGAAACGTAAGTTTACACGCTTATGTTCCACATTGGGGCCCAAAATTCCAAATTTTCAACCTGAGTGTTCCACATTCTGGGTATTGGGGGTAGGCATGTCTGTATTTCTGTTTACATATCTTGCCCTCAGGCCCAATATAAAAGAGATTGATGTACTCAGTATTAACTTCTTGCTCTCTATTTGAGTAGTAAATCTTAAAATCTTAAGAATACTTTCCTAATATTTTCATATTGTTAAAACGTATTTTTCTTTTGCATTAATTTTTTTTAATATGCTAGTTTGATTTGAGAAAAGTTATCTTAATAACATTTTGAGCTAACTTTTCACATATTTCGTAGAGTAAATGTTTAAGTGCTCGATCTTAGCCACCACTTTGAAAATAATTAACACTTTAATTTGAAGGTACTTTTGTGTTTAGTTTACTTTTTTGAGTACATCTGCCAATAAAAAAGTCAAGCAATGAAAGTTATGCATGTATTCACAGCCAGCTGGCAATCATATTTGTGCTGCGCCACTAGTGTTTGTATTTTCAGAGAGACGGCAAAGATTTTCACCGTCACACTTTCATAAAATCGTTCTTTCATGGGTCTAACAGCAACACCATGAGCACACCAGCGAGTTGTTCATATGACACGCTGTCATTAATTATATTATCCTATCTATTAGTATTAGCGGCAAAGAAAGAAAACTCTTTTTCTAGAGAACCAAGAAAGTATAATTAGAAAATATTTTCCGATTAAGAATTTGGACCACATAGCTTAAGTAAACGGTGTACACATCCATTCAAGTTTCTTTTCTGTTCTTCATTTATTACTGCCTGCACTTTTTCCTGAATCCTTGACATTGTAGCTGCATTACCATGTCCCTGAGCTCATCATATCGATACGTTAAGCCCATCTCTTTTCAGTCGTTTTAAATTATCAGAACTGATACACCAGATTTGGCCCACATTAAGAGGAATATCCTCTATTTCTGTCATTTCAACATTACCATTGCTACTGTTAATATATCTTATAACTTCTTAAATCTATGTTAGGTGTGCTGTAATACAAGATACCAGAGTACCTTGCAGCTTTTATGTCTCTCGTCTCTGATAAGTATATCCCTTAAGTGGTTTGCTAAAACATTTATATATATTTTTGGTACAAGCTTGGAAAATAACTTTTTTTTTTCATCGCTGACTTGCGATCGTATAAGTTATTATTTCAGCACTGGGTCATATTTGGATAACATTTCCACAATCCCTAGAAAAAAAAATTCATTATTCAATGAAAAGTCTTCTTCAGTTCGCCACCATATACCAACTTTTTCTTTGCTAGAAACAATGCGATAGTAAGCAATCTATAATACAAGATGTTCCTCTGTTTTCCCATCTATTCGTCAATCATAGCAATGACGTCCTTGTCAATTTTTTGAAGCTAAAGTCCTGCTCTCAAAATGTTCCTAATTTGAAAGCCTGATAAATGTTCTTCAGTATTCTCTCGAGTTTCTCGTTGTGGACATATCCACTATTAATTAGAGATAAAAATCTTGCTGTTGATGTTTTCCCATTTAGAATAATTTTATTCAACAATTTCTAAGCTTTATGATTTTGCTTCTGTCACATTTTAAAGTTGGTATTTTTTATATTTTTTAAGTGCCTTTTTACACTTGGGTGTCACCCCCTATCGGGTGTCACCCGGTGCGGACCGCACCCCCCGCACCTGCCTAGTGACGCCTCTGCCACCAAATCCAAGTAAAGAAATATAGAAATGAAAAAGCGTAGAGCACAAACAAGCGTGTTCATTCCAAACAGCTCTCAGAAAGAAAGGAGACGATTTGATTAATCCCGTCCATATAAAAATGGATGAGAGGTTGGGCGAGAGGGGAGTGACGTGATGTCAAATATGGCAGTTTGTGTGAAGAGCTTAAGACAAAGGATTTCCGCTTGACCTTGCCGCATGTTTCCCGTGTATAGATAGACATTTGAAAGATTAGCAAATATGGGCCGACTCGCGTCTTTGCAAGGTGGTCGCGCGACTATCTAGGTGTTGACAGGATTCTTTGAAGTGACCAGTCCCTTCCGACAGGGGAGGGTGAGGAAAGTGTCACCTGGTGAAAGGTGAGGAGGGGCAAATTCCGCCCAATGAATACAACAAAGGATGTTTGTCCAGATAAGAAAGTGGAGCTTACTCCTTTCGATAGACTGGCTAGACATGTGTAAGATTAAGAAGATACAATGTGACATCGATGCCTAGAGAAAAAGGGGTGGTCGGAGGGGTGGTAAAATGCTTTTTATAGCTATGTGAGCTAAGTTGAGAGAATGAAGATAGGACAATAAAATAAATTAATTAAATGCCTAGACCCGAGTGATACCTAGAGGGGGCGAAATTTATTTTTATCACAAGCTCCACAGAGCAATGAATAGACCAGACTGAAAGGATGCATGGTGGCAACTGAGTCGTGCGGAGAAAGCGGTTCTTGCTCAGTTTCGTGTAGGGCACTGTCCGATAGGAGCGTATTTCGGGCGATGGAGAGAGAATTTTGATACGAGGTGCCGCCATTGCATGGAAGACGATGAGACCGTAGAACACATTCTGCACAAATGCCGGGTTCTGCATGAAGGACGATTGGGAAAAAGCGTTGGAGAAAATACTGGTGCATGTACGACGAGAAGGTTGTCCTTGTACGGCGATAAGGTGACCTTAAGTATCACTGCTCGTTTCCTCTCACGTGCTCTAAGGGAGTAGCTCTCAGCATTTTTTTTATCAATGGGGTTTCTGACTCTATCAGTGGCGTCACTAGGGTCGGTGTCACCCGGTGCGGTAAGCTCGGGTGTCAGCTCCCCCCCCCCCCGGAAGAAATAATCTTTCCCTCAAAAACGATTTTATTTGTTTTAAACAATAAAAACTATAATTTAATTAATAAATTATAAATTGTTAATACTCGAAAAATGGTTTTCGATTCTGTTTTAAAATATTGTTGTTTTTCACATTTTATCATATAAATTAAACATGTATTATCATAGAATTGAAAAACCTTGAGTCGAACATATTTTTCACTAGAGATAATTTAAAAGCTCCTTACGGAAAAGATCTTAACCCTATATCGCGCTATGTTGCATATTTGATACACACCCAAAAAAGTCGAAGTATTTATTTATTATTATTTTTTAGTGAAATTTTTTATTTCCGAAACTTTAAAGCGAATTGAATTTGTAGACACTTCCTTTTCTCTCTTGGTGTTAGTAGAACAGAATGTATTTTGCGATCAAAGTGTGCTCAATTTTTTTTTTGGACTGATACAACAGGTAAGATTCTTTTCATTCTCATTTAATACTAAATTGAAAAATCCTAGTGAAAAAAATATTTCTATAATGTAATGATGTTATATTAGCTGTAGAGTTAAAAATTAGCATTGTTTATATTAACATAATGATTCTGTAAGCATTTAAAATACCGTTGTAAATTTGCTACATGGCGCACAAGTGATCATATTTTTCAATACATTAGATTCAACAGTAGATAAAAGTAGATGTACGTTTTTCATTTAGAAACCTTGTTTTATTTTATTAGCTAAATTATGTGTGCACATTTAGCTTTGAAATGTATTTAATAATGATCTTAGGTCATTTCCCTGCACATTCTAGATCTATAGTAATAAGTATAATAATAGATCTATAAGATCTCTAGAATCTAGATTTTTTATTAGTGAATCTATAATAATATAAATGATAATCTTCACATAAATAATAAATTTCTTGATTTCAAAATATAGGCCTAGTCTTATAGATCTAATTAATATTTAACATTTTTAATTTTCAGATCTAAAGATTGTCTATAGGTTCTCTGAATCCAAATCAAGCTTCTATAGAGGAATCCTGAGTGTGAGATGACGACAAGCTCTCAAGTTGCGTCATAGATGCAGACTTTAAAGATTACGAAGACCACTCAGGTATTAATAAAATATTGAATAAAGAATATAGATGCATATACAAATATTTCGACATTTATGAATCTTTTTAAGAATTAATTAAAGGAATATTCATTGAAATTGTTTATTTTTTTTATTTTAGGTAACTTCAAATGAATATTTTGCTGATGTAGATGTGCCATCAGGACCTACCTATGGATAAAAGATATCTTTGGGAGAGAGAACACGTGGACATAAAAACAAATCAAACAAATACTAGCTGCCTGATCATGTTATGTGCTTCGGGGTGCCATTGCGAAGGCGCAAGTTCGAACCAGCCCATCAATATCCTTTGTCGACCTTCTGAAAGTTTGAGCTTGATGGAAAAATAATTTCTGAAAAAACTTCAGAATTATGCTTATAAAAGAGATTTGTTTTACATAAACACTCAAAATCAACTAGGCTAGTAAGATCTTTTATTGATTATTTAAGGGACTTTTAAAAAACATTTTTATCATGCAGGCGGATTCATCGGTGACGCACAATCTACATCCCGCATGCCATATACCAGGCTTTAATGGGTTAGTATCTGGTCTCTCAAAACTCTTGCCTGTATAATGAAACCATGGATACACTCTCTTCATCAAATTCATTGTGGCTTGTGGTACATATTTTGGAAATTCATATTGCCCTATGTCGCGACCGCCACTGAATACATACATTGATCAAGCCATCATCAAAATAAAGTTTGGACATAACTGAAAATGATTAAAACTATGTAACTCTGGTGAGTACATTTGATGCTTTATATCCAGTTATTACCCCTTGACTTCATTTATCAACAGGAATTTCAAACAAGATCCGTGTGAATAGTCTAAGAGCTGAGCCGAAGTCTCTTCGAGCTCTAAGTTTGAAAAAAAACCTGTCTGCATCCGTCCGAGAACAAAAAACAAACAGTAAAAAAAAACAACCTGCGGACCACAGGCCTGTCTGGGAGCGACCCGAGTCAATGCTTATAGGGCATTGCTGTTTCCAATACCACTCGGTGGCACCGGGGGCCTCCACCATTTACCTTCGTTGTACCAAGCTAACTGTGCGGAATCCGCCATTGATGAGACGGTCCCTTGAGGAACAGCGCATGGATATGTGACTGGTTTGTGGGAGCTTTCTTACAAATCCGCGCCGTGAAGGGGCAAGACTCTCGTCCGCCCATGGGCACTCCCACGGGAATCATATTTGTTACCCTTTCGCCTAGCCACTTCCTCTAGTGAGCCGTTTCCACGGGAGCGCCACGTTGAGGCAGGATAACGTGCTCCCGCAAACAAGATCCAACACTTTGTGACAACCGAGGCCAAGGCTAATTACCAGATTAAATGGAGATCTCATTAAAAGCTATACATTTATGTGTATGTATTAAAATAGAGAATGATACTGTTTTATTTTTTCCAAGAGATTTAATATTTCATTATTAAATTTTGTGACTATAATTATTTGGTTTCTAAAAAAAATAATTTTTCTTTAAATTGTAAAATAATATTTTTGAAATTCTAGTTTCATTAATTATTGAAATTATTATATTTTTTTTTTATTTAGTACATTACTTGCAACATTTAAATAATATTAAATCTACCACAATATATATATATATATATATATATATAAACAAGATTACAAAGAGAGTTTGTGTGATACACAAACTCAGAGGCGGCCCCCGTCGGAGTCGAATCCCTGTCAGATCCGCCTATTTGCAAGATGTTTCGGATGTTCCTTCTAAGTTGAAAATAATTAACTTCTCGCTGGATGACGGAGGATGGCGAGTGCGCACTAGACTGCAGTTCGAATTTATCGTTGGTCCCTGGCTCAATTCCTGCATGCTCCCATCTCCTCCGGAACAATCTATTATCGCAATATTTCTGAAGGAACAGTAAAGGTTAAAACATAGCCTTTAGTGTTTTTTTTTTTATCTAACCGTGACGGACAGACCAACCAACAGACAAAACGCACAAAAATATGCTTCTTTCATTCTAATGGGGGCACTAAACAAATAAAAAAAAAAACAACAACTGATTTTAAAACTAGATTGTAGTTCGGATTTATGGTTGGTTCCTGCTTCCATCCCCATCCTGCGGAAGGTTTGAACTAGGAAGTAATATATCTTCAACTCTGAAGGAACATTCAAAACATCTAACAGACACATAACACATATTAACCTAATAACAAACTGGTTACAAACTAATAGCCTATTATTGATAAAGAGATAAATTACACCTTACGGCATGGGATGGCATCTACCTGATATGTACAATATGTCACACGAGCGATTTTAAATAATCTTTAAGCATTGATATGTAGGGATTTAGATCTACATAAACCAAACTTCTGATTTAGCACTCATAATATATATCTAATATCTAAATTATTAATAATTTGGATGTAATTTAGATAAGATTTACGTAAAATAAAAAAAAAAGCCCAGATAATCAATAGAATGAATGCAACAAAAATTTAAAAATAGAAGATTAGTTTTAGTTTATTATAACATTTCAATGTAGATCTAGACATGGAAATCAAACTTGATTTAGATCTAGAAATTGAAATTCTAGATCTTGATCTTTTATATATAATTCTAAACTAGACCTAGTGTAACAACATGTGTTGTTATACCGGGGATTGATTCAATCTTGATTTAAAATAGTTGAACAATAGATGATCTAGGATTCACTATAAAAGATTCTTTGTAGAAAATAAAACTCAGGAACATTTATTCAAATATAAAACGTAAGTACAACTTATGTACAAGTTACAGATCAACAAGATGAGAATAACATAAAGGCTTCTTTTCTATACAAAACTAGAGCTCTTAGAAAACACGACTATCTATTACAAAATTCTTTCATCGACTGATGCAACTTCTAATCTCGTCAATTCTCTGGCGCACTCTTTTTAAAATGTCTTTATTTATTTTCAAATTAACCAATAGATTTGAATTTCTAGAAGCACAAAGAAAGGCTATAAATAACTCCCTGGTAATTCCAGTCTAGAGATGAACCCAGATTCTAGGTTTTTCTAGGTAGCCTTAATAAATAAAAAAAACATAAATAAACCTAGAATGGCATATGTGACACCTAGTAATTCTAGAACTAAAATCTACAATGATTTCAATTGGAACATGAAACTAGATTTATTGGGAAAATAAAATATCTAGATCTAGTGTTGAAAATCTAATTTAGTGTAAAAAAAAATCTATATCTAGTGGAAAAAGTTAAACTAAAGTATGTTTTCATCTATACGAGAAAGTTTGCGAGGTGTAAAAACATTAGTGCACCGAGTTCTTATTAACATTTCATTTAAAGAATTTATTCATGTGACATCAAAGGAAAAAAATCCTTTAGCCTACGTCACACGGTCTATGTAGACTAAAAATATCTTTAACAACACGCGAACTTTGGCGAGTTTTAATAAACATAAGTGCACCGAGTTGTTATGAACATTTCATTTTAAGATATCATTCCATAAATCCATATGACGTCAAAGAAAAAAAACACTTTACGTCACACAGCTTAGTTAGACTAAAAATGTCTTTAACAATACGAGAACGTTGGCGAGTTTTAATAAACTTTAGTGCACCGAGTTCTTATGAACATCTATCTATATATATAATCCTCAAAGTAAAAGGTCAAACAACAACATGCAAGCAACAAGTAAATAGGGAAGATCCCATGGCGCAGCACGCGGTGTGAATGGAAATTGGTGCATCCCAATCCGCACTATTTTGTGAATGAAACAAAGTGTTTATATAATTCTCTTCTTCTCAGATTATTGGCATAATATTAAAAGTATTTCCAGATTATTGTGTCGTTAGACTATTGAAACTAGAACAACAATACACAGATAGAGTATACTCTCGGGTTTCACTTTAGAAGTACTTTAATTAATATCACAAATTACACACATTCGTTCATTAGACATGATTACGAAAGGTAAATCATCTCTCTATTCCTAGATATGGTGCGCAAATGTGCACGCGTTCAATATAATAAAGGTTCATTCTTCGCCATGACGCCATGGTTGTTGTTTACTTATTGATGTCTGTGGAACATAGATCTTAATTAACATGGTGGCAGCGGTGTATTAATGATCAGAGGTAATCATTAATCAGGGTATAAAGGTTTATTGTTTATAATAATAAATAGGCAACAATTAAAAGGCTACGCCGTGCAATGGCAGCTAGAAATTTCCTTCCTGTACCCGAGCCGCTCGAGGTAGAAGGTAACATGGCTGCTAATTGGCAAAAGTTTCATCCGAGCTGGCGAAACTAAGAGTTAGCCATTAAGTTGGCTGAAGAATCAGAGGAGGTCAGAGTGGCCACATTTCTAACAATTATAGGGACAAAAGCAATGGACATATATGACGGTTTCGAAATTGAGAGGGGAAAAGAAAGAAAGATGGAAGAAATACTAAACAAATTTGAAGGTTTCTTTATAGGAAAAACGAATGAAACTTATGAGCGCTATCTTTTCAATACTCGTGAACAACAGGAAGACGAGGATATGGAAAAGTATATTACAAATCTGAGAAGGCTAGCAAAAACTTTTAGTTTTGAACGCCTGGAAGATAGCTTGATTAGAGACAGAGTAGTTCTTGGTGTTAGACATGAATGCCTCAAAATGAAATTACTACAAGATAGTAATCTCACATTGGAAAAGTGCAGAGACATTTGCAGAGCCTACGAGGGCAGCCAAGAAACTGTTGAGAATAATACAAGCCGACCCTCCAATGATTGAGAAAGTATCAACACCATCTAGGACAAACATTCAGAAAGGTAAATGCAGGTATTGTGGAAGAATTCACGAATACACTAAGGAAAAGTGCCCTGCATGGGGCAAAACGTGTCTAGCTTGCAAGGGGAGACATCATTTTGCTTTGATGTGCAAAAAGAAAATTCAGCAGATGTCAGGGGATATGTCGGACGATGAAAGACAGCTGCAGTCGGACACAACAGATGAAGTCATGATGATAGAAAATAAATGGCTGATGTCTTTAGAGAACAGCAAAACGAAAAGGATGACAGCAGTTATGGCAGTGAATGGTCACCGTATAAGGTTTCAAATGGATAGTGGAGCTGATGTAAATACCATACAGGAGAGATACGTAAATAAGAATCAGATAGAAAAGGCAACGCAAAGATTACTAATGTGGAATAAAACTGAGATGAGCCCCATAGGGAAAGCCACTCTTACGACTAGAAATGAGAAAACTAATGAAGTCTTTAGGATAGGATATATAGTTGTGCCAAATAATCTAACTTGCCTACTAGGTCATGAAACCTTAACTAGAATGAAACTAATAAACGTCAATAAAGATAGATTCATAGCATCAGTAGTGAATAACCAAGAAGAAGACTGTAGTCCAAAGTTTACTGGTGATTTGGGTGACTTAGGAGAAGTGTCTTTAAAAATTGATTGCAGCATGAAGCCCAAGGTTCTGTCGTGTAGAAAGATCCCTATCGCTTTACAAGAACGAGTTAAGGAGGAGTTAAAGACCCTAGTGCAGAGAGGAATCATAGAACCAGTGATAGAGCCTACAGAGTGGGTTAGTCAGATGGCAATAGTGGAGAAAACTACCGGTAATGGAAAAATTAGGATTTGCATAGATCCTCAAGCCCTGAATAAAGTTTTACTAAGGGAATTCTATAATTTGGCTACTTTAGATGACATATTGGCAGATTTAAACGATGCCAAAATATTCAGCAAATTGGATGTCCAAGAAGCTTTCTGGCATGTCAGACTAGATACACTGTCATCGAATCTAACGACTATGATAACCCCTTTTGGTAGATGATGAAAAGATGTCAAGAAAAGAAGATTAAATTGAACTATGATAAGTCTGTTTTTAGAACAGCTGAGATTAACTTTCTGGGTCATATAATTACAGAAGCAGGAATAAAACCAGACCCGAACAAAGTATCTGCGATTTTGGGTTTGAATGCTCCAAAAGATATTTCATCGGTCAGAAGATTCTATGGCATGGTTCAATATCTTGCAAGATTTGTTTCAGATCTGTCGACAGATTTACTGCCCATTACAGAGTTGACGAGAAAGAACACACCATTTATTTGGTCTGATCAATGCACACGAGCTTTCAACAAGATAAAACAGAAAATATCGAATCATGACACACTGATATATTTTGATCCTAACAAAGAGCTTACATTACAAGCAGATAGTAGCCAAAATGGGTTGGGAGCAGCGTTATTACAAGATGGCAGTCCAATAGCATATGCTTCTAGATCATTAACTGATACTCAGAAAAGATGGGCACAGATTGAAAAAGAATTGTTGGCAGTGGTTGTTGGTTTGGAACGTTTTGACCAGTATACGTATGGCAGGACAGTTATAGTTCAGAATGACCATACACCACTGGAAAACATTCTTCAAAAACCACTTAGTTCCCCTCTAAGTAGGCTACAAAGTCTAATGATGCGCCTTTATCGTTACGATATCCAGTTTCAATATGTCAAAGGCAAAAATGTGTTCATAGCCGATGCTTTGAGTAGAGACCCATCAGAGGAAAAGAGTGATATACCTGATGTTTGTGTCAACACAGTAGGACTGACCATAACAGATGCAGTGCTGTAGAAAGTCAGAATCGAGACAGAGAAAGATAGAACGATGCAAACACTTATCCAATATATCCTAAACGGATGGCCAGACAAACATAGTAGTCTACCTGAACTCAAACAATATTTTTCGCTAAGAGACATGTTAACATACGAAGACGGACTCTTGTTGAAAGGAGAACAATAATCATACCGATATCACTTCGCAAGGAAATAGAAGAAAAACTCCATGCAGCACATCTGGGAATAGACTCAATGAAAAGAAGAGCAAAATAAACTGTTTTCTGGCCTGGATTATCAGCTAGAATAAAGGAAATAGCCGACTCATGCTACATTTGTCAGAAACACAAACCAGCAAATCAAAGAGAAGAATTAATACAGCACGAAATAGGCGATAATCTATGGGACAAGATTGGAATTGATTTGTTCCAAATGTGTGACCAACAATATCTAGTTATAGTGGACTATTATTCAAATTTCATAGAGGTAGAAAACATGCAGATGACAACAACACACGCAATTATAAAGAAACTGAAAGTTTTATTTGCACGATATGGGGTGCCGAAAATATGTATATCTGATTCCGGACCTCAGTTCACATCGGAATATTTTTCCGAATTTATGATGGAATGGGGAGTGACTCATTTGAAATCTTCCCCAGGACACCATCAATCCAATGGAAAGGCTGAGTCAGCAGTTAAAATTTTGAAGAACATAATGAAGAAATTTAGAGAATCAAAGTCAGATGCTTATGAAGCTCTTCTGGAATTTAGAAATACTCCAAGGCAAGACACAAATGTAAGCCCAGCTCAGATGTTTTTTGGTCGGATGACTCGAACACTGATACCAAGCAAAAGGAGTAACATTAAGATTTCTACATGTCAAGAGAACATCATGAGACGGAAAGAAAAACGTCAGATGAGTGTAAAAACATCTTATGATAAGAGGTCAAGAAATTTAAGTCAGCTGAGATCTGGACAGCTGGTCTACTTCCAATCTCCGAATGACCCTACGTGGAGACGTGGAAGAATCCAGTCTCAAGTCAACCAGAGAGCATACATTCTTCGAGGTGACAATGGTGCATTGTACCAAAGAAACAGAGTGCATATCAACCCGAACAGAGAAACAGAACAACAAGATATATTCCCCGATACTGATGACAATTTACAGGACAATAGAACTCAGAATGAACACATTCGCCACTCATCAACTAGTCATTCCCTGCGACCAAGGGATCAGTTGAAGAAACCGACATGATTCAATGACTATGTGTCTTAATGAACAATTGAATGTTGATTTTTAGATGTGATATGTTTCATAATTATTGAAGCGTTTATATGTATATGATGTTTTGTTGTTTATGTTGTTGTGGTTTTGTTTTATATTTTTATGATATTCCCCGAAATGTTTTTTTTTAATTTTTTTTTTTAAAGAAAAGGGGATGTTGATATGGTGCGCAAATGTGCACGCGTTCAATATAATAAAGGTTCATTCTTCGCCATGACGCCAATGGTTGTTGTTTACTTATTGATGTCTGTGGAACATAGATCTTAATTAACAAGATCTAAAACTCGAATTCAACTCTTCGCAGAGATAGTTTTATGCTTTAGCACATGAACATACTAAAGCATTGTTACATGTGCAGCTATATTCTTAACATCGCGTAAATTAAGGTCAATTAGCCATTTTTTTTTAGCTCCATTCATAGTATTTTTCATTCATGAATTCACGCATTTGCTTTACTTATAACAAGCAAATGGGAAGATCCCATGGCGCAGCATGGTGTGAATGGGAAATAATATATCCAAATTCGCACCATTTTCATTCACGAAATAGCATAGCATATTTTTTTTTTAACTTTAAAAAGATTTTAATAATGTCTGGAAATTTCCAGGACTTTTTCGACCGGCGGCATAGCATTTAATAACAGTTCAGGAGATTTCCAGGGGGCTCCTGGTAAATCAAGAGGCCGCGGGAAATCTGTTATCTTTTATAAAATGGTTCAATTTAATAATTTATACACCTAAAAATTAGCACGGGTCCAAAGAAAGTTTGTTGTAGTATTTTTTATTCATGAATTCACTTATAACAAGTAAATGGGAAGATCCCATGGCGCAGCATGGTGTGAATGAAAATTGTGTATCCAAATCGCACTATTTTCATTCACAAAATGGCACAGAATAAATATAGACTGGAAAAAGGAATTAACTTCATGTAACTTGATTTAATAATTTAGACACCTAAAAAATTAGCACGGGTCCAATGAAAGTGCGGGACACACTGCGGTCGCATATGTTGCAGTGCCTAAGGCCTGCCCTGGTAAATAGCGGCGTATGCTATGCCGCCGGTCGACTAGTCTATATATATAATCCTCAAAGTAAAAGGTCAAACACACAAAAGTTCAAACAACAACAAAAAGCAACAAGTAAATGGGAAGATCCCATGGCGCAGCACGCGGTGTGAATGGAAATTGGTGCATCCCAGTCCGCACTATTTTGTGAATGAAAGTGGTGTTTATATAATTATCTCTTCTTCTCAGATTATTGTCATAATATTAAAAGTATTTCCACATTATTGTGTCGTTAGACTATTGAAACTAGAACAACAATACACAGATAGAGTATACTCTCAGGTTTCACTTTAGAAAGTACTTTAATTACGCACATTCGTTCATTAGACATGATTACGAAAGGTAACTCATCTCTCTATTCCTAGATCTAGATCTAGATCTAAAACTTGAATTCAACTCTAAGAAGATTATAGAACTTCTCTTTGCAAATATAGTTTTATGCTTTAGCACATGAACATACTAATTATAGTCCATTCATTTCATATTTTAATCAAATTAACATTCAAATTGGTTTTTCTAAAGCATTGTTACATGAGTGCAACTCTATTCTTAATATCGCGTAAATTAAGGTCAATTAGCCATTATATTTTAGCCTCATTCATTTTTTATTCATGAATTCACGCATTCGCTTTACTTATAACAAGCAAATGGGAAGATCCCATGGCGCAGCATGGTGTAAATGGGAAATAATATATCCAAAATCCGCACTATTTTCATTCACAAAATAGCAAAGCATATTGTTTTTTTTACTTTAAAACGATTTTAATAATGTCCTGAAATTTCCAGGACTTTTTCGACCGGAGGCATAGCATTTAATAACATTTCAGGAGATTTCCAGGGGGCTCCTGGTAAATCAAGAGGCCGCGGGAAATCTGTTATGTTTTATAAAATGGTTCAATTTCATATTTTATACACCTAAAAATTAGCACGGGTCCAAAGAAAGTTCGGGACCCACTGTGGTCGCATATGTTGTAGTATTTTTTATTCAAGAATTCACTTATAACAAGTAAATGGGAAGATCCCATGGCGCAGCATGGTGTGAATGGAAATGGTGTATCCAAATCCGCACTATTTTCATTCACAAAATAGCATAGACATAAATAAATATAGACTGGAAAAGGAATTAACTTCATGTAACTTGATTTAATCATTTATATACCTAAAAAATTAGCACGGGTCCAATGAAAGTGCGGGACCCACTTTTTAATAATTTCCGGAGATTTCCTGGGGCTCTTGGTAAATCAAGAGGCCGTGGGAAATCTGTTACATGTTATAAAATAGTTTAATTTAATAATTTATACACCTAAAATTTAGCACGGGTCCAAAGAAAGTGCGGGACCCTCTGCGGTCGCATATGTTGCAGTGCTTAAGGCCTGCCCTGCAAAATAGCGGCGTATGCTATGCCGCCGGTCGACTAGTTTCATTTAAAGGGAAAAAAATACATGACGTCACACAACCTAATATATAGTTAGACTTATAATGTCTTCATTACACGAAAGAGAGAGAGATAGAGAGAGAGAGAGAGTGGGAGAGAGAGAGCTAACGAGGGTACATACATATGGAGGAAACTGAGTTCTTATAGTATTTCATTTAAAGATGTGTGACCCCCCTCTCTCTCTCTCTTTATATATATATATATTGCTATAACCCTATTGCCCTATTGGCGGCGCAAAAGGGTTAACTGTGTGTAGTCAGCTGAAACGTGACACAGTCCAGCAAAACAGTTTAGCGTGCTGTATCGAAGGGGAAAGAACTGTACTGGCATGAACTTTGCACGCAAATGTGACCACTGTTATGGTCAGCTGATCATAAGCCTGTGTTTAGGAGAGACGAGAGACAGAGTTTGTAGGCGAGCAGTTCAAGACAAAACACGGAGGAGACCAGGTCTGTTAGTCTGCTTATGAAGTCGGTCCTGATCGAGTCCTGAACTGAATGTACGTGTCCAGAAGAGATAGAGACAGTAGAATTTAGTTTGTGATGTACAGTGTAGCATTTGTAGCTGTTGATGTGCCAATTGTCTAGTATTGGCTGTTATCTTTTCCATTAGTAAAGTACCAGATTATTTTTAGAGCTCTTGTTGTCAGATTCTTTGATTGTTATGTTATGTGTTTAGCAGTGTTGACGGAAAGCCTTAGATAGGAAGCTGAGATTCGTAACAATCTATCTATCTATCTATCTATCTATCTATATATATATATATATATATATATATATATATATATATATATAT
>JADKLZ010005465.1:12821951-12846053 GCA_021533235.1 Biomphalaria straminea | reverse complement strand
TGAGCCCAGACTCAGCCCTAAGGGTGCCCGTTTGGGCCAACGTTCATGCCCCAAATGGGGCCCACGTTCATGCCCCAAATGGGGCCCACGTGGTTAGCCCTTTCAGGCCCCTGAATGTTTCCCCCATAATGGCCCCATGAGGGTTGAATCAGGGCTTTATCTGGGCCCCCTAACTGAGCCCAGACTCAGCCCTAAGGGTGCCCGTTTGGGCCAATGTTCATCCCCCAAATGGGGCCCATGTGGTTAGCCCTTTCAGGCCCCTCAATGTTTTCCCCGTACTGGCCCCATGAGGGTTCCATCAGGGCTTCATCTGGGCACCCTGATTGCACCCAGACTCGCCCCTTCAAGGGCCCCATTTGGGCTTTTATTAATGCCCCCAAAGGGCTAAGTATTATTGGCCCAGTAGGGGCCCACAAACCCTTCCCCTTACTGGCCCCACATGGGTTTCACAAGGGGATCCACCTGGGCCCCCTGACTCTCAGCCCTAAGGGCACCCGTTTGGGCCAAGGTTCAACCCCCAGTTGGGGCCCATATGTGGAGTATGGGCTGGCCCAGTTGGGGCCCTTACTGGGCCCAAAATCTTTGCTATCAGGGATGTCAGCTGACTTAACTCTTTTAAAAAGAATATTTATTTTCAAATTAACCAATAGACTTGCGACAATCATTGTGACGTCACTGAGTTAAACTTGCGGCTCTGTTAAGGGACTAGATCTTTTGGGTAATTCTTGAGGCTCTGTTAGGGTTTTCTAATACTAATTTACACACAAGTTTTAAATATAATTAAATCTATAATAGCATCTGTGACAATACCTTTTACTCAAGCTACCTTCAAAGATCTTCTTTGACCGTGACAACCCCCTCATCATCATCATTTCTTTGGGTTCCTCATAGATCATATGGCCTCAACAAAAACACGTCTATCTCCACAGTCTATTGCTAGTTGTTTTTTTTTATGGTTTCCCAGCTCTTTTCGATCTTCTCGGCTTTCTCTAGTATACTGCGTCGCCTGGATTCTGATTAAATCTACATCTACGTAATAAAAAAACACACCTGGAAGAAGTATTTCATTAATATTTTTTAATGGCTAAAACGTGACTACTCAGAATTCAGAGGCACATCCCTGCGGGCGCCAATGATTGCCTCTTCCATAAAACTTTGTATTTAAAAAATAAATGTATCCAATGCTTGAGATCCTGCTTGTATACTTAGGCCCTATATAAATCGATCGGTATCAATGTATTAAGTAGCAATAACCCCGCAAAAAAAAATGTAAATGAAAGAAGATTGAGTTATACATATATTTTTGTGATGGTACGCACCGGTACTTGTACCGGCACCTTTTTTCAATGTCGGGAAAAATTATTACTTTTATAGTATTTCAACGTTAATTGTTAATTTATTAGTAGTTGAAAGTTAGGCAATCTATCATGAGTACCGGAACCTACTTTTTTTAGTACAAAAAAAAAAAAAAAAAAAGAATTTTATATATGAATACAGTTTACTTTCAGGCGACATTCTCTCTGTGGCATTTTACGTCTCGTGAGACGATGTTTTCCCTTTGCAACTTCTTGTGTTGCTAAAGAGACCAATCCTTGATACACAGCTGCGGTTGCATGTTGCTGAACTTCTAGCAAGCAGCAGATAGTTTGTAAACCAGGGTCTGGAGCTGAATATCAGAGTCAGCTACAATGCTGCATCATCAGCATACAAGAGTTCCCTAATAAGTATCCTCCTAACCTTGGTTTTTGCCCGCCGACATTATTAACCGTATTACTAACAACATCTGTATGTGAAAGTCTCAATCATCTCGAGTCTTAGACAGTCATTATTTTAGACTAGATTTAAGTTAAGTCTAGACCTAGATCTAGTAGGCCTATTACTAAAAAAAACAGTCATTAGAAATCATTAGCATTTTTTTATTAGGTCTAGGCATTGAAAAGTAAATCTATTATAAACTATAATACATCTAGCTAAGTCTACTTAAGTACTAACTTATTAAATAAGTAGAAGTATTATAATGAATATTGTATAGATCTAGATTGACTAAATTATAGATAGATCTATAGATCTAGCTAAGTACATTAAGTTAAGTATAATTAATTATGGTAAATGTATTACGGTAGCCTAAATTATTAGATCTATGTCCTATGTCTATATATAATAATCTAATAATTAATCAACTTTAGTCTTTATTAATATCTGTACTTTATTCTAATAAAAAATGAATATAGGAATAGCATAGGATAGAATCTATACTATTACTAGATCTATTCGAGTTTTATATATGTATCTAGACTAGAATTAGATTATAGATCTAAATATAGGACATACTAACAGAGAAATGATATGTAGTATTGCACAAGAAATGAAACTGGGTTTTTCTAAACTCTAATACTTGGTATGCAATAGTAAAACAGTAACCACTAAATAAATCGAAACTCGAAATCAAAAACGTAAATTTATTGTAGTATCTTATCTTATCTTATATAATACAGACGTTACTTCAAAAAAGAAGATGATTACGTCCTACGCGTCATGCATTCAGTCATGCATATTTACCAGTGACTTAAATTCTGCCAAGTCACTGGTTTTCCTGGCTAGCTCAGGCAAACCATTCCATGCTCTAATGGCACAAGGGAAGAAAGAGCATTTGTACAGATTTGTCCTAGCATAAGGACGAGGAATGTGCCTTTATCTTTGTGTCTTTCTGAGTATTTTATTAAGTTTTGTTTTTGTATTTGGAGATTAATGTTCAGTGTTTTGTGTATAATTGCTACTTTACTCTTAAGTCTTCTATCTTGAAGGCTTTCTAAATTTAGTGATTTTACTAAAGGTGTTACTCTAGTGAAATGTGAATATTCGTTTGTTATGAATCTCACTGCTCTATTTTGTGTCTGTTCCAGTTAATGTTTTCTTGAGTTGAGGGGTCCCAAACAGAGGATTTGGATGTGATAAAATGGGAGTTAAAATCAGTGAACATTGATACTGACCATTTGGAAGACATAGCCTTAGACTGAACTAATTCGAGAGAGATGGTGACCAAGAAAACTAAGGACACAGAGAAAACATGGGATTCAGCATGCCATAAGGAAAATGGCCAGCTTCTCTACCAACAAAGTGAAAGCCACCTTGACCTGCAATATATGTGGACAGGAGTGTCTCTCCAAAATAGGGCTCCACAGCCATATGAAAAAGTGTTTGAGATGAACCATAGTCGTTCTACAACTGAAGGAGAGCAATAATAATAATAATAATAATAATAATAATATTCAACTAACCTATTCTCTCATATAGATATATAGATTTAGTAGGATACACTAATAAGAAAAAAGTCTGAAGTAAAGATAAATACACAGAGAAAATGGGGATAGATTTGAAAAACAGACATAGAGAGAAATAAAAGTCTAAGACTAGAGATAATAATTTTGAGGAAATAACTTGTTTTAATTGCCAAAAGAAAGATCACATAGCTTCTAAATGTAAAAAACATACTACAGATCATATGATAGGGACTCAATAAAGATCAAAACAGAAAAAGCAATCATAGGTATAGAAATCTAACATGTAGATTATACTATACAAATGAAAATGATGATAGGGATTACAATGATGAGGATAGTGAATTTGAACAACTATGAAAATATAATAAAAGAAATTAATAGAAGAAAATAAAATAAGTTCAAATTATTCTCAGGTCTAGTAAATGTAAGTGTGTAGACTTCATTAGAGACACAGCATTTACAACAATTGCAATTAAATCTAATTTTGTAGAACAATGGTGTCATTTAGGATGGTATTAGATGGTAGTGTAAAGAAGTATAAAACTTGTAGAATTTTTGTAAAGACACCTTTCTTTATAGGCTATTGTAATGGTGTAGCCATATGTAGCTTATCACAGGATATGTTATTAGGTGACAATAGAGGAATTAGATCATGTACATGAGAAACATAGATATGTGGCAAAATAAATATAGTCCTTTGTTACACAGAAATAGATGACAGAGGATGCATATTCTATTATTGGCCTAACCAAGGTTAAATAGCATTTTAGTTTTATGTTCTTATTTGATTTATAGAAATTTCTTTTAATAAACCCTAATGCTTTGTTTGATTTTTTTTATAGTTTCATCAATATGGGGATTCCATGACAGTTTTTCATTTATTATAACACCTAGGTATTTTGCGTTTTTAGTCTGTGTTACTGGTTTGCCATGAATAAGATAAGTGGAATTAATTTGTTTTAGTTTTAGTTTTTTTCTTACTCTTAATAACTGACATTTTTCTTGGTGGAAAGACATGATCCAATTTCATTCCCATTTCTGTAATTTATCTAATTCTCTTTGTAAAATTTCTGTATCTTGTGTTGTTTTTATTGTCATATATATTATGCAATCATCTGCATATATATATAGGTCTGTGGTTGAATTTTATATAAAAGAAATGACTTTTGTAATTTCCTTTACAGAAAAATTGGGCTATTCGCGTCTGACACATATATGTTCAGCAACAAACCCTATTAGATCTACTTTTATCCTATAGTATCTATTTCTGTAAATATTTTTTTTATTCGTTTTATGTTTCTAAAATAGTATTTTTTATTAATATTTTATTGTCAAATAATTTCTCTAATTTGGCAGATGATTATTATTTTTAATTTTGTATTTTTAGATACGAGATGGCGGCGCCCGTAAGCAGGCTCATTAATCTAGAACTAATGTTTGTTGTTGTCTGCCCAGCCTGTGTTAGTTTTGGTATCGACTTAATCGAAATTCTGTGGCTTTTATTAGCTACATGAGGGCTAAATGTGTTTACCCCATGCTTTTGGGTGTGTGGGTTAATCTAGATCTAGACTATTGTTTGAATTTTTATTTTTGAATATTGACAATAATGTTAATAGCAGACCGAAGTGCACAGATGAACCCACACAGTAGAGTATCTGACCTACTGTAAATATTATGTCAAGCTGAAATTGGACCAAAGCGCCTCCTGACCAGCTAACAAACTAAAATAAAGTACTTAAACAAAAAGTTTATCACGAATTACAAAATGTAGTTAAACTAAACTAAAGAAAATTCATTAAAGTATAACAAACTTTTTCGGAGGCGCTGTGGCTGAGCTGTAAAGCGCTTAGCTTCTGAACCAGAGATCCCGTGTTCGAATCTTGCTGAAGACTGGGATTTTTTATTTCCGGGATCCCTGGGCGCCACTGAGTCCACCCAACTCTAATGGGTACCTGACATTAGTTGGGAAAAGTAAAGGCGGTTGGTCGTTGTGTGACAAGTGGGTTAAAGATTTGGCCGTTAGGTGTGTCTAGGGGGTTTTAAGATTTGGGAACCTTTACTTGCACATAAAATCTACAGGGGCAGCGATCAAAATGCAGGCAACAAAAACTAATATGTAAGATTATGTACAGTTTAAAAGAAGAAATAAAGAAAGTGAAAATACTGTACAGTTGCTAGGATGGGATCTAGATTATTTACATATATAAGTCTATCATCATAAGATATGAGAACCAAGTGGTTTGAGTGTCATTAGGCTAGTTGCTTAGCTTTAAGTCCGGTGCTGCACTGATGAGACGGGTGTGGCTGATGCTGACGCTGTCTGCTGGTGGGCTGGCGTAGTAGTCGTGTGCTGTTCATATCAGATATAGGATTACTGATTACCCTCTAAGATATTTAATGAGAGCAAAGAAGGAAAACTTATACTGTCATCAGAAAAGCACTTTTTTAAAAAAAAAATTTAAAATACTTCACATCTGTTGTCAAATATTTTTATTGCTATAAGCAAGTGTAATACATTTTTTAGAATATAATGTTAGAGTTCTTTTTCATGCTACTGAAAATATATACATTTCTCATATAGTAAATGTAAATGCTTTTCATCCTGCATAATAAAGATTACTAGTCGACCGGTGGCATAGCATACGCCGCTATTTTGCAGGGCAGGCCTTAGGCACTGCAACATATGCGACCACTTTCTTTGGACCCGTGCTAAATTTTAGGTGTATAAATTATTATATTGAACCATGTTATAACATATAAGAGATTTCCCGCGGCCTCTTGATTTACCAGGAGCCCCTTGGAAATCTCCTGAAATGTTATTAAATGCTATGCCGCCCGTCGAAAAAGTCCTGGAAATTTCCGGACATTATCAAAATCTTTTTTAAGTAAAAAAAAAAAATATGCTATGCTATTCTGTGAATGAAAATAGTGCGGATTTGGATATATTATTTCCCATTCACACCATGCTGCGCCATGGGATCTTCCCATTTACTTGTTATAAGTAAAGCGAATGCGTGAATTCATGAACAAAAAATTCTATGAATGGAGCTAAGGATAGCTAATTGACCTTAATTTACGCGATATTAAGAATAAAGTTGCACTCATGTAACAATGCTTTAGAAAGACCAATTTGAATGTTAATTTGATTAAAATATGAAATGAATGGACAATAATTAGTATGTTCATGTGCTAAAGCATAAAACTGTATTTGCGAAGAGAAGTTCTATTATCTTCTTAGAGTTGAATTCGAGTTTTAGATCTAGATCTAGGAATAGAGAGATGAGTTACCTTTCGTAATCATGTCTAATGAACGAATGTGCGTAATTAAAGTACTTCAAAAGTGAAACCTGAGAGTATACTCTACTTGTATGGGCGCCCGCAGGAATTTTGCAGGGGGGTGCAAGCACTGTCGGATGCAGGGGGGGGGGCATTCGGGGCGAACCCCCCAACACCCACACTCGGCCGACCCCCCCCCCCCCCCCCGAGAAGTAATGAAGAAACTTAAGAATTACGATATGTAATATAAAGCCGTATTCTGTAATAACTCCCAAAATCTAAACGTGTTTTTTTTTTCTCGGCGTTAACAACTCAATATCCAATATCATGTTTTTCTGCCAGTAGTCTCTCCTTTTTTATTATTATTATTATTATTATAGCTTTTATATAGCGCTACTTTCATGCTTATAGCATGCTCAGAGCGCTTTGGTCCAATCTCATTTGTGGACCGGTGGGGGGGAGGGGGTATCTAGGAATTGGTTTCCCGTGCTGCCTTTGGGCGCTCAGTAAACACAACACTGCCCGAGTCGGGTGTCGAACCTCGAGCCCCCTTCTAGGTAGCCAAACAAGCCAAGCTCAAGCCGCACTTAGCCTCTCGACCACGCTTCCCTTCCTCAAGATGACATCTCTGACGTGTTCCTCAGAATGGTCAAGATGGTTTTTCATTATACCATTAATGTTACTGCTGAGCTGCTGTTGAGCTGCTGTTGAGCGGCCACTATGTTAAGTTGGAAAGACTGCAACACCATAGAAACTGGTTCAAGAACAGATGAATAATTGACGACAAATCAGAAACACAAGAGGAGGAGACATTTATTAAACATGTGCAGTTTATCTGGTTCACTTGCAGTCGTTATTTTAAGATCCTCCAAACAGTAAAAGATCTCAAAGTTGAGACTTTAAGCTTGAATAGATTCGTATTTTTCAGTTCATTGTGTCTCACACAAAGAGGTAAATGTAGCAACAACGCTATTTCTAGGGACTGATACGGAAGAAGATTTCTAGCAATCACGGGCAGCCTTGGCTGAGTAGTTTGCCCATGTATAGACTGTACAATGCCGTTAGACACATGTAGCATGTCTCTCTGAACCACAGGAACTAAACTAATGAGGTCGAATACAATCGCAATTTATAAACCTAACACTATTGTAAACTGGTGCACGTGTTTAACCCGCTGTTTTATCGAGCGCTGAAACCGACCGAAATTATATAGCATTTATCACATCGAAAAAAAATGTTTCTAGAACTAAGCTAAATATAAACAAAAAATTTTAGCATTTTACGTCTCCCTTGGCAACTTCTTGTGTGACTGAAGAAGCCAATCATTTGTACTTTCAACCGTCTTTCTACTTCTATGCTCGCTCTTTATGTGGATCTATCAAGTGCCACTTTTTCCCAGCTGTTGGTGTCGATTTTGAAGATCTATATGTCGCGTTTGCATACATCAGTATACCTCAGCAGTGGACGACCAGCGGATCTCATGCCTTCTTTTAAATCACAACACAGAATGTTTTGTGGAAGTCGACCTTGTGGCATTCATAATAACGATAGCTATGTGCAAATATAAACAAATCGTCACGACTAACATGCTATAGAATATTGACACCTTCATAGTGTAGAGAATAGCAAGCCTATAAAAAATCGTACATGGTCGATCATGAACTACAGATTTGCCTCTTCTACTTACAATAATAGCATATCTTTACATCTGTTTTTCATTGGAAGCATACTTTTTTAAATTACTACACTTTATAATATTCTAATGATAGGCTTTTAAGATTTAGATTTAGAAGACCAAATGTTCCTCAATATTAAATTATTAAACTCTTGCATTAATAATGCACGGGCATCCGTAGGGGGTACATGATAGTGCACTTGCACCTCCCTGGATTCTGACTAAATCTACATCTACGTAAAAAAAAAAAAAAAAACAGATCTGGAAGATGTATTTCATTGTTTAAAAAAAAATGCTAAAATGTGGTTACTCGGAATTCCGAGTAACATGCACTTACATGGTTTGCCATCCATTCCATACTCCTTATCTGTCACATATGCCATTCTAGGTTTATCTGTATATTTCATATTTTGTAAGAACTGGTGTGCAAATAGAAATCTAAGTTTTTGACTGTGCCTCAGGATTTACCCGAGACCTATTTATAACTTGTCGGCAAACACATGTTTCAAATCTATTGGTTAGTTTAAAATAAAAAGACATTGTTGAAAGGCTTAGCGCCAAGAGTTCGCGGGCAAAAAAGTCCCGGCTAAAAATCAGTCTATGCAGAATTTTTCTTATGAGCAGACGTATTTTAATAGCTCTGTATTTTTTAAGAAAGATGCCCATGTTCTATTTTTCATTTTATTGAATGAGATCTTGTACATAGCTGTACTTATGTTAAGTTTGAATAAAGTTCCTGTGTTTTGATTCAACGAAGTACTACTCATTTTGAATTCTAGATCGTCTTTGTTCAAGATACATATAATTCAAGATAGAATCCCCGGCACCACAATTAACATCAATTGTGACATTATCTACTTATTTCTACTATACATTAACCAGTGGAAGCACTACTTGTTTAGTAGCTACTTAGAAATTAATTGATATGATGGTGCAAAAAATGGCTATATTTTGGCTACTCAGAATCCAGAGGGATGCATTAATTTCCATTCACACCGCGTGCTGCGCTATGGGTTTTTCCCTATTTACTTGTTGTTGCTTGTTGTTATTATTTGAACTTTTGAACTTTGTCTTTTCAGAAATATATATATAGATTATTATTATAATAATAATAATAGGCTTGTCTTCGAGTCCGAAGATTAGTGACGAATACAGTGTTTCCCGTGGCTGTGCAGTCCCAGCTGTGACCTACATATTTTGCCACATCCAGGGCAAGCAAAACCATTGTCCGCAGGTGGTCGGTTTAGATTTTCTTTTCGTCGTCTGCGTTTGTCCTCGGCGGCAGATTTTCTTTTGGTCTCAAATGTGTATCCCGCGGCCTTTGTGAGTGACCTCCAGCTGTCTCGTTCCGACGCCGCATGCAGCCAGGTGCTCTCCTCTATGTCAGCCAAGGAAAGTTGACGCCTAAGCTGGTCTTTGAAGCGTTTCCGTGGGGCGCCTCTGTTACGTCGGCCACCTTTTAGCTCACCAAAAAAGACTGCCTTTGGCATACGTTCGTCTCCCATACGGGATACGTGCCCTGCCCAGCGTAGCTGTCGGATCATAAGAAGTCCCTCTATACTGTCTATACCGGCGTTCGCAAGGACATCGCTTTTATTATTATAAAATAACAAGTACAGAAGCATTAATATGGAAGCTCTTTAATATCATTTAATTAATTACATAATCTACTGCTAGGAATGAAATAATAGTGCAATATATTTGCTACACAGAAAGACCGAAAATTATATCTAATATTACAGAGTAACCTAATTCTTTATAAATAAAAATAAATACAAATATATAACACCATGATTTATAATTATTACAAACTGTTTTTAATATTACATATCATTCTAACTAGCAGTGCCTGAAAAGCTATTAAATGATTATTTATTACAAAACAATACACTTGAGCACCATTTTTACTCTCTCTCTCTCTCTCTCTCTCTCTCTCTCTCTCTCTCTGTCACTCCCATTCCTTTTATAAGCATAATTAAAAACCATCAGCTACTCAAAATGTTTGAGTCCCTATCATAGACATAAATAAATATAGACGGGCCAATAAAAGAGTTTTATAAAACAAAAATTTGTGAATTGCAATTGTGTGTACTTTATTTTATGTCTATAAATTGTGTTTAATCTCTAAGACTCAAGATCGTGCAATTTTTAAATTTTTCATAATTCGGAAATCTGAATTCAATAGATATACATGTTTTCAAGTTACATGAAATTACTTCCTTTTTCCAGTCTATATTTATTTGTGTCTATGGTCCCTATATTGAAGTATTTTTCCATAATAAAGAATAAGCAATAGAGTTTGTTGGACTAGTCCGTTTCGTATCTTTTTTTTTAAACTTTTGGGCCGGAACTCGCATTTTTCTTATATATCTTTGCATTTTTTAGTTCTCTTTTTACATTCAACTGACATTATTATGCTATAATTTTAATTGTGCCTGATAGAGGAAAAAATTCTGCACAAAAATAGGGGTGGTTTGGAAAAAAACACATAGAGGCTATAAAAAGAAAAAAGAGCTGAAACTAGCGCGGGAAACTACACATTTACAGTACTTTATTTGATAAGTATTTTACCCAAGATCTGTGTTGTTTTTTTAGGACTATCTTATTTCAAGTACCCGGCATTTTCCGATACACAATTTCATATACAAAATAATTGTTGAAAAAAATTGTAGTGATTTTAAACTTTAAATGGTTTTATCGTCTGTCAAAGTCGACCTTGTGGCATTCATAATAACTAAATCTGTGTGCAAATATAAACAAATCGTCACGACTAATATACTATAGAATATATGACACACTTTTTAGTGCAAAGAATTGCAAGCCTATAATAAATCACACATGGTCGGACATACACTACAGATTTGCATATACTAGTTAAAATTATAGCATGTCTTTACAACTGTACTTCAGTAGAAGCATTACTAATTCGTGAACTAACGATGATCCAATGATAGGCCTTTAGGTTTAGACTTAGAAGACGATGCGCAAACTTATTCTGAACATTATTTTATTAAACTCTTGAAACAATTATGCATTGGCGTCCGCAAGGAAGTACATTGTGGTGCACTTGCACCATTCCTCAGACATTTTGGTTTGTTTATTTTTTTTAAATTTCTTTTCATGTAATTATTATTTTAATCTTGCTTCGGTCAAGGTCAACCGGCAGACCTAGTTAGCTGGGGTATTTTAGCCAGGTTTTTCCAACTCTGCACCATTTTTCTAATAGAGAATTTCTGATTGGTTGAAGATACAATTTTATTTTATTATGCAAATTTAGAGGTTGGCTCAGTCACATAAACAAAGACAGCAAAAGCTAGAATCCCACCAGTCTTGAGTAGTTGTTCATTCTAGCAAGACGTAAATTATAGAGTCTCAAGCTTGCTATTTTATTGTGTAGATCATTTAGTATTCCAGTAGAAATATATTAACAACTTCATTTGATTACAGTTTTTTTTAATTATTGTACATTGCTGTTCTAAGTTTTAAATTAAAAGTTTCTCCATTTTGAAAAGGGAATATTTCTTCACTAAATATATTAATATATTGTTATGACTCTGTAATGCGCACCGCCATCTAGGCTAGTGCACAGATGCGCACTTTTAGTGAACGGACTAGAACAGGAAGTTGACATGAAGAGAGATAACGATTTCCGCCCACTTTGGGAGCCAAGATGAAGAGACAGTGCTAAATAAAGATCTGTTTTGTGTTCATGTTTTGTCCTGTAAATAAACATCGTTGTCCTCGTTAAGTTGCCTTCCCTGAAGTTATTACATTGGTGTCAGAAGTGAGGATTATAGGCAACTCAACGAGAGGAGGTAGGCTTTGATTACAATGACATATTCCAAGCTATTACATCAGCTCTCAATTAAACAGCTGAGACAAGAGCTTCGGGACCGAGATTTAAAACCCGTCGGTAGCAAGGAAAGGCTTACGGCTCGTCTGCGACAAGCATTGATTGAGGAAGATGAAGATCCGGAGACCTACCAGTTCGACGTTGAACCTGTGATTGTGGATGTCATTGGCAAGATCCAGGAGTGTGGGGATGCATTTAAGGAACAATTTAAGGAACAATTGAGCACGATAAGGATCATGATGGAGAACATGAGCAGGGACATAATGTTGAACGTAAATGAAAGTGTATCGGAAGTGGAAGGACAAACAGACCAATTGGATAAAGTGGTGACGCAAGCTAATGAAGGAATAGACTCGTTGATGGAGCAGCGGTTGCCAGTAGACTTGTTGGTGAAGAAGTTGCATGGTCAGGACTGTGGCTGCACAAACAGTGGTGATGTAGGCGCTGGGGATTGGAGCGCTGTCTGTGGCTGTGTTGTGGGCAAGTCTGACAGGTGTGACTTTCAAGGCGAGGAACGTGACAACGATTTCTGCGACGATCTCAATGGGATATACAGAATTGAAAGGAAAAAGACAAATGAAGGAGCTGAAGTCTGTTATGTGCCTGAAACGTTTTTTCCTGATTTAGCTTCAACTAGTACCTCAATGAGCCGGACAGATCAAGACAACGTTGGGTCTGCGTCTAAGCCTATTGTTATAGACCTTAAAGACCTCTGCCTATCTGACGGTGCTCACGAGGGAAATGTGAAGCTCGACAACTGCATCCAGAACTTGAGCATGAACTGTACGTGCGGCGCATCACACTGGGAATGTGGATGCCAAGAAAACCATCAACAAGGCCTGTGTACTTCTGCCATCATAATTGACATTGGCATAGATGAATGTCAATCAACCCATTCTAAACCTGAGCTGTCAAGAGGAAGACATCTTCCACTTGAACTTGAAGAGACTTATCTCCTTGACGTGAGACTGTTAGCTGAGGATGAATGTGGCATATCGGACTTTGTTTGCGACATGGTTGTATGTGAACCTGCAGCTTCCATGAGAGACGTATGTCGGGAGGGTCTGCTGAAACAGCGTGTCAGATCAACGACTGTGCTGACGAAAACAGTGCTCGATACTATCTCTCTGTGTGTCAAACGGCCACGTCATCGTCGCAACAACAGCCTGGTCAACTGGAGAAAGAGAAAGCGGTACTGGAGGGAAACAATGCGGATGGCTTTGTGGGGAACACCCTACATGCCGGCTGTGACTCCCACTGATCGACCTCCACCTGAACTGTCAAACTTCAGCTGCAGTGTTTCTTTTCGGGACGAAAAGTGCTAAGACGGGGGCAATGTTATGGCTCTGTAATGCGCATCGCCATCTAGGCTAGTGCAAAGATGCGCACTTTTAGTGAACGGACTAGAACAGGAAGTTGACATGAAGAGAGATAACGATTTCCGTTCACGTTGAGAGCCAAGATGAAGAGACAGTGCTAAATGAAGATGTTGTTTTGTGTTCCTGTTATGTCCTGTAAATAAACATCTATGTCTCGTTGAGTTACCTTCCTTTAAATTATTACAATATACTTAGATCATCTTATCAGCTGACAACTTCTAGATCCTCGGCATCACGGTCATAAGATCTTTATTCAAGACAAGACAAAAGAATCATCTTCAAAGATCACTTGCACTGTAGCATATGATACCTTTTACTCAAGCCACCTTCAAAGATCTTCTTTGACCGTGACACTTCCTTATCATTATCATTCCTTTGGGTTCCCCATGGAACATAGGGCCTCAACAAAAACAAGTCACTCTCCAAAGTCTCTTCTCTGCTTACTTTATTATACTGCGTAGCCTGGATTCTTATTAAATCTACATCTACGTAATAAAAAAAAAAACACATCTGGAGGAAGTATTTCATTAATATTTTTTCAATGGCTAAAACGTGACTACTCAGAATTCAGAGGCACCTCCCTGCGGGCGCCCATGATTGCCTCTTCCATAAAACTTTGTATTTAAAAAATAATTGTATCCAATGCTTGAGATCCTGCTTGTAGGCCTACTCTTATTTTTTTATGTTTAATTACTAGATCTAGATCTAAAAATTAAATTATATGTTACATAGGTTAGGATTGAAAAAAAAAAAGACTTTAGCTCTTTCGACTACTTTATAAAACAACGCCTTGAGCGGCCAACTTTCTAAACAATTTTCACGACATTTTTTTGTAGTGTTAAAAAGTCTCCATGTCCCGTCTAGATATCGATCTAAAAGATAAGTCTATGGCCTCCTTATTTACAATGTATATTATATAGAGGTTATGGCTGAAATAGATATGAATACATCTACTTTTATACTGCTCATAAATGCTGTATAATAATGTACACAAAATAGCAGGTCAAAAATTTTCGTTTCATAAAAATAAAAATCTTTTATCGGCCAGTCTATATTTATTTATGTCTATGTTTCTGGGATGGAGAGTTACCTCCTCTTAAGAACGTCATAAGCAATATGGCGTATTTTTCATTACATCAATGATAAAAGAACTTGAAAACTTTTTTTTTCGGGTTAATATTAAGATGCAGTGGTATAGCTTTTGAGGGTAGGTTTGTGAGCCTACTGTAAGACCACAGAAAAAAAACGAATCAGGCGTGGGCGGCCTAATATCGCCTATTACCAGGCTATTTGATCTATTCTTATTTTTATTATTATTTAGTTTAGTTTGTTGTAAAGTTTATTTTTGTATTTCCGTATATTTTAATTGATTTGTTTTCTTGGTATGTAAATAAAGTGTATATAAGTTTGTTTTAAAAATTTAGTTTGGTCGTTTATTTTAATTAGCTTTAGAAATTAGTTTAGTTAGTCTAGTTTAATTGTGCTGTCTGTGGTCACTTAGGCTATCGTAGCCCTTTGGTCGCAGACCGAAGTGCACAGATGAACCCACACAGTAGTCAACATCTGCCTACTGTAAATAAATATAATGCTAAAGTGAATTTACACCCTGAAGACCATCTCTGATACAACTATGTAAATTATGAATACTGGCCCCAACAAAAGCAGAGAGAGAGAGAGAAAATGAGTTTGGCATTGACTGTAAAAGAAATGGAACTCGAATCTTGGTAACTGCGCTCAGGTGTTTCACAAGATATGTACTTACGAGGCGTTGAATGAAGATACCCGTGAATACGTATTAGAAAAGATATATGCAAATGTGTGACAGAGAAAATACCTGAAAACTACATGGCTGGCTTCCTGTGGAACTAAAACTTTTTTATAAGATGAACGTCATGTAAAAAGTTCATCGAAAAGGTCTAATGAGGCGTCTCAAAACAATGCCTCTGGGAACTACATGTGACCGCCAATACCTATCTGTGAAAGGGGTGGCTGGCGTCAGCTGTCATTAGGAAGGTGAAGCAACGGCAACGACATAGCTTCGAGAGAAGACTGGCCAACTGAAGGTGGAGAAAGCGACGCCCACAGAGCACAGTGAAGGTGACGTCATCTAGCCATAGCACTGTTATGAATCTATTTCTTTTCCAGACGAAAAGCGCTAAGAAGGGGGCAGGTTAGTGCAGAAGGTGAGCATTGTTAGAGACTAGACTCGGAAGGATGTTGATATAGGAGAGAAGCAACGCAGTTTCGCCCAAATCTAAAACTTACGAAGAGGCTGTACTCAAGGAAGACATTGTTAATATGTTCTTGTGATGTCCTGTGAATAAACATTTGTCTCGTAAAGTTTCCTACCTTTAGTTTATAAATATACTTAATTTAGTTTAAACTTATATTTAGAATCTATTAAATATTGTATATATAGAGATGTTATAAAAAGTACTAGATATTTTTTCATTTATAATCTCACTTAGTTTTATGAATTTTTTTTTTGGAAACCAGTATCTTTTAATCTTACGGGAACTAGACAGATGTTAACTAATAAATGTAATGCGCGGAATTTCCTGTTTTTTCTAACTCCAAGGTTTCCCAAGCATTATCTTTGCTGGTTTCCTTACATACGCTAATAAAAAAAATAATTATGCTTCGTTGCTCTGAAATAGTTTGTATGTCTATATTTTGATATTTCGACCGATTTTTTTGTTTGTTTTTTTATTGTCGCAATGGATATAACGTGCTTGCCCGCGAATTTTATGAAAGCATTTGCATTAGTTCTCCTGGGACACTCCTTTCCCAACTTCAAGTATTCCTAAAAAAAAATATTTTTTTGATTGGAACAGTTCAAAAGGACCTCTCTTTTCACAAATTATGGGCTATTTTTTCTCACCGTTATATTTTGATGTGTCATTAAGCTTTAATGTATTAAAACAGAAGTAGGAACAACATAGTTTTATAGCATCGAGACAAGTGTGAGACAGGGGTGAATCCTATCACCCCTCCTTTTCCTCGTAGCCATCGATTACATAATGAGGAGAGCAATGAACCAGATTTGATTTGATTTTAGGCACATCGGCATAGATAAGGCCATGTCGTGCCCGCAGTCCATTAAGGACTACTCTCCCTTTACATAGCAAGGGCTAAATTCTATGCACTTAAATCATTAAAATCAGGGACTATTCACAGTTAAAATAGTAAAGGTAGTAAAAATTTAATAATTGGTAAAACTTTAATGTAAATAATACATGTTCACAAATTCAATCAGATCTTCGCAAACAACCCCACTTCCCAGGGTCGACATTGATGAATAGTGGTTTTAAGTTAGTGGTTCTAAAATATTTCTCCCTGACATCATGGTATCTGGGGCAGTCAATGAGGATATGTTCCACGGTGAGGCGAGAGTCACAATACTCACAAAGTGGGGGCTCCTCTCTCTTCAGCACAAAAGAGTGTGTGATGTAGATAAGTGGCCAATTCTAAGTCTGGAAATGGTCGTGCTACCACGCCTTGTCATACCCTTAGATGTGGGCCGCCACCTGGCATTAGCCACAATCTGCCTGAGTTTGTTGTGAGTCTCAGCCTCCCATCGGTCCTGCCACTCTTGGAAGGCGGCAGAGGCAATACTTTGTCTCAGGTCCGAGCAGAGACATCAGAATGGGCAGGGCAAATTGTTAAGATAGGCCATGAAAAGTATACATGAGAAGGCGGATCCCTGGGGTAAACCTGGGATTTTGGTGTTTTTACCCACGCAGAAGAGTATTGGAACTGGGTTAGTGTTTTCCTCTCTGTTAGAATCTGTTTGATCCAGTCATAGGTCCAACACGTACACCCATGGCTCTAAGCTTAAGATAGAGGTCTGGCTTCCAAACCCGGTCATAAGCCTATTTTAGGTCAATAAATACTGCGTATGTGGTCTCGGACCACTGAAACCCATCGGCCACCTTGTGCATGAAAACTGTGACCTGGTCTGTTGTCACAGATTAATAAACTACTGTAGACATTGCTAAATAATAATAATAACAATAATAACGAGACTGTCTTTATTACGTGGACCATAGACATAAATAAATATAGACTGGCCAATAAGAGAGTTTTATGAAACGAAAATGTGTGAATTGCAATAGGGTTTGTGCACTAGTCCGTTTCGTATATTTTTAAAAACTATTGGGCCGGAACTCGCTTTTTTCTTTATATATCTTTGCATTTTTCAGTTCTCTTTTAAAATTAAACTAAGATTATTATGCTATAATTTTAAGTGTGCCTGATAGAGAAAAAAATTCTGCACAAAAATAAGGGTGGTTGGGATCAAACCAGATAGAGGCTATAAAAAGAAAAAGAGCTGAAATTAGCGCGGGAAACTACACATTTATAGTATTTTATTTGAGAAGTATTTTACCCAAGATCTGTGTTGTTTTTTTTAGACTAGCTTATTTCAAGTACCCGGCAATTTCGATACACAATTTCATACACAAATAATTGTAGTGATTTAAAACTTTAAATGTTTTTTTTTCCTTTGCAACTACCTGTGTGAGTAAAGAAGCCAATCCTTTGTACTTTCACCATTATTTCTACTACTATTGTGCATTTCTTTTAATGCTTACTTTTCTTGTGTATCTATCCAGTGCCACTTTTTCCCAGCTGTTAGTGCCGACTTTGAAGAGCTTTATGTTGCGTTTGCAAACACCAGTGTACCTTAGCAAGACCAGCGGATCTCCTGTCTTCTGTTAAATCACCATACAAATGTCTGTCAAAGTCGACCTTGTGGCATTCATAATAACTAAATCTATGTGCAATTATAAACAAATGTGCAAAGAATTGCAAGCCTATAATAAATAATACATGGTCGGACATGAACTACAGATTTGCCTAATCTAGTTAAAGTAATAACATGTCTTTAGAACTGTACTTCAGTAGAAGCATTACTTGTTCGGGAACTAACAATGATCCAATGATAGGCCTTTAGATTTAGACTTAGAAGACGATGGGAAAACTTTTTCTGAATATTAATTTATTTAAACCTTGAATCAATAATGCATTGGCGTCTGCAAGGAAGTACATTGTGGTTCACTTGCACCCTACTGTCACGTTCCAATCGTCAGACATTTTGAATGTCTATTTTTTTTTCATTTCATGTAATTATTATTTTAATCTAGCTCCGGTCAAGGTCAACTGGCAGACCTAGTTAGCTGGGGTATTTTAGCCAGGTTTTTCCAACTCTTCACCATTTGACTAATAGAGAATTTCTGATTGGTTGAAGATACAATTTTGATAGGTTATTTTATTATGCAAATTTAGAGGTTGGCTCTGTCACGTAAACAAAGACAGCAAAAGCTAGAATCCCGGCCAGTCTTGAGTAGTTGTTCATTCTAGCAAGACGTAAATTTTTGAGTCTCAAGATTGCAATTTTATTGTGTAGATCATTTAGTATTCCAGTAGAAATATATTAACAACTTCATTTGTTTACAGTTTATTTTTGTAATTATTGTACATTGCTGTTCTAAGTTTCAAATTAAAAGTTTCTCCATTTTGAAAAGGGAATATTTCTTCATTAAATCTATTAATATATACTTAGATCATCTTATCAGCTGACAACTTCTAGATCCTCGGCATCACGGTCATAAGATCTTTATTCAAGACAAAAGAAGCATCTTCAAAGATCACTTGTACTGTAGCATATGATACCTTTTACTCAGTCAACCTTCAAAGATCTTCTTTGAACGTGACACCCCCTCATCATCATCATTCCTCTGGGTTCCTCATGGAACATATGGCCTCAACAAAAACACGTCACTCTCCACAGGCTAATGGCTAAAACGTGACTACTCAGAATTCAGAGACACCTCCCCGCGGGCGCCTCTTCCGTAAAACTTTTGTATTTAAAAAATAAATGTATCCGATGCTTGAGATCCTGCTTGTATAATTAGGCCCTATATAAATCCATCCGGTATCAATCTATTAAGTAGCAAAAACCCCGCAAAAAATGTAAATGAAAGAAGATAGAGATATACATATATTTATGTGATGGTACGCACCGGTACTAGTACCGGCAACTTTTTTCAATGTCGGGAAAAATTATTACTTTTCTTGCATTTCAACGTTAATTGTTAATTTATTAGTAGTTGAAAGTTAGGCAGTCTATCATGAATACCGGCACCTATTTTTCTTTTTTAAAAAAAAAAAGAATTTTATATATGAATACTTCATACTTTGTATACAGTTTACTTTCAGCCGACATTATTAACCGTATTATTAACAACATCTATATGTGAAAGTCTCAATCATATCGAGTCTTAGACAGTCATTATTTTAGAGTAGATTTAAGTAAAGTCTAGACCTAGATCTAGTAAGTCTATTACCATAAAAAGAAATCAATCATTAGACATCATTAGCAATTTTATAATTAGGTCTATGCATTGAAAAGTAAATCTATTACTAAACTATAATAGATCTAAGTCTAAGTACTAATTTATTAAATAAGTAGAAGTATTATAATGAATATTGTATAGATCTATCTAATTGACTATATTATAGATAGATCTATAGATCTAGTCAAGTACATTAAATATAGATTATGGTAAATGTATTACGGTAGCCTAAATTATTAGATCTATGTCCTATGTCTATATCTAATAATTAATAAACTTTAGTCTTTATTAATATCTTTACTTTATTCTAATAAAAAACAAGATTACAAAGAGAGTTTGTGTGATACACAAACTCAGTGGGGCGGCCCCCGTCGGAGTCGGATCCCTGTCAGATCCGCCTATTCGCAAGATGTTTCGGATGTTCCTTCTAAGTTGAAAATAATTAACTTCTCGATGGACGACGGAGGATGGCGAGAAAGGTATAAACCTGCCTTATCTTGATATTTGCGCACTAGACTTTAGTTCGGGTTTATCGTTGGCCCTGGCTCGATTCCTGTATGCTCTCATCCTTAAACTATCGCAATATTTCTGAAAGAACAGTAAAGGTTAAATAATATTTTCAAAAGCCTTTAGTTTTTTTTCTAACCGTGACGGACAGACCAACCAACAGACAAAACGCACAAAAATATGCTTCTTTCATTCTAATGGGGGCACTAAACAATTTTTTTTAAAAAAATCAGATTTTTTAAAAAATGTAAGAAATTAGTTTAGAATCATGTCATTTCCGGGCTTTACGCTAGTACACGAAAGCCGCTGCTAAGAGTTCATTTTAAAAAATATGCCTGATATCTACAAGCCCAGAGCATGTCTTATAGTAACATTTCCTCTCTTACATTTACGTAATTGTTTTAGAATTGGTGTTTTATTATTAAAAAATCGCTTGATAATTAATTTTATAAATTAAACGGTTTGATTTTAGAAAACTAAAAGTAGCCGTTGCACCTAAACTTTTCAAGCCGCATTTAATGGTGAAAAAATATTTTTCTTATCTCTTGTATTGGTGCCCTGAGTGTGACAGACGGACATTTTGCACAAACCTAATAGCGGCTTTTCCCCTTACGGGGGCCGCTTAAAATGACTATAGGAATAGCATAGGATAGACTCGGCACTCTAGTCTCAAGATATAATCTATACTAGTACTAGATCTATTCGATTTTTATATATAGATCTAGACTATAACTACTAACAGAGAGATGATATGCGGTGTTAGCTAATAGTATTGCACAAGAAATGAAACTGGTTTTTTTTTTATTTCTAATACTTGGTATGTAATAGTGAAATAGCACCTACCTAAATAAATCGTAACTAGAAATCAAAAGCCTAAATTTATTGTAGTATATATAGGTCTGTGATTCAATTTTATATAGAAGAAATGACTTTTGTAATTTCCTTTACAGAAAAATTGGGCTATTCGCGTCTGACCATAGACATAAATAAATATAGACTGGCCAATAAGATATTTTTATGAAGGGAACATTTGTGATTTTCAAATTAGTGTACTATACTATACAGCATGAGCAGTATAAAAGTTAAGTATTCATATCTATTTCAGCCATAACCTATATAAGTATTGCAATATTTTCACTATTGTGTTTTTTTTCTCTTAGCGTGACTGTAATGTCAATTAATCATAATGTTTATTTTTTGTTCTGAAACTGTTTTTTTTTTTATTTTAGCTTATTTGGACATTCTGCTGAAAAAATCCCTAGTTTCAATAATTGAAAGTTAATGACTGAATCCTTTACTTCTTTTTTCCAGTGTATATTTATTTATGCTATCTATGCCATTTTGTAAATAAAAATAGTGCGGATTTGGATACACCATTTTTCTTTCACACCAAGCTGCGTAAATAAGTAGGAAGAATAGTTTTGTTTAATCTTTAAGACTAAAGATCGTGCAAATTGTCAGATTTTGGAAATCCGAATACAATGGATATACATGTTTTCAAGTTACATAAAGTTACTTCCTGTTTCCAGTCTATACTTATTTATGTCTATGCGTCTGACACACAAATAGTGTTTATGTTCAGCAACAAACCCTATTGTGTGTACTTTATTTTATGTATATACATTTTGTCTGAAAAGACAAGGAAGATCATGCAATTTTATAATTTTTCATAATTCTGAAATCCGAATTAAATAGATTTACATGTTTTTATATATACTTAGTTATGTCTATGAAGTAGACATAGCGAACTCTTTTATTTCCGTTGAATCCTTTGTACTTTCGTACAAAACATAACACTGAAGATCATGCAATTTTTAAATTTTTCATAATTTGGAAATCCGAATTCAATAGTAAATATATAAACATGTTTTCAAGTTACATGAAGCTACTTCCTTTTTCCAGTCAATATTTATTTATGTCTATGGTCCCTATATTGAAGTATTCTCCCATAATAAAGAATAAGCAATAGGGTTTGTTGTACGTGTCCGTTTCGTATGTTTTTTAAAAAACTACTAGTCGACCGGCGGCATAGCATATGCCGCTATTTTGAAGGACTGGCCTTAGGCACTGCAACATATGCGACCACAGTGGGTCCCGCACTTTCTTTGGACCCGTGCTATTTAAGGTGTATAAATTATTAAATTGAACCATTTTATAACATGATATAACAGATTTCCCGCGCTAAAGTCAAAACTGAGAGTAGTATCTATCCGTTCTAGTTTCAAGAGTCTTACGACACAATATAATCTCTTCCGGCTTCCACTTTTTTAACCTCCCTTCCATTCACTACACAAATTCATAAGAGAGTTTTATGAAATAAAACTTTGTGCATTGCAATTGTGTGTACTTTATTTTATGTCTATAAATTGTGTATCCACTGCCGTTCCTTTGGATACATCAGCTGCGTGGAGAGGGGGGAACTGATGTGTGGGCTTATGCCCAGGCATTTATCTCATGGAAATGAGATGATCCATAGTCGCTTTGCGACTTACGGGGCCATAGGTAGGTATAAATTGTGTTTAATCTCTAAGACTGAAGATCATGCAATTTTTTAATTTTTCATAATTTGGAAATCCGAATTCAATAGTAGATATATTATATAAATGTTTTCAAGTTACATGAAGTTACTTCCTTTTTCCAGTCTATATTTATTTATGTCTATGCTATTTTGTGAATGAAAATAGTGCGGATTGGGTTGCACCAATTTCCATTCACACCGCGTGCTGCGCCATGGGATCTTCCCATTTACTTGTTGTTTGAACTTTTGTGTGTTTGACCTTTTACTTTGAGGATTATATATATAGACTAGTCGACCGGCGGCATAGCATACGCCGCTATTTTCCAGGGCAGGCCGAATTAGCTCCCGAACTTTTTTTGTACCCGTGCTAATTTTTAGGTGTATAAATTATTAAATTGAACCATTTTATAAAACATAACAGATTTCCCGCGGCCTCTTGATTTACCTGGAGCCCCCTGGAAATCTCCTGAAATGTTATTAAATGCTATGCCTCCGGTCGAAAAAGTCCTGGAAATTTCCGGACATTATTAAAATCTTTTTAAAGTAAAAAAAATATGCTATGCTATTTTGTGAATGAAAATGGTGCGGATTTGGATATATTATTTCCCATTTTACACCATGCTGCGTCATGGGATCTTCCCATTTGCTTGTTATAAGTAAAGCAAATGCATGAATTCATGAATGAAAAATACTATGAATGGAACTAAAAAAAATGGCTAATTGACCTTAATTTACGCGATATTAAGAATATAGCTGCACATGTAAAAATGCTTTAGAAAAACAAATTTGAATGTTAATTTGATTAAATGGACTCTAATTAGTATGTTCATGTGCTAAAGCATAAAACTATCTCTGCGAAGAGTTGAATTCGAGTTTTAGATCTAGATCTAGATCTAGGAATAGAGAGATGAGTTACCTTTCGTAATCATGTCTAATGTACGAATGTGCATAATTTTGTGATATTAATTAAAGTACTTTCCAAAGTGAAACCTGAGAGTATACTCTATCTGTGTGTTGTTGTTCTAGTTTCAATAGTCTTACGACACAATAATCTGGAAATACTTTTAATATTATGACAAAAATTGAGAAGAAGAGAATTATATAAACACCACTTTCATTCACAAAATAGTGCGGATTGGGATGCACCAATTTCCATTCACACCGCGTGCTGCGCCATGGGATCTTCCCTATTTACTTGTTGCTTGTTGTTGTTTGAACTTTTGAACTCGGTCTTTTGAGAAATATATATATAGATTG